>JAVSCE010010112.1:0-21184 GCA_032199065.1 Smutsia gigantea
AATTAAAACAATGGGGCTTACAAATAGCTCCTGATAAAATACAAATACAATACCCAATGAATTATTTAGGGAAGAAAATTCAAGAAAATTCAATAACTCAGAAAATTCAAATAAGGGGAGATCACCTTAAAACTTTAAATGATTTTCAAAAGCTTTTAGGAGATATTAATTAGATTCGACCATTACTAAGTATTCCTACTTATAAATTACAAAACCTTTCTGATATTTTAAAAGGACCCCCAGATCTTAGTAGTCCAAGAAATTTAACCTCAAAAGCTGAGGAAGAACTCGCATGGATAGAACAACATATTCAAAAGGCTCAATTATCAAAAATAGATTTACATAAATCCTTGCTTTTATTAATTTACTTTACTCCCCATTCTCCCACAGGATTGCTCTGTCAATGTGACAGTTGGTTAGAATGGATATTTTTACAGTATCAGACTAAACCCTCGTTGCAACCTTACATTGACAAAGTAGCCTCCGTTATCCTCAAAGGACGACAGAGACTAAGACAGATGATTGGCCTAGTTCCTCACTCCATTATTCTTCCATTATCAAAGCAAAATAAACAAGTTCTTCAAGAAAATACTCATTGGCAAGTTGCACTCTGATTATTTAGGAAGTATTGACTGTCATTACCCTAAGAATAAGTTGTTTTCCTTTTCTCAGCGTCATCAGTGGATTCTTCCTCAAAATACTTCCTCCAATCCACTAATACATTCTATCACTTGTTTTACAGATGGTACAAAATCTTTTAAAGTAGGCTATTCAACTTCTTCTGGTTTATCAAAAATTTTTCATACGTCTTTCACTTCTGCACAACAAAATGAGTTATATGCTGTATTGCAAGCTCTGCAAGATTTTCCTAGTCCTCTCAATATTGTTACTGACTCTGCTTATTCTGCCTTCTCTGTTCCTTTTAGAAACTGCTACATTAGGAACTACACACTCCCCTATTAACACATTATTTTCTCAATTAAAGGTGTGTATCCGTCAGCGTCTGCATCCCTTCTTTATCACTCACATAAGATCACATTCTAATTTACCAGGTCCTTTATCATACTATAATGATAAAGTAGACAAACTTGTTTCTTTAGTTAATTACTCACCAGCTCAACGCTATCATGACCTAACTCATGCTCCTTCTTTTACTTTATAAAAGCGTTTTTCTCTTTCAGCCTCTGAAGCTCAACATATCCTGAATTCTTGTCCAATCTGTTCTCAAATTAATTCTCCTCATTTACAGGCTGGAATTGTTCCCAGGGGAACACGTCCTAATGCCTTATGGCAAATGGACGTTACCATTGTTCCTGAATTTGGAACTCTTAAACATGTTCATGTTTCCATAGATATGTATTCTTCTGCTTCATGGGCCACAGCTTTAACAGAACGATCTCGTCATGTCATTACTCATCTCGTACAAGCCTTTGCAGTACTGGGCATTCCTGCTACCATAAAAACTGACAATGCTCCAGTTTATCTTTCCTCTACACTGAAAAAAATTTTTCAGCTACATAATATTACTCATAAAACAGGTATTCCTTATAATTCTACAGGCCAAGCTTTAGTTGAACGTTGTCACCTTACTCTTAAGCATTACTTATTAAAACAAAAAGGGGGATTACTCCCTGATATGATAAAATTAACAGCTAATCAATGATTAATGCATGCTTTACATATTCTTAATTTTGATCTTTTAAAAGGAGACAGACGATCAACTATGGAAGTACATTTTTCTGACAATATTTCTTTTTCTAAAACGACAGCAGTTTCTGTATGGTGGTCCCCAATAGGTTCTTCACAATTGTATAAAGGTCATATTAAGGTGTGGGGCAAAGGGCTTGTTTGTTTCATTACAGAGGATCAACACCTGATTTGGCTACCCAGGAAAAGAATTAAGATATGATATGAAGAAGAACTCCCAACATCAACATCCTCCAGAAGAGCTGCTCCAGAGGATAGTCACCAACATATTTCACCAATGGAATGAAGCCTCCTGGATAGTGAAGTTTCTACTTTTGTTTTTAGTGATGGTATTTATACATACACCCACTGCACAACCTTGCACTATTACAGCTAGTGTGAGCAGTCCTCCGTATTTAGGCTGAGGAGTAGTCCTTCAGTGTGTATCCACATGTTCTACTCCAGTAGGTCCTGTAGTATGGGAAAAGAATGGTGAGGAAATACATAGACAAATTTCTGGAGGAAGACTTTGATGGTATAATGCTACTGATCAATCTAAAAGGGAAAATAATCGATACGATATATATAAAAAGTTTTGACTCGAGAAGATATTGGAAATTATACCTGTGAAAATTTTCAAAAAGGATCTCCTGATATATTATATAGAAGTAGTTTTGTGTATTTAAATATATCATTTGCTCCAGAATGTAAATTCTCCTCACCTAACCTGTGGCTGCAACTTGCAAGCCAAGGGTTGAATAAGTCATCCTTTTGTGTAACAGGAGATTCTTCCATTAGTGGATTATTAACAAATAATTTAATAAGAATAGGACTTCCTCCCCCAGTGTTTACTAAGATATCAGGAATAAACATTACCTATTCTCCTAGAATTCTTGTACATGCTATTCAATTAAATCTTCCTGTCAGTACTATCATAATTTCTGATTGTATATGCATTCATTGTACTCAAGTACCTTCTTATTGTAATTCTACTGTTCATGTAAAATGGCCATATGGATATAGACTTCCAAATGGCTGGGTATTTTTATGTGATAACAAAACATATCAAGCCCTTTCTTCCCATTATCAAGGCGTCTGTGGTGTGGGACGCATTCTTCCAGCTTTAATAATCATCCTAGACATACACATAGCAGGTCTTTTCAAGCTTTACCGTCTGGCTGTGATGACAATGTGAAGCTATTGGATCCCGCTGCTCTTGCAGTTGCTGCTGCATTTCTTTTGCCACTTCCTGGACTTGTTACTGGGATGCAAAATGAAATATCTAAATTAGCCTGTGTGTATAGTAAAACTACAAATTTGACTGCTTCTATACTATCTGAACTGAACCAAGAACTAGGAGAAGAACGGATTGCTGTACTTCAAGATCGTGCTACCATAGATTATTTACTGTTGAAAGAACATATGGGATGTGAACAATTTCCAGGGATGTGTTGTTTTAATTTGTCTGATTTTTCTCATACTATTCAAGATCAAAACCATGTTATTGATAAGTTTTCACAAATGCCTGGATTGTCAAATTGGTTTTCTTGGTTTCATTGGCTATGGCCTATAATTATAGGTCTAATTCTGTTATGCATTTGTATTCCTGTTCTCCTAGTGTGTGTGCAGAATGCAGTTGCTAATCTTTTAAAGCCAATACAAGCATATGTTACTTTTCAAAAATTAACTTCAAGAAATAAGTGATTCCTTTTAAGCAACTTTTGAAATCATATGCTTATTCCCCATCTGCATTTGCTGCAAGAATATAATCATGTATATTGTGATTTTATCCAGAATTATAGCTGCTGGCTGTCCTCTCTTTCGTATTTTATCTCCCTGTTTGGTCCCAGGAGATGGCTGGTTAGCCAGAGACCGGTAAGATTCCTCACGGGAGGAACAACCTAAGACAGGCACAGTCGCAAGGGACCTCAGGTGAGCAACATGGGGGCCAACTGAAGTGAGGCATAGAACCTCACCCCCCCAGATGAGAGAGACATTGCCTGTGACAGGCTGTATCACAGGTCTAGCCCAGCTAATCATTACTCTGGCACCTTTCTACAAATATATTGGTATACATTTCTGTCATTTAAAACAAAAAAGGGGGAAATGTGGGATTCACTTATAATTCAAGTATAAAAATCAAATAAATAATCATAGTTGACTTGATTGATCATAGAAACCAAATCAGTTTCTGTGATATGACTGCCTTTACATTGTTCACTATGTTCCTTGCATTGTTCACCGTGTGGGAGCTTGCTCACTGTATTGGAACTTGTACATTATGCTCCAGAAAGTTAGTACGTGATCAAGGACAGAACAAACAAGACCAAAACAGTTTCTAGGACCTAACTGCCCTTGCTATTGTTTCAATACCATGTAAGATGTCATGCCCCAGGAGACTGGACACTGCCAAGGATTAAGTTTAGAGTTAGTTAGTGGTTGTCTGTTAAGTCCCCCACTCAGAATTCTATTGTTGTTAACTTGTATTTGCTCAACAAATACGAAGGGTGCCCTCTCAGCACCACTCTTGAGCTGTTACGCCTTGAGTCCCCTGGCTGGTCCTTTCAGGTCTTTGATATCTCATTGTGTTGCCTCCTCAATCTGTGTGTCAGAGGCAGGGAGGGGGCCGACAGACAGTTCTTAAGTCCCAGAAATCATAGTAGAGTTCTCAAGTCCATTCACTCATACTCTTCTAGATAACCATTTCAAACTTTCTCTTCTATCCTCAAACCTTCAATTACCCATATCCCCCATACTTACTCTCAACTGCTAACCTTACTTCCTGTCTATGAGAAATTTGAAGCAATAGAAAAGAATTTCCAGACTCTAACCATCATATCTGTTTAAACATAGTCTGATTTCCCATTTATTTCTATAATACTAGAGATTGCTCATCTGTGTTCCCCTAAAAAGCCAACAACTTTGCTTGTTTATCTGTTAGTACCCCCCCCCCATTTAATCAAGGATACTCCTCAGCAATGCCACTCCCTCCTCCATAATTATTATTTTCTTTCTTTACTGAAACTCCCTTCAGCAAAGAAACAGGCTATTATTTCTCCTAACATAAAAAACTTAAGTCTTCCTTTATCACTATTTTTCTTCACAAGCTTCATTTCTCTGATATTTACATCAGAATGTCTCAAAAATGAGGTCTACATTTACTGCCTCCATTCCCAGTCCTTCCAGTCTTTTTTCAAGTCATTTCATTAGGCCTTTACCTCAATATTTCACTAATCTACAGTTGTTGGGTCAACTATGAAATACACATACACGGAATCTTACCACATAATCATCACTCATATCGCTACCAAGTAAATCCCCACCATGTCTCAATTAGAATTATTAATTTACTTCCTACTGCTAACATTGCCTAAATATGGTGTCTTTCAACACAGCAGCTAATTATGTGTAAATCACCTTACATCATCAGACTTCTACTAATAACCTTCCCACACACTCCAACTTAGATTGTAAATTCAAACTTTTACAAGAGCCTATAATTTTTGTAAAATATTCACGTTTTACCTTTGCCATTCTAATCTCTCCCTCTAACTTTGTAACACAGATGATCCTCTAAAACCTAGCCATTTTAAAACAAATTGCTGCCCTGCTTTCCTGGACTGCATTTCCAGGACAGGGAGCAGGCCCTCTCTTTTCCCCATGATACTAGGGCAGCACACAAAGAATGTAGAACTGTTTTGTTTCTAAAGGGAAAAAATCAAGATAAGAAAAGAAGCTCCACACTTGCCTGCATTCCTGCATACAGTGATTGCATTCTTGCATGTAGCCCCCTTCCCCATCCCTTATAAAAGCTAGCCTTACAGAGGGATGGTGACTTCGGTAGAGCAACTCCCCATCTGCCCCAATGTCAAATGTCATACACAACTCTGTAAGCAACCCCTTAATAAAACCCATTTACTCGCCAAGTTGGACCTGAGTCATCCTTTGGCTTGTCAGTTCCCTCACAATTTAGGGGAAGGTAGTTTCTTTTACATCCCTCTGGGAAATTTTCATAACAAGTTCACTCAGTCAATTCACCCTGGCCTCTTCACTGTTCCCTCTTGCACTGGTTCTTCCTCATGACAATCCATCTGACAAAAGTCCTAACTTCACTTCAGTGTCTGTTCAAATGATATTTATTCAATGATGCTGACCCTGACCAACCTATTTGTGCTTTCCTAAACTCTCTAGTCCATCTCATGTTCCTTCCATTTCACCATGACACAGAGCACCTTCTAATATACCATATAAATTATCTATTTATTGTTTGTTTACTGCCTGTTCCCCTAGTAGAAGATAAACTTCACAATGTCAATGTACCAATGTGTTAAATGATGCATTCTGAGAATCTAGAACAGTACCTGGCACACAATAATATTTATTCAGTGATGAATCTATCTTCAGTGTCTTCTTTCATAAGGGATTGACTTAGAAATCTTATATCTCTTTGCAGAAAGCTTATAGAGAAATCTCTGTTTTTTTCAAGACCACTTCATTTAGCCTACTTATTCAGTTTGGATTAGTTTGATTTTCTGTGGTAATGGCTCAACTGGGAATTGTCATGGAGGAAAACATCAATCTTATAAAGGAAGAGTAGCCTCTTATATTTTTATGTGAACAGGAATGAAATTCTTTTCTGCAGGACTGCCATCTCCACCCATTTATCTTTGGAACCACTTTAACTGTGGTAGGAAGCTTCTATTATCTCTCCTCATTTCCAATTCAAATGTGGAAGCCTCTTCTTCCCTCCTGTTCATATGATTTTTTTTAAAGCACATACTGTATAGTGAAATCTAATTACTTTTCCTTAAATAGTAATGATGAAGACATTGGGAACTTTGGGTATCTTACTAGTAATTAGGGTGTTCTATAAAATTGTCTGTAGTGGCAAATTTAAAACAATACCACTGTTAGTCATTTTCTACAAAAAAATAATATTTTCATTATCATTTTCTGCAATATTAGATTCTTAATATTAAATATAGATGAACATTACTATTACTGTTCTAGTTTTTATTGTTTTTAAAATGATTTTAATGTGAACTTCACTATGTAATTACATACATTTAAATAGTATACATTTATGGAAATTTTAATTGCTTAAAAAACTAGTTTTTATTATTTGTCTCACTTGAATCACATAATTTTTGAGATGGGTGTATGAAGTAGGCAAAATTCTAAGACGATTCCTAATGACTCTCACCTGTGCATAATCTCCCATTGAGTATGGGCAGAATATGTGAACATAATGAGATATTATTTACAGAATTATGTTATATATGGCAAAAAAAGATTTTGCAGGTGTAATGAAAATCTCAACCAGTTGGCCTTAAAATAAGATTTTTCCAGGTGTGCTTAACCTAGTCATCATAGCCCTTTAAATCTGGGTCTAAAGATCAGAGATTTGAATCAGGAGAAGAATTCAACTGTGAGCAGCTCTCCATTGTTGCTTAAAAATGGAGAAGGACACATGGCTAGAAGTGCAGGCATCCTGTAAGAGTCAAGCGTAGCTCCAATCAATAGCCAGTAAGGAAATGGAGATCTCAGTTCTGCAACTACAAGAAACTGAATTTGGTCAACAACCTGAGTGAGCTTGGAAGTAGCCTCTTGCCTGTAGATTCCAGGAAGGAATGCAGCCTAGACAACACATTGACTTCAGCCTTTTGATAACTCTGGCAGAAAACCCAGCCACGCCAGGCCTGGAATTCTGATCTACAGAACTATGAGATAAAAAGTGGTTATTATTATAAGCCACTAAATTTGTAGTTACAGAACAATAGAAAACTAATACAACCAAATTAATCATTTTCATATGAGAATTTTACAAAAAGCAAGCAATGCAGAAGGGACACTCAAAACTACATCTTACTGTACAATATTTCCCACTATTACACATCTATTTCCTTATGACCCAAAATATTAAAACATATATTTGATAATACAATTCTTTATTTCTACATAGAAGCAATGGTTATTTCCTCCACAATCCTCTGTTATTTTCCATGTAAGAAAGGAAAGAAAAGGTCATTGTGATGAGCGTACAAATAACAGAGAACTGAGAGGCAATTGTTCAACAAAGTAAAACCTTAAAAAAATAGCATAATATTTTTAAGTTTTGCTTCTTACCATCTTCTGTAAAATGTCATCATAGCTATTGTAATCAATGACAATAATGTCAAGTGATTCACACTTTGATTAGTCATTATATCAATATTTGCCACCCAAATCTCAGTTTTCATGGTGAAGAGATTAATTTTTAGATTCGTAGGACTCAGCTATGAAAATTATTCAAGAGATCTTCTAAATCTACACAAATAAAAATTCCAGTGTTGATATGGTCGAATTCAATCAGTGTTTCCCTCTTATCATCTGAAAATTATTCTTAAAGAAACTTGGAGAGAAACACAAATTCAAACTTTATTTTAAAAAAATTAGAACAAGTCTGAACTCCACAACAGTAACATAGAAAAAATATTCATAAAGCAATGAAAATGAAACAAGGAAGTGGGAAGATGTTAAGACAATAAATGGTATTACTTTCTTAATTTCTTTTTCAAATGGTTTGTTGTTAATTTATATAAATGCAATTGATTTTTATATGTTGATTTTGTTTCCTGAACACCTTATTTGTTCTTTCAGTTTTTGTGTATATTCTTTAGGGTTTTCTGCATATATGATCATGTCATAACTTTACTTCTTCCTTTCTGACTTAAATGCCTTTTATCTATTTTTCTTTGTAGGTGCTCTAGCTAGGACTTCTAGCACCACATTGAATAAAAGTGATGTGTTGGGAGCCATAGGGCACAAAAACAACAAGACTCCATTTTGTTTTAAAGACTCCATCTTGTTGTTTACTTCTTGTTGATCACTTTCGCGCCACATTTTCCCGCCAAATGTTCTCACTCCGGTCCGCCGCTTATGGCAGGCAACTGTGCATGCGCACAACTCGGTGTGTGATTGGACTTTGTAGGTTGCTTCATTAGCATAGTGGGCAACCAATCAGAAAAGACCACACCCTGTAATGTCTATATATTCTCTGCTCTAACCTGCAATAAACAAGACTTGATTAGAAAGCCTGTCTTGTCTCCATTTTCTCTGTCTTCTGTTCCTCATTCGCGCACCCCCTCCGTAGGTCCCAGTTGGCGAATCCAGCAGCCGGGGGTTTTACGTTTGCTGACCTGCAGGTCAGGTCAGTGATGAATGGTCAGTCTTGACTTGTTCCATCTTTTAAAGGAAAAGCTTTCAGTTTTTCACCATTTAGTATGATGTTAGTTTGGGGCTTGTCATATATATGGACGTTAGTATGTTGAGATACACTCATTTACAACTATTTTGTTAAAAATTTTTCCCATGAGAGGATGTTGAATTTCATCAAGTGCTTTTGCTACATTCATCGGCATGATAGATTTTTTTTATCCTTCATATTTTAATGTACATCACATTTACTTTGTGTATTCTGATCCATCCTTGCATCCCAAGGACAATCCCTCTTGATCATGATGTCTGAGACTTTCAAAACTGTTAAATTTGGTTTTCTAGTATTTTACTGAGGATTTTTGCATCTATATTCATGAGGGACATTGGCTGGTAATTTTCTTCTTTTGTAGTGTCTTTGCCCTGTAAAATGAGATTGGAAAGATTCCTTCCTCAACAATTCCTTGGAAAAATTTGAGATGGAGTGGCCTTAATTCTTGTTTACATATTTGGTAGAATTGACCAGTGGAGTCATTTAGTAATGGGCCTTTGATCTTTCTTGGGAGGTTTTTAAATACTGCTGCAACCTCCTCTTACTCATTGTTGATGAGTTCAAATTTTCAGATTTTCAATTTCTTCATGATGATTCTTGGTAGGTTGACTGTTTCTAGTAATTTGTCCATATTCTTTCTAGGTTATCAAATGGGGTGGTGCATCATTGTTTATTGAAGTCTCTTACAATACTTAGTGTTTCTGTGGCATCACTTATAATGTTTATTTCTGATTTTATTTATTTGAGTCTTCTATTTTTTTCTTTTTAGTCTAGTCAAAGGTTTGTCAATTTTGCTTAACTTTTCAAAAACCCAACTCAGTTTTGATGACTTTTCAATTTTCTTACTAGTTTCTATTAGTTGTTTCTGTTCTGATGTTATTTCCTTCCTTTTGCTAACTTTGGGTTTTGTTCTTTTTTCCTAATCCTTGAGGTGAAATCAGGTTATTTATTTGAAGTTTTGTTTTGAAAAAAATGTACACTTTTATTGCCACAGATTTCCCTCTCAAAACTGCTTTTGCTGCATCCCATAGGTTTTGGAATGTTGTTTCCATTTTCATTTGTCTTAAGATACTTTTAATTCCTCTTTTGATTTCCTCTTTCATCCATTTATTGTTCAGAAGTAGGCAGTTTAATTTGCACATATTTGGACATTTCCAATTCTCCTGGTATTGATTTCTAGTTTCATACTATTGTGATTAGAAAAGATACTTGATATGATTTCAATCATCTTATATTTGTTAAGACTAGTTTTATGGCCAAACATAATATCTATCTTGGAAAATGTCCTGTGTGTGCTCAAGATGAACATATTTTTCTGCTGCTATTGTATGGGATGATTTGTAAATGTCTTTTGGGTCCATTTGGTCAATAGTGTTATTTAAGTCTACTGTTTCCTTATTGATTTTCTGTCTGAATGATCTATGCATTGATAAAAAGTGGATATTGAAGTCCTTTGGTATATATCTCTCCCTTTGTTTCTGTTAATATTCACTTTACATTTTTAGATACTCCAATGTTGGGGCATCTATATTTACAATTGTGATGTCTTCTTGATGAATTGATCCTTTGTTTTTGTATAGTGATCTTTTTTTCTTGTGACCAATTTGAACTGAAAGTCTATTTTGTCTGACTTACATATAGCCACCTCTGCATTCCTTTTGTTGCCATTTGCATAAATATCAATTTAAATCCTTTCACTTCCAGTTTTCATGTGTCTTTAAAATTAAACTGAGCCTGTTGTCATCAGCATATTGTTGAATTTTGTTATTTTTATTCATAGATTCACTCCATGTGTTTTGATTGGAGGCAATCCATTTACATTTAAAGTAATTATTCATAGGTATGGACTTACTGTTGCCATTTTGTTAATTGTTTCTGGCTGTTTCTTATTTCTTTTGTTCCTTTCCTCTTTTCTTGCTATCCTCCTTTGTGATTTGTTGATTTCCCATAGTAGTATGTTGTGATTTCTTTCTCATTATCTCTTATGTATCTACTATAGATTTTTGCTTTGTGGAGAGGCTTACATGAATCATCTTACAGTTATAACAGTCTGTTTTAAGCTGATAAGAACTTAAATTTCATACAAAAACTCTCAACTTTAACTTTTCTGTTCCTATGCATTTTATGCTACTGCTGTTTTATGTTACATCTTTTTATATTTTGTGTATCTACTAACAAGTTATTGAAACTATAGTTATTAGTACTTTTGTCATTAAAATATTCTATACTTAGAAGTAAATTGTGTACCCCACAACAGTATTACAGTATTCTAAACTTCACTATATACTTACCTTTACCAGTGAGCCTTATACTTTCATATATTTGCATATTTTATTTAGCATCATTTCATTTCAATTCAAAGAACAACCTTTTAACATTTCTTGTACTGTATATCTAGTGGTGATATTCTCCTTCAGTTTTTGTTTGTCTGAGAATGTCCTTAACTCTCCTTCATTTCCTTGAGACATTTCTTGGTGAGCATATTTTTTCTTTTAGCACTTGAATATACCAACCCACTCGCTACTGGCCTGGGAAATTGTCAGCAAGATAGCACACAAGAAGTTCCCAATACTTGGCCCCTTCCCCCACATGCCCACAATAAAAAGAATAAACAATTACAAATTGATGAAAAGATCTCTGGAAAAGCTATTGACTACAATAAAGTAGCAGCAGAAACCCTGTGGATCACAAAAACTGAGTATACTATATTAAAAAGTGCAGAAAACATTTTACCTGCCTCAGTCTATCATGTGGTCCAGAGCATCTGGTGACAAGAAGAATCACCTCAGAGGGATTTCATGCCGTGGGAAAAGAGGAGAAGGAAAACCCTAGGAATCCTTAACACTGCCATGGACATTTGCAGGCTTTGCTACCAAGAAGTCTCTGTCTTCTTTGACATGCAGCCTACCAGTGTGTCTCCTCCATGGGATTGGGATACTGCTGTACTGAGCACTATGCTGGGAACCCATTCACTGCTACACCCCATTCTCTGGCGTCAGGTTACCACAATGCCTTGCCATCTATGATACCAAGGCTATTATTGGTGGTACCTCATCACCTAGGTCCTGAGTTGGAATTTGATCTGCCATCCCTGGGTCCATGCTGTTACTGCTCTGCATCCACCCCCAGTTATGTCCCCACTTTGACCTGACATCAATGGGGCAGTGCTGCCATTGTTCTTCACCCTGTTGCCTGGTCTCTGAGTTGCAGCTATAGGAGCTGCCACCACCACGGAAGCACAGCCACCATTCTGTACTCTAGACACCCTTGGTTCTGTACTCTAGGACCCCTTGATCTAGAGTTGCAAGTTTGACTTGCCATCATTAGAGCCATGCTGCCACTGTTCTGCACCTTGCCCCTGGGTGTTGAGTAATGGTTGTAACCCACCATCCCTGGAGCCATGCTGCCACTATGCCCTGTTTCCTTGGCCCAGGCCATTGATGCACCCTATCATCACTGGGATATCACATGTTGCTGCTGCATACTACCTCTTCCCACAAGGCTCAAGATACTGTGGGAAGCCCCAGTGACATGGATTCTGGTTCTATGGCTGAAATACATGCACTCACACCTCAGACACTGATACCACTGCACCACTCTTCCAAAATCTCATTGTTTACCAACTCAGAAGCTCTCCAAACCCCATATTTTGGGGGGTTATTTATGGAAGCTTCATCACATATGCATGATTGATTCATTGGCCATTGCTGATGTATTTAACCTCTAGCTCCTCCTTTCTTCCCAGAGTTTAGGGGTAGGACTAAAAGTTCCAACCCTTTAATCACATGGTTGGCTCCACTGGATCAATCCCCATCCTTAGGTGCTTTCCAGAAGTCACCTCATTAACATAAGAAGAGAAACACTTATTGCTCTCATCACTTAAGAAATTCAAAGTCTTTAGGAGCTCTGTGGTACAAAAGGGGATAAAAGACATTTTTTTTTCAAATATATGTTTCTAATGACAAATCACAATATCACAGGGTTCAATCCATCAAGAAGGTATAACAATTGTAAATATTTATTCATTCAACATCAGAAAACCAAATATATAAAGCAAAAGCTAACAGAACTAAAAGGAGAAGTATGCAGCAATACAATAATTGTTGGGGACCTTAATAACCCACTCAAAAATGGATAGATCACCCAGAGAGAGAATCAATAAGAAAACAGTGGATTAAATGTAAAACATTATACACTAAATGTACCTCACAGAAATATACGGAATATTCTAAGAACAGTGGAATATCCATTCTTCTCAAGTGCACATGGAACATTTTCTAGAATACACCATATGTTACAACAAAAAACAATTCTTAGTAAACTCAAGAAGATGAAGTCAGACCAAATATCTTCCCTGACCAAAATGATATGAAACTAGAAATAAATAACACAAGGAAAATCAGAAAATTCACAAAATGGATAAAAGACTTAAACATAGGATCTGAAATTATAAAACTCTTAGAAGAAAACAGGTAGTAAGCTCTTGGATATCAGTCTGAGTAATATTTTCTTTTTGGGATGTATGTCCTCCAGCAAGAGTAACAAAGCAAAAATTTTAAAATGGGGCTGCATCAAACTGAAAAGCTTTTGCACAGTGAAGGAAACTACCAACAAATCAAAAAGGCAATCTACAGTTTAGGAGAAAATACTGTGAGTGATATAACCAATAAGGGGTTGATGTCAAAAAATATAAAGAACACATATGATTCAACATTTAAAAAGCACGAAACCCTATTTAAAAATGGGCACAAGATTTAAACAGATATTTTTTCAATGAAGATCGATAGATGGCCAACAATCTCATGAAATGATACTCAACATCATTAATCATTGGGGTAATGCAAATCAAAACCACAATGGGACATCACCTTACATCTCAGAATAGCTACTATCAACAAGATAAGAAATAACAAGTGCGAAAAACTTCCGGGAAGATGGCGGTGTGAGCAGGGCCCGGAAATCTCCCCCCAAAACCAAGTAATTTATGAAAATACAGCAAATACAACTATTCCTAAAAGAGAGACCAGAAGACACAGGATGACACCAACCTGCAGCTACACCTGAGAGGACTCGTCACCCCCGCGAGGCGGGTAAGATACGGAGCCGCATCCCTGTGGGACCCGAGCACTCCCCCACCCCAAGGCACCAGCAGGAGGAGAGGATTCAGAGCCGAGAGGCAGTGGAAGTAGAGGCCCGAGAAATAACCAGCCCTGGTGATCTGCGCCAGGAGCGCTGACACACATTGCACAGTGTATCAGATATTGGAGAGACAAAGGGTGCAGGAACTGAGCCAGAACGCACCCGGGTCCTCGCAGCCGGTTCTGCAGGATAAAAGAAAAGTAAGCGCTTTTTTTTTAACCAGTCTTAAAGAGACAGGGGACCGACAGAGGAGTAGGATCGTCCCAGCACACTCACCCAGCAGGCTGGGAGTCCTGGGGAATTTCAGACCCCTTGGCTGGCAACGGGGAAAAAGTAGCCACACTGAGACTTACACAGAGATCAACAGCCTCCCATTCGTTCCCGCCCTGGCCAGAGCTACAAAGGGCCCTGCGGAGAGGCGCAGTGCAGCCACGGCTATGGAATAGTGGAGCAACAGCGCCACCTACAGCATCCTCACAGAACCTACTCCCAGTGGGTGTTTTTTTATTTCTTTCTTTCTTTTTCTCTTTTCTTTCTTTTCCTTCTTTCTTTTTTCTTCTCTTTCTCTTCCTTCTTTTTTTTTCTTTTAAAAGTGTTAAAGAGCCCAGCTGACATATGTAGCACCCACCAGAGACCACTTCTATTGCCATGAAAAGACAGAGGAATATGGTCCAGACTAAGATCAAACAGACAACCACAGAGAGGGAGCCTGAAGGGATGGAAATGCACAATCTTCCTGCAAAAGAATTCAGAATAAAACTCATAACCACACTGATGGATCTACAGAGAAATGTGCAAGAGCTGATGGAGGAAATGAGGGAAGTGAGCAAAGACAATGCAGAAATCAGACAAATGATCCAAGGGCTTAACAGCAGACTGGATGAGATGCAAGAGACTGTTAATGGAATAGAAATCAGAGAACAGAAATACAGAGAAGCTGAGGCAGAGAGAGATAAAAGGATCTCTAGGAATGAACGAATATTAAGAGAACTGTGTGACCAATCCAAATGGAACAATATTCGCATTATAGGAGTACCAGAGGAAGAACAAAGAAAAAGGGATAGAAAGTGTCTTTGAAGAAATAATTGCTGAAAACTTCCCCAAGCTGGGGAAGGAAATATTCTCAGACCATGGAAGCCCACAGATGTCCCAACACAAGGGACCCAAGGAAGACAACACCAAGACACATAATAATTAAAATGGCAAAGTGTGGGATTCACTTATAATTTAAGTATAAAAATCATATGAATAATCATAGTTGACTTGATCGATTATAGTAACTGAATTAGTTTCTCTGATATGACAGCCCTTGCATTGTTCACCTTGTGAGAACTTGTTCACTATGTTCCTTGCATTGCTCACCTTGTGGGAGCTTGTTCACTGTATTGGAACTTGTTTGTTATGCTCCAAAAGATTGGAGACTGTTGAGAATTAAGCTTGGAGTTGATTAATGATAGTGTATTGAGTTCCCTATGCAGAATTCTATTGTTAGCAACCATTTGATCAATAATGTGAGAGGTGCTCTCTCAGCATCACTCTTGAGCTGTTACAAAGGTCTTCGATAACTCATCGTGTTGCCTCCTCAATCTGCGGTCAGAGGCAGGGAGGGAGCCGACAAGTGGCGCCCCTACAGGGTCCCTTGAAACTCAGAGCGGGGAAGCTCTGAAGATGGTCAATCCGGTAAGACTCCCAGGAAAGCACGCATAGGGACAGGATCGAGATGCCAGGGACACTATAATGGGCCAGAATGAATCTAAAGTCGCTAAGATGGAGGATTATTTAAAATTACTCTGTGCCCTCCAAAAACATCAGGAGTGAAAACTTCAAAAAGAGACTTTGCTGAACTCCATAAATATATTAAAAAACATTGTGATTGGTTGCCTCCACATGGAACTCTTAAACAGGCTGATTGGAATAATCTGTTAAGAGATTTTAAGAAAGTTCACAGACAAGGCAATGTTATTCCTGTGCCTGTCTGGTCTTTGTGTAATCTGATCACTCTCGCTCTGTAGCCTTTGCAAACAGCCTCACTCTCCGATACTAGATCAGACACACAAGAGCGAGAGAGAGAAGTGCTAGACGATGTGGTGGAATCAAGTAAACAACCCTCCTCACCACATACCCCTGACTCCTCATCCTCCTCCTCCTCTTCTTTGGACCCTGAGGATGAGACCCCTGCTCAGCCCTCTTGTCGTGGAAAAGCTGTTTCTGTTCCAAGTGCATCTCCCTTTGCAGCAGGAATACATAAAGCCCAAAGGGAACGTGATCTAGATGCCTATTTAACACCTTTAGTGGCACTGTCACTTTAACACCTTTTGGACCTAATGAAGATCCTGAATTACCCCAAGGGGAAGTTAGAGCGCTTTATGTGCCCATTCCTTATGAAACATTAAAAGATTTCAAACAAGCCATCTCTACTTATGGCACTAACTCGCTGTATGTAGTGGGTCTTTTGAATGACTTGGCAGAACAAGAAAGGATGATTCCTCATGACTGGGATTTGCTGGCTCGTACATGTTTAGACGCTTCTGAATTTTTACAATTTACAACATGGTGTTGTGACGCAGCAAAAGCACAAGCTTTGAGAAATCAGCATGCCAATCCTCCTATCCTTATCACTGCTGAACAACTAACATGACAAGGAGATTGGTTACGATTAGAGAAACAGGCTGGTTATGATGACACAGCAGTAACACAAGTTCGTCTGTGTTGTCTGAAAGCTTGGGAAAAAATACAAGTGGCTGGACAGCCTGCCCTACCATTCAGTAAACTGAAACAAGGACTTACTGAACCATATGTCGAATTTGTGGCAAGATTGCAAGATAATTTGAGAAGGACTGTAGCACATCGGATTTAAGGGACATGTTGTTGCAGATGCTAGCTTATGATAATGCAAATACAGAGTGTCAAAGAGTTCTTAGACCTCTGAAAGCTGCAGGAGCTAGAATGGACGACTATATCAAGGCCTGTGCAGATGTAGGTTCTCCTACATATCAAGCTAAATTACTAGCAACTGCTATGAGAGGGAAGTCAAGAGGAACTATAAAAAATCTAAAATGTTTTTGGTTGTGGCAGACAAGGGCATATGAAAAAAGACTGCAAAGCACAAAAGAGAGCAAAAGAGTCAAATTTTAAAAATAAACCACCATCTGTTTGCCCAAAATGTAAAAAACGGAGACATTGGTCTAATGAATGTCATTCAAAATTTGATAAAAGTAGGTAATCCCACTACTGAGTCTCAGCCTTTAAACCTTCAATCGGGCCAGCCTCTGAGGCCCTAGAAAATAATACAGAGGCATCATCCCCGGTCAGAAGAACATGGCATGATTTACAAGCAGCAGCTAAAGGAAGTGCCGCTGTACATCTTGCCTCTTCTCAGTCTGTATATTTACAGCCATCACGAGGAGTCCAATTACTTAACACAGGAATTTTTGGTCCTTTACCAGCTAATCTGTAGGATTACTTTTAGGCCGTAGCAGTTGGACACTAAAAGGATTGATGGTGAGACCTGGAGTTATTGATCAAGATGATATCGGTGAGATTAAAATAATGGTGTCATCTGACAAAGAATAATATGTACCTCAAGGAGAAAGAGTTGCTCAATTACTTTTACTTCCTTATCTCCCACCTTCAACAACACCTTATGAAAGGGGACAAGGTGGATTTGGAAGTACAAATAAACAGATATGGCTTAATACAAAAATCACATCTGATAGACCTCAATGTAAAGTCAGTATTCAAGGCAAGTCTTTTACAGGATTGTTAGACACAGGAGCTGATGTGTCTGTAATTGCTCTTAAACATTGGCTGAAAAACTGGCCCAAACAAGAAAAACATTTGGGTTTCAGGCATTGGTACAGCTACTCAAGTATGGCAAAGTTCAGCTACATTACAATGCTTCGGCCCGGAAAAACAATTGTCTATATTAAAACCTTTAATTGCTGATGTAGCAATTAATCTCTGGGGACGAGATTTAATGCAACAATGGCATACTACACTGCTTTTGATGAACTTCCATCGGTTCAATCTTTTTCTTAGAGGTCATTGATATATGGCTGCCAGCTCCTATACATTACAGTAGACCACACAGATGCCTGTTTGGGTGGATCAATGGCCCCTCAATAAAGAAAAGCTGACAGCCCTGCACACATTAGTTCAGGAACAACTTCAGTTATATAGATTAGAATTTTCCACAAGCCCGTGGAATTTCCCTCTATTTGACATAAAGAAGAAGTCAGGAAATTGGAGACTCTTGAATGATTTAAGACAAATTAATGCAGTTCTTAAACCTATGGTCCTTTACAAGGCCTCCCTTCTCTGGCTATGATTCTAAAAGACTGTGATATGGCTATCATTGATCTCAAAGATTGCTTTTGTACAATTTCTGTAGCCATAACAGGCAGAAAAGTTTGCTTTTACTGTCCCTTCCTTAAGTCTGCAGACTCCTTCAGAGAGATTCCAGTGGAAAGTACATCCTCAAGGAATGTTAAACAGCCCTACAATTTATCAAAATTATGTGCATAGAGCTCTTCAGCCTATACGTGAGACATGGCCTTCAGGTTATATCATTCATTATATGGATGATATTCTTATAGCTCTACCTAAACATCTATCTCTTATTGCAATTCTCAAAGAGACTGAAACTGAATTAAAATAATGGGACTTACAAATAGCTCTTGATAAAATACAAATACAATACCCAATGAATTATTTTTTTAATATAATTTATTTTGGTGTCATTAATCTACAATTACATGTGCAATATGGTTATTAAACTACCCCTTCATCAGGTCCCCCCACACCAACCCCATTACAGTCACTGTCCATCAGCATAGTGAGATGTTTTAGAATCACTACTTGTCTTCTCTGGGTTGTACAGCGCCCCCGTGTCCCCCCAACGTTATGTTTGCTAATCGTAATGCCCCTTTTTCCCTCTTATCCCTCCCTTCCCACCCATCTTCCCCAGTCCCTCTCCCTTTGGTAACTATTAGTCCATTCTTGGGTTCTGTGAGTCTGATGCTGTTTTGTTACTTCAGAATTTTTTCTTTGTTCTTATACTCCACATATGAGTGAAATCATTTTGATACTTGTCTTTTTCGGCTTGGCTTATTTCACTGAGCATAATACGCTCTAACTCCATCCATATTGCTGCAAATGGTAGGATTTGTTTTCTTCTTATGGCTGAATAATATTCCATTGCGTATATGTACCACCTCTTCTTTATTCATTCATCTACTGATGGACACTTAGGTTGCTTCCATTTCTTGGCTATTGTAAATAGTGCTGCAATAAACATAGAGGGGCATCTGTGTTTTTCAAATTGGGCTGCTGCATTCTTAGGGTAAATTCCTAGGAGTGGAATTCCTGGGTCAAATGGTATTTCTATTCTGAGTTTTTGAGGAATCTCCATACTGTTTTCCACAATGGTTGAACTAATTTGCAGTCCCACCAGCAGTGTAGAAGGGTTCCCTTTTTTCCACATACTCGCCAACATTTGCTGTTGTTTGTGTTTTGGATGTTGGCCACCTCACTGGTGTGAGGTGATATCTCATTGTGGTTTTAATATGCATTTCTCTGATGATTAGTGATGTGGATCATCTTTTCATGTGTCTCTTGGCCATCTGAATTTCTTCTTTAGAGAAGTGTCTATTCATGTCCTCTGCCCATTTCTTAATTGGATTATTTGCTTTTTGCTTTTTAAGGTGCGTGAGTTATTTATTTATTTTGGATGTCAACCCTGTATCAGATACGTCATTTATGAATATATTCTCCCATTCTGTGGGGTGTCTTTTTGTTCTCCTGATGGTGTCCTTTCTGTACAGAAGCTTTTCAGCTTGATATAGTCCCACTTGTTCATTTTTGCTTTTGTTTCCCTTGCCTGGGGAGATATGTTCATGAAGAAGTCGCTCATGTTTATGTCCAAGAGATTTTTGCCCCAATGAATTATTTAGGGAATAAAATTCAAGAAAATTCAATAATTCCTCAGAAAATTCAAATAAGGAGAGATCATCTTAAAACTTTAAATGATTTTCAAAAGATTTTAGGAGATACTAATTGGATTCAAACATTACCAGGTATTCCTACTTATAAATGACAAAACCTTTTTGATATTTTAAAAAGGACCCCCAGATCTTAATAGTCCAAGAAATTTAACCTC
Source organism: Smutsia gigantea (assembly GCA_032199065.1). NCBI lineage: Eukaryota > Metazoa > Chordata > Mammalia > Pholidota > Manidae > Smutsia > Smutsia gigantea. Next base: position 20,229 of record JAVSCE010010112.1, read on the forward strand.
AGAAGCTGAGGAAGAACTCAGGTGGATAGAACAACACATTCAAAAGGCTCAATTATCAAAAAAAGATTTACATAAACCCATGCTTTTATTAATTTGCTCCCCATTCTCCCACAGGATTGCTCTGTCAATGTGATGGTTGGTTAGAATGGATATTTTTACAGTATCAAACTAAACCCTCGTTGCAAACTTACATTGACAAAATAGCCTCCATTATCCTCAAAGGATGACAGAAACTAAGACAGATGATTAGCCAAGGTCCTCACTCCATTATTCTTCCATTATCAAAAGAAAATATGACACAACTTCTTCAGGAAAACATTCATTGGCAAATTGCACTCTCTGATTATTTAGGAAGTATTGAGTGTCATTACACTATGAATAAGTTGTTTTACTTTTTTCAGCGTCATTAGTGGATTCCTCCTCAAAAGTATTTCTCCAATCTGCTAATACATGCTATCACTTGTTTTACAGATGGTACAAAATTTTTCAAAGCAGCCTATACAATGTGTTCTGGTTTATCAAAAATATTTCATATGTCTTTCACTTCTGCACAACAAAATGAGTTACATGCTGTATTGCAAGCTCTGCAAGATTTTCCTAGTCCTCTCAGTATTGTTACTGACTGCTTATGCTGCCTTCTCTGTTCCTCTTTTAGAAACTGCTACATTAGGAACTACATACTCCCCTATTAACACTTTATTTTCTCAATTAAAGGTGTGCATCCATCAGCGTCTGCATCCCTTCTTTATCACTCACATACGATCACATTCTAATTTACCAGGTCCTTTATCATACTATAAAGATAAAGTAGACAAACTTGTTTCTTTAGTTAATTACTCACCAGCTCAACGCTATCATGACCCGACTCATGCTCCTTCTTTTACTTTACAAAAGCGTTTTTCTCTTTCAGCCTCTGAAGCTCAACATATCCTGAATTCTTGTCCGACCTGTTCTCA
>JAVSCE010010113.1:0-132584 GCA_032199065.1 Smutsia gigantea
GGCAATAGCGCCACCTAGAGTATTCCCACAGAATCTACGTCCGGTGGGCTTTTTTTTTGTTTTTGTTATTGTTTTGTTTTTTGTCTTGTTTTTTGTTTTGTTTTTGCTTTTTTCTTTTCTTGCTTTTTTTCTTTTCTTCTTTCTTTCTCTTTTTCTCTTTTTTTTCTCTTTTTTTTTCTTCTCTTTTTAAAGTCTTAAAGAGCCCAGCTGACATACGTGGCAACTATCAGTGACCAAATTATACAGCCATGAAAAGACAGAGGAATATGGTTCAGACCAAAATCAGACAACCCCAGAGAGGGAGTCTGAAGGGATGGAAATGCACAACCTCCCTGAAAAAGAATTTAGAATAAAAGTCATAACCATGCTGATGGACCTACAGAGAAATGTGCAAGAGCTGAGGGAGGAAGTAAGGGAACTGAGGAAAGACAATACAGAAATCAGACAAGCGATCGACGGGCTTAACAGCAGAATGGATGAGATGCGAGAGACTGTTAATGGAATAGAAAACAGAACAGGAGTACAGAGCAGCTGAGGCAGAGAGAGATAAAAGGATTTCTAGGAATGAAAGAATATTAAGAGAACTGTGTGACCAATCCAAACGGAACAATATTTGAACTATAGGACTACCAGAGGAAGAAGAGAGAGAAAAAGAGATAGAAAGTGTCTTTGAAGAAATAATTGCTGAAAACTTTCCCTCGCTGGGGAAGGAAGTAGTCTCGCAGTCCACAGAAGCTCATAGATCTCCCAACACAAGGGACCCAAGGAAGACAACACCAAGACACATAATAATTAAGATGGCAAAGATCAGAGATAAAGACAGGGTATTAGAACGCTGAGAAAAAGATGTCACCTACAAGAAAGCATGGAGCTATCATCAGACTTCTCAACAGAAACACGAGCCCGAAAGAGAATGGCATGATATATTTAACGTAATGAGAAGCAAATTTTTCGAGCAAGAATATTGTCAGCACGATTATCATTTAAATATGATGGAGGGGATTACTTAATTTCCAGATAAACGAAAGTTAAGAGAATTTGCGTCTCATAAACCACCACTACAGGATATCTTAAATGGACTGCTCTAGATGAAAGCACACCTAAGGCTAAAAAGATGTCACCAGAGAAAAAAAATCATAGCAAAGAAAGCAGACCATCCAAATACTAACTAAAGGCAAAGAATAAACACCTATTATAGAAAGAATGGAGGAGGAGGAATAAGAAGGGAGAGAAATAAAGAAACATCAGACTGTGTTTACAATAACTTAACAAGAAAGTTAAGTTAGATTGTTAGATAGTAAAGAAGCAACCCTTGAACACTTGGTAACCACTAATCTAAAGCCAGCAATGGCAATAATTACATATCTATCAATAATCACCCTAAATGTAAATGGACTGAATGCACCAATCAAAAGACACAGAGTAACAGAATGGATAAAAAAGCAAGACCCATCTATATGCTGCCCACAAGAAACTCACCTCAAATCCAAAGATATACACAGACTAAAAGTGAAGGGATGAAAAAGATATTTCATGCAAACAACAAAGAGAAAAAAGCAGGTGTTGCAGTACTTGTATCAGACAAAATAGACTTCAAAACGAAGAAAGTAGCAAAAGATAAAGAAGGACATTACATAATGATAAAGGGGTCAGTCCAACAAGAAGATATAACCATTATAAATATATATGCACCAACACAGGAGCGCCAGCATATGTGAGACAAATACTAACAGAATTAAAGGAGGAAATAGACAGCAATGCATTCATCTTAGGAGACTTCAACACACCACTCACTCCAGAGGACAGATCAACCAGACAGAAAATAAGTAAAGACACAGAGGCACTGAACAACACACTAGAACAGATGGACCTAACAGACATCTACAGAACTCTACACCCAAAAGCAACAGGATACACATTCTTCTCAAGTGCACATGGAACATTTTCCAGAATAGACCACATACTAGGCCACAAAAAGAACCTCAGTAATTTCAAAAATATTGAAATCCTACCCACAAACTTCTCAGATCACCAAGGTATAGAACTAGAAATAAATTTTAGAAAGAAATCAAAAAGGCTCACAAATACATGGAGACTTAACAACACTCTCCTAATTAATCAATGGGTTAACGACCAAATCAAAACAGAAATCAAAGAATATATGGAGACTAATGACAACAACAACACAAAGCCACAACTTCTGTGGGACGCAGCAAAGGCAGTTCTAAGAGGAAAGTATATTGCAATCCAGGCCTATTTAAAGAAGGAAGAACATTCCCAAATGAATAGTCTAAAGACACAATTACTGAAATTGGAAAAAGAAGAACAAATGAGGCCCAAAGTCACCAGAAGGAGGGACATAATAAAGATTAGAGAAGAAATAAATAAAATTGAGAAGAATAAAACAATAGAAAAAATCAATAAAACCAAGAGCTGGTTCTTTGAAAACATAAACAAAATAGATAAACCCCTAGCCAGACTCATTAAGAGAAAAAGAGAATCTACACACATAAACACAATCAGAAATGAGAAAGGAAAAATCACGACGGACCCCACAGAAATACAAAGAATTATAAGAGAATATTATGAGAATCTATATGCTAACAAGCTGGAAAACATAGAAGAAATGGACAACTTCTTAGAAAAATACAACCTTCCAAGACTGACCAAGCAAGAAACAGAAAAACTAAACAGACCAATCACCAGCGACGAAATCGAATTGGTAATCAAAAAACTACCCAAGAACAAAACCCCTGGACCTGACGGATTCACCTCTGAATTCTACCAGACATATAGAGAAGAAATAACACCCATTCTCCTTAAAGTTTCCAAAAAATAGAAGAGGAGGGAATACTTCCAAACTCATTCTATGAAGCCAGCATCACTCTAATACCAAAACCCGGCAAAGACCTCACCAAAAAAGAAAATTACAGACCAATATCCCTGATGAACATAGATGCAAAAATACTCAACAAAATATTAGCAAACCGAATTCAAAAATATATCAAGAGGATCATATACCATGATCAAGTGGGATTCATCTCAGGGATGCAAGGATGGTACAACATTCGAAAATCCATCAACATCATCCACCACATCAACAAAAAAGAAGAACAAAAACCACATGATCATCTCCATAGATGCTGAAAAAGCATTTGACAAAATTCAGCATCCATTCCTGATTAAAACTCTCAACAAATGGGTATAGACGGCAAGTACCTCAACATCATAAAGGCTATATATGACAAACTCACAGCTAACATCATACTTAACGGCGAGATGCTGAAAGCTTTTCATCTAAGATCGGGAACAAGACAGGGATGCCCACTCTCTCCACTGTTATTCAACATAGTACTGGAGGTCCTAGCCACAGCAATCAGATAAAACAAAGACATACAAGGCATCCAGATTGGTAAAGAAGAAGTCAAATTGTCACTATTTGCAGATGACATGATACTGTACATAAAAAACCCTAAAGATTCCATTCCAAAAGTACTAGAACTAATATCTGAATTCAGCAAAAGTTGCAGGATACAAAATTAACACACAGAAATCTGTTGCTTTCCTATACACTAATGATGAACTAACAGAAAGAGAAATCAGAAAAACAATTCCATTCACAATTGCATCAAAAAGAATAAAATACCTAGAATAAACCTAACGAAGGAAGTGAAATACCTGTACTCTGAAAACTACAAGACACTCCTAAGAGAAATTAAAGAGGACACTAACAAATGGAAATGCATCCCATGCTCTTGGCTAGGAAGAATAAATATTGTCAAAATGGCTATATTACCTAAAGCAATCTACAGATTCAATGCAATCCCTATCAAACTACCAACAGCTTTCTTCAATGAACTCGAACAAATAATTCTAAAATTCATATGGTACCACAAAAGACCCCGAATACCCAAATCAATCCTGAGAAGGAGGAATAAAACAGGGGGAATTACAGTCCCTGACTTCAAGCTCTACTACAAAGCCACAGTAATCAAGACAATTTGGTATTGGCACAAAAACAGACCCACAGACCAATGGAACAGAACAGAAAATCCAAACATTAACCCAAACATATACAGTCAATTAATATTTGATAAAAAGTGCCTTGGATATACAATGGGGAGATGACAGCCTCTTCAGCAGCTGGTGTTGGAAAAACTGGACAGCTACATGTAAGAGAATGAAACTGGACTACTGTCTAGCCCCATACACAAAGATAAACTCAAGGTGGATCAAAGACCTGAAGGTAAGTCATGAAACCATAAAACTCTTAGAAAAAAACATAGGCAAAAATCTCTTGCACATAAACATGAGCGACTTCTTCATGAACATATCTCCCCGGGCAAGGGAAACAAAAGCAAAAATGAACAAGTGGGACTATATCAAGCTGAAAAGCTTCTGTACAGCAAAGGACACCATCAGTAGAACAAAAAGACATCCTACAGTATGGGAGAATACATTCATAAAAAACGTATCCGATAAAGGGTTGACATCCAAAATATATAAAGAACTCATGCACCTTAACAAACAGAAAGCAAATAATCCAATTAAGAAATGGGCAGAGGACATGAATAGACACTTCTCCAAAGAAGAAATTCAGATGGCCAACAGGCACATGAAAAGATGCTCCACATCGCTAATCATCAGAGAAATGCAGATTAAAACCACAATGAGATATCACCTCACACCAGTGAGGATGGCCAACATCCAAAACACAAACAACAACAAATGTTGGCGAGGATGTGGAGAAAAAGGAACTCTCCTACACTGCTGGTGGGAATGCAAATTAGTTCAACCATTGTGGAAAGCAGTATGGAGGTTCCTCAAAAAACTCAAAATAGAAATACCATTTGACCCAGGAATTCCACTCCTAGGAATTTACCCTAAGAATGCAGCAGCCCAGTTTGAAAAAGACAGATGCACCCCTATGTTTATTGCAGCACTATTTACAATAGCCAAGAAATGCAAGCAACCTAAGTGTCCATCAGTAGATGAATGGATAAGAAGAGGTGGTACATATACACAATGGAATATTATTCAGCCATAAGAAGAAAACAAATCCTACCATTTGCAACAACATGGATGGAGCTAGAGGGTATTATGCTCAGTGAAATAAGCCAAGCCGAAAAAGACAAGTATCAAATGATTTCACTCATATGTGGAGTATAAGAACAAAGAAAGAAACTGAAGGAACAAAACAGCAGCAGACTCACAGAACCCAAGAACGGACTAATAGTTACCAAAGGGAAAGGGACTGGGGAAAATGGGCGGGAAGGGAGGGATAAGAGGGAAAAAGGGGCATTACGATTAGCAGATGTAATGTTGGGGGGGCACGGGGAGGGCAGTACAACTCAGAGAAGACAAGTAGTGATTCTATAGCATCTCACTACACTGATGGACAGTGACTGTAATGGGGTTGGTGGGGGGGACCTGATGAAGGGGTCGTTTAATAATCGTAATATTGCACATGTAATTGTAAATTAATGATAATAAAATAAATTATATTAAAAAATAATAAAATAATAAAATAAAATGAGGGTTATGTTCCTGCTCTTTGAAAATTCACTATGTAATAGAGATTTAGAAGCCAATTATATTCAGATAGTGAGGGTCACCTGTAGTTCCACCCAATTCCATACCATATCCAAAAATATAACCTGCTTTTCATAATGATTATGGAAACTAGTATGTTTCATTTAACAAATGTTGCTGGATATATATTATATGTGAAACGATGTACATATACATAACAGAGAATCTGAATAGGGTACTCTCTTCGAAAGAGGCAATAGGAGAATCCTGCAGGATTTAGCCATTTACGAGAACTCCCTAGTCTGCAGGTGAGACAGGGCCGATGGGTGTAGTCAGAGTAGGATGAGGGCCTCCAGAAAAGGCAAGGCAAGATAATTAACATACAGTCAGAGCAGTGTAACAACATGCAAGGAAACCCGCTTCCAAAACTCTGTGTTAAACAGTAAGCTCTAGAGTCATTTTTCAGTGAGATCAGTAAATATTCCCCAGATAAAAGAAAGTGGCCCATGTTTTTTATTTTGCTAATCATTTGTAATCATGTGTAAGATTCACTTTAGCATGCTAAAAGGCCCAGGCCTGTGTGCTGTTTTTCCTCGTTCAGACCTGATAAAATGATTTGCAATCTGGACAATTAATAATGGCAAGCAAGCCTAGCCATAAACAACACAGTAAAAGGCAGGAAGGATTCCATCTTAAAAATAAGATTGCATTTTAATACCCAGGAAGTTAAGAAGTAAGATTCTTAACTTACTCTTTAGCAAACAGACATATTAGCTCAGGCCCACCTTGGGGGCTGGGCAGGCAGTATTGTTTGATATGCTCCCAGACCAAGATGCTGGTATCTCAGGAAAAAATAAGAGCAGTAAATTTCTTGTGTTAAGTTAATTTTAAATATTCAGGAACCACTTAACAAGTCCACACCATTAAGCCGTTTATCTCATTCCCAAAAATCTTCAACTGCCTATAAAACCCCTAGACAACGCACAACTACAGGCTCTCTTGCCCCATGAGCTCTGTCCTCTCACTTTATCTCTAAATAAAAGCCTCTACCTGGCTTCACTATCCCTGCAAGAGATGGGGTGCCTCCTAACTGGGGTTTTCCCTCACCTTCCTCCAAATCCATCCCCCATGCTACTGCCAGATCGATCCTTATAGAATGCACTCCTAATAAAATCTGCGGTATTTCAACATCACTGGGTAGATTCGATCTAAATCCCTTCAAATCTAAAGGCAAGCAAGATCCTTCATGATTAGGTCACATGATATGGGTCCAGTTTCATCATCTCTCACTCTTCCACCTCTTACTTTATTGTCCTATAACATAATGAACTGGCTGTACTTCCCCGAACATATGTTCTGACGCTGCATCGCATCTCTTTGCATTTGCTGTTCCATCAGAAGGCCTTCCCCACTTGCCCACATGGAAAATTTCTACTCCTCCAGCAAGACTCTGCCCTTAGATGCTGGCTTCTTTGTGAAACCTTCCCTGAGCACTTCAGTGAGAGGGTGGGAAAAAGCCCACACTCATAAGTACATGACTTCACTTTGCAATACCACTGTCTCAATATATCAACTTTCATAGTTTGCCTGCCTCTCATAACCCAACCACCCAATCCAAACATAAAGCAAGTTTGAGAGAAGGAATTATCTTTTCTTCTTTATATCACCTAGTTCAGTACTTTGTACAAAGTGGGCACTCAATGTTTATTGAATCAATATAACTATTTTCCTTCTTACTTAAATGTACTATAATTCATCACAATAATAGAATCCAAAATACTTAATAAACAATTATCAGATCAAACTAATACTACCAAAGATTCATAAAGACACTAATACATTTTTAATTGTAAATAATGGGTGTTTTTGCAATATTTCAACTGTATTTTGAGCTATGGATAATTTTTATTCCTTTGCGACATCCTGGGAGACAGTGACAATGAGAGCTGTCTCCTATATTCTGGGAGACTAGGCAACCGAACATCATGACAGTTCCTAATCAGCATTAATAAGATTCTCCTTAGAAGAGCATAACCATAGGTCAGCAAATTATAATAGGAAGAGCAAGAGAAAAGGTGGAGTATCTAATCTTTCACTGAAGTTAGTATTAGAATCTGCTGTTTCAGAGAGCAAAAAACAAAGAATAAAACTAAAGAAACTTAAAGTTGTGTTAAAAGTATTGACTTGACTGTTGAGAGTCACAGTCAAGACTGAAAGAACCAGACTTCAAAAGGCAGAAACTGGTGGTCAAAGATACGAAGGGTCAAGCTAAGGCCAGGAGACAGAGCTGGGAGCAAGCTCAGGGATGGGAATTCAGGTCGGAGCACTCAGAATATGAGGGATGAGGAAAACCCTAAGATCACTCTACAAAGGAACATGATGCAAAAAAAGACAAAGCACTGTCTGTAAAAGAGCCAGTCTGAACCAATATCGAAGCAAGATGGGGCAGAGTCTGAAAGAAGTCTCATGGCAGAAACACAAAAAAACAGAGGAATCTAGCCACAGAAAGAAAAAGCACCAAGTTAATTCCATATTCAAACGAGGACCAATGACAAAACTGTTCCAATAAAAATACGCTGGGATGGAAACCCTAAGCACCTCTTCCCAGTCACTCTGACCTAAAAAGTTCTGCACAAACTGAAAGACAAAAAAGCTAAGTAGTTATGCAGCACATCTGAACAGTGTCTACACTAAAATCTTTCTAAGTAAACTAGGAAAATAAAATCTATTGTAACAGGTTTGCTCAACTTCAACGGACATTATCCATTTTTGTATCAATTCACTGTGAAGGCATGAATGTTGTGACGGGATGTGGAAGAGTCCATGAAAAAAGCAGCTCAAATAGTCAACATCACTCATCCATTTAAAAAATATTTATTGCACATCGACTTCAGGTCAACATGTTTAAGGCACAAAAATGAGCTCTTTCAATAAAGTTTATATTCTAGAGGGAACAAAAAGACAGAAAAAATAAATGAGATAATTCAGACAGTGTTAAGTTTTATGAAGAAAATTCAAAAAGGTAGAGTGAGAGTATTAACTGCAGGAGAGAGTGCTTTTTACATAGTGTGTCAGAGCAGGCCTCTCTGAAATATGAATGCCCATTTGAAGATCTCAGAGAAGAGCTTTCCAGACTGGGAACAGCAAGAATAGACCCTGTCCAAAATGAGGCTGGCATTTGGAAGTAAAAGAAGTTGATATGGTGGGAGCCTAATAATGGAGGGGAAGATTCTGATGAAAAGAGGTGTAAGTAAACATGAGTCAGATACGTAAGGCTTTGCAGCATTAGTGGGATAACGTGTTGAAGAGAGAAGAGGAGATGAGGAAACAGAGACTACCAACAACTCTTTAAAGTTCTACTGTCCAGAGAAGCAAAGACACAAATCAGTAGCTGAAAGGACGCATGACATCGAAGAACCGCTTAAGATGGAACCACAACAGCATGCTGGAGTGCTGATGTCAGTGATCCAACAGAGAGGAAGAAAGTGACAACGCATGAGATAAACGCTCCTATAACTGAAGAAGCAATATTTTCAGAAGATGAGAAGAAACAGGATCCAGGACACAAGCGGTTGGATTTTGCCAGGAATAGAGATGCTTTATCCATTTTAATGTAAGAAAAGTATCAGAGTAGATATAGATACAGATAGGTTAAGTGAACTTAGTGGTAGAAAAAAGAAGAAACTTCCTTGTGATGGCTTTCATTTTCTCAATAAAGTTCCAGGTCTAAAAGAATGAGGTAAGGCAAGAGAGGAAAGGGGGTTTTGAGACTTAAGGGAAGAAGAAAAGGTTTGAAGTACTGATTTTCAAGAACAGACATAGTAAGGAATTGTAGGAATACTGGCAGTATTAAGTGTGCACTTGAAATTGAGATTATATGCTTAAAATGAGACCAGTCTGCAAGGTTATCTCCTTTTTTCTCCACCCACGTTCAGTTAATAAAGAGGTAAATAAAGAAGTTAGCCAAGTTGAATGTATTCTGTGTCCAATTCTGCCAAGTGAGTAAAACAAAAGAATACAGGGGCAAAGAAATTAAAGGGTGTTTGCAATGGAGTGATTACAAGATGGACCACTATATCTAAACTGAGAAAGGATGGAAGAGGACATGGAAGCTTCACAAAGCACATCATACCCCCGAGAGGTCTGTAAACTCAACAACAAAAACCATGAGTTCTATATTATGCATACCTGACCAAAGAGCACTGCAGTGTAAGCCTCCCTTGACTAATTAAATGTACCTTCTCAGTATTCCAGAACTTCAAATGACACAACTCATCAAATTAAAAAAAAAAAAAGCAAGCAAACAGCTTTTTAAAGATCTTGTAAGAAAAATAAGTCCATGGTTGAAATATTTTATTTCTGAAGAGCAGGTGACTGGGTTCCCATTATATTTCCATGTAAACAAAGATTAGTTGCTGGACATTACTCAAAGGAAAACTCTTGATGTTCAAAATTAAACTTAACCACAATTAATTCACTTCATATGGGAAAACAAAGCCTAATGACTACAAAGCACCCCATCTCAGAACAACTCCCTTGTCCCACAGAATCAAAACTACTGCATTTCTAGGCACTAGCTCAGTAAATGCTAACTAGTCAAGTGAATTGGAACATCGACAGTACTGCGAACTATAGCCTATCTCATTAAAATAATTCTAGAAGCTATCTGCTAGATTACAAGGTTTATGTAAATTACTGAAAGTCATTTATTTTCCCTTCTTTTGATTCTTTCTATATTTAAATAATGTCAAGAAAATCCTAGAGAAGACAAACCATACTTTTAGTAAGTTAGGTTCACAGAAAAACTATCACTATCTTTTATACTTAAAGATTTTCAACCACTTTCTTTTCCCCATGGTCAAATATATGGGTTAGTCAGATCAGTTCAGTGAAATAAAGAAAAATGGGTCCAAGCAGCATGTTAAGGAAGAAAAAGAGAAAGAAGGTTTGGTTCCCAGGCTGTGTTCCAACTCAAGGTACCAAACAGAATAAACCATTATCAAAGAATTAAAATAGCTTCCTTACCTGTAACATGAGAATACTGAAATAGACACTACTAAAATTTTCTTTCTGTTTCAAAAATTCTATTACTTATCTAGTGCTTTGAACTTAGCTCTTCACAAGGCCTTTTGGAAAGGGGGTGCTAAGAGATGTAATCTTTCAATTTATAAGCCTATTTATATAGTTTCTCTCTCTGGATTACAACTAACAGAAAAACCTAGAGGAAAAAAAAAAGATAAAATTAGGCCAACTAAGCTAATTACTGGTGGCACTCTTTATGCAGCTCTGTTTCACATTCACTCTTCTCACACCCATTCTCCTTTACTACTTCTCTCTCCAAGCCTCTGGCCTTGCAGTGGAATCATGCAGGCCTGAAAGCCTCCCGGAGTATTTTGAGGTTACTGAACCCAGACACAGAACTTACCTGGGAAAACAGGAGCTAACAGTCTGCTAACACAAGTTGGAGGTTCTTTCTTATCTTTAAATCCCCATCACGAAATTTAGTGTCGAGTACACAGCAGCTACCTAATCTAACTTTTCCAAATAACTTACTACACCAGTGATTGTCACCAGTGATTTCTTTTTAGAAATACAAATTTTCAGGTCTCACCCAACCTACTGAATCAGAGACTCTGGCAGTGGATCCCAGCTCTGTTTTAAAAGGCCCTCCAGGTGAGATGCTGATGCACACTCAAGGTTGCGAAGCACTGTATTAAACATGCCAGGGAATCGCCTTTCTGTTCATTACTGCTGAGCAAATAAACAGAAAGTGCCGACTTTCTCAGCTGCCACCACTTACAAATGCTTGCACCCACATGATGCTGCCGACACTTCACTTCTGTCTCCAGCCCGCATACAAGACGTACAGAATCATACGCAGAACAGCGATTCAAAAAGGTGGCCCAAAAGCTAGCAGGAACAGCGTTATCATACAAAAGTGTGCACCTTTGCACTTTAAAAAACAAAAGTAGCATTAAACAGAACATAGGCAACTTTCTCTTAAGTGGCTAAAATATATCATTAAATGTGATTGGATATAAATGCTAGACTTGTTGAGGAGTGGTTAACATTAAGAAATGTCAGAGAACTGGAATACATGACCCATATTTAAGTGGTCCAGGCATTCCAATTCCCTAGATTTTCTGGGGCAGCCTCACTGTTACACTCTTTGTCCCAATGTTGTCATGCTACAGTTCTGATTTTTGGTTCAAAAAATATGGTCACCAGAGGACCACCACCACTACCTGCTTAAAACCTGGAGAGTATTACTTTTCTTAAGTTGAGAATTTTGAGGGAATTTTACCAGAAAGAATTCCCAACTTCAGCTCCTCATTCCAAGTCTAATAATAAGTCTTATATTAAAATGTGTAATTTAGCCTCCTTGACTACTAGCCCTTTTCATGGGGATGAAAATAGATCAGTGCATGCGATATGTTTTGCCCAGTAACTAAGCGAGGAACATTAGTTCAATTGGCACTTTTAGCTTTAATTCTTCTTTCGCGAGCATCTAAGATGGGCCAGCCCTATATTTTTGTTATGCTGGTAGAGCAGTCAACACCCCAGTCTGTAGGACTGATATGACATTTACGCGTTTGTACCCTGTTAGAGGATCATTTGTTCAGAGAACTCTGGAAAAGGAAGCCAGCCTTAAATTGAATGCCACCATGCTGGGAGTTGAAAAACCACAAACTTAGTTCCTCGCCCTCCGGGAGCTCGAGTTCAGCATCGGCTCCCTAACGCACCAAACCTGACAACTTCTACACACAACACAGAGCATAGTAAAGTGATGGTTACTCACTTTGAACAGTCAACACTGTCCCCTGCTCCTCACTCTGCCGGACACACTCCCTCCCGCCTCCCGGAACTCCACAGCGAAGCAAGCTTCCCCCTGGCACCTTTCAGCCTCCTCCCAGCACCTCTGACCAAGTGTCCCCAGGAGCCTGGCGAGGGTCCCAAGCGAGGCCGGAACCCTATGGCTGCCCAAGTCTCCGCGTCCCAGGGCCCCCGAATACCTCCCGGTGCCCGGCGCCCCCCCTCCTCACTCCACACCCGCTGTTTTGGCCCAGCGGGCCCCAGTATCTCTTCCCCAGGCAAACCCGGAACCGGGCGCCGGCCTCCGCCCTGGGGCGGGCTCAGGCCCAGGCGGGACCGCCGAGTCTCGGACCGTCCGGGCCGACCCAAGACTCGCGCCCAGGCGCAGGCGGGACAGCACAGGGAGGCCTAGCCCAGGGGCCCGCTCCTCCGGCCAGGGCAGCACCGGACTAACCTTCGTACTGCAGGTCCACCAGGACCAGCAGGAAGGGGAACACCGAGCCCAGCCGGCTGGTCACAGGGCCGGGGGCCACCATGTCCGAAGGCGCGGGCAAGGAGGGGCAGCAAGGGTGCGGGACCCACCAGCCCCGCCGGCGCTCAGACAGCAGCTGCGCCCGCCCGCCGTCAGCTCCAATTCAGGCCTCAGCCGCGGCGGGCGCCCAGCGGAGGGAAGCAGCGGTGGGCGGGGCCCAGGCGACGCTACGCCCCGAACGCCGCCGCCGTCCAATCGCTCTCTTCCAAGCCGCTTTCCTACTGGGTTCTCCAGGGTCGTGGTTCGCGCAGATAGGCTGCGGAGGCCGACGTCCCGCCCCGCCCCTGATAGGGTAACGTGGAAGCACGAGATGAGGCTGCGTCCTCCGGTTGTGGAGCTGTCAGGGAGCTGCAAACCACCGGGAGGGAGGGGGCCGGGGAGGCTGTGTGGCGCCAGCCGAGTCCGCATGCGTAGGCCCCGAAAGCCCTTCTGAGTCGATTGCTGCGCCCTGGGTTAGCGAGCAGGAGGTGAGCGCTCCGAGGTTTTCCCCGCGTGCTGTGCAGAGAGGAAGGTGAGGCCGCCGCGCCCGTAATGGGAAGGCCGAACCTGGTCCCTGGAAGTCTGCAGGGAGCTCTAAAGCGTCTAGGATGGAGTCCCGTAAAGGACCCGGGAACTCGACGAATCGCAGAGCCGCCGCCCCCCGCCGAGCGGCTCAGAGAAATACGAACGGAAGGGTGCGCGGGAAATGGCCAGGAGAATCTGGAGCCCAGAGAGTGATGGAGTGAGCTGATGGAGGCTGAAGCATTTCAAGGGCAACCAGAGAGAAGCACACTAGGGACCGGTACGTAAGAAAGGCTTGGAAGCTTGGGAATCCCCTCCCCCGACTGTCCAGCGGACCGGCGTATTCAGAAAAGAGCGATTCTGGAAGATTCTGCAAAGAAGAAGAAACTCGGGGGTCCAGCACCTGAGAGAGGCGTCGAGAACACAGCCAACGTCAACCGTAGGGGGAAAAAAAGAGACCGTTTAGGACGGATCTTGCACCCTGTGCGCGTCAGAGGAAACCCAGCAAATGTGAACTTGAACAAAATTAAGTTCACGTTACTCAACTTGACATTAAATTTGCTATCAGCCATTTGCTCTGCTTTCCGCAACGCAGCCCAACACGCGCAATATACACCAGTGATGTTTTACATGGGGTTAAACAGTAATGCTTTTCTGTGTTAAGCATTGTCAAATACAAACTCACTACTTTATCAATGTATGTATGCATATTTGCTACGTTGGTGCTACTCCACACTTCCGAAGAACTCGTGAATTATGAATCCTTGATTTCCTGAAGATGCAGAGAGGGAACTATTCTAAAGGGAAATAATGTAAAGGAAACAGTTTGGGGGGAAAAAAAAAACCAGAGTCACCTGACTGGTTGTGGTGGTGAGCAGTATGATATAATGTGAAGAGCAGAGAATTCAGCTCCAAGAAATGTAATTCTGCACTATGACTATTACCCAAGTCATCTTCGTCTGTAATGTGGTTATTATCCTGATAGACTCAAAAAGGCTTCTTGTAAATTATGAAGTGTTACACAAATGGTGCTCATCTTTCTAACAAGAGCAGAATATGAAATTCTTTTGGGTTTTTGTGGGTGGGTTTTTTTGTCTTTTTTTTTTCGTTTGCCCTTTTCTTTATTGACATAGGTGGTGGTAGTTTAAAAATAGCACATGAGTTCAGTGTCCACCAGTAGTCAGTGATGACATAGTTCAAACGATATACTGGTGTCAGGCCAGCCAACAAAATTCTGAACCTAGTGAGGGAAGAGTTTTATAAACAGATGATACTAGACCATGAATAATCACCAGGTGCTGCCAGTGATTCTGGTCTCAAGGAAAAAGCAGAGCTAAAAAATTCCAAGGATGGAAATTAAAAATGATTAAGGAGATGATAGACTTTGTGTTAGAGAAAATAGAAATAGCAAGGGTCTTCAACATTGAGTGATTTTTTTTTAATTCATTGATCAAATTACAAAACTGAATCTGAGTCTTAAAACTAAGTTTTACAAAGTATCCCTTGAGAATTTTACAACAAAAAGGGAACAATTCTTTAGACAGCAGTAAGTGTACACCACTAAAATTATCAATAAAAGTAATCCAGTGATTGTAGGAAAAGTTATAAATAACTTAGTTTATCATCTCTTACTTATACAATCCGGCTTAAAATTAAGAGCACACTCTACTCAATTGATAATACCTATTATAATAGTGAAAGATTTAAAACAATGGTGAAATATTTAAATTAAGGTGATGTGGGTAAAATTGTAATATTTCCAGAATATCTCACCTTGTAGCCTTGAGTGGATGTATATCAATAGGTGTTCCTCAGGGGTGGAGAAAGTTCATGTCCATATCAGTGGGAAATTACCTGGGCAACCAAAGGCTTATCTGAACCTGAGAGGTTAAGGGGAGGGCTGGTTGGCTTCTGCTGGAGCAGGAGAGAGAAACAGCCCCCGACTTCAGTTTGTAAGCAATAAATGGGTTTTAAACTTTATTTCTCCCTTTGACTGGTTTTGGTTTTAGGGGTTTTGGTTTTTAGGGGAATTTCCTCACTCTGGACTTGGTATATCCAAAACCGGAAATATTGTATAATTTCTAATATATAAAAATGTTATATCTACATTTGTTGGCCAGGAAAAATAATGTTGGTAGAGAGTGGTAGACAGAACTAGTAGACAGTAGTAGTAGAATCTAGAACACATTTTGGAAGTAAACCAGATAAATTTTGCTGATAGACTAGTGATGAGGAGAAATTTATGTTCAGAGGCAAGTATGATACTTATAAATATCTTTATTTCACCAAATTAAAAACAAAAAAGCAGCACTACAATCAATATAAAATGGTGCAGTATACATCCTTCTACACTTACCTTTAATTGTGCTTTCATTTCTATAAAATGAGGTCCTAAAAGTGAGGTCGTTTTGTCAAGGAAGGCACACATCTAAAATTTTAAGATTATTGTCAGATTATTTTTCTAAAGGGTAATTTATATTTTTAACAGCTTTTATGGATGATTAACAATGAGATGAAAGCTGACAAGTCACAAAAGATATAGAAGAAAAAATATATATCACATCAGTGAAAGCCAAATTGGAGAGAAAAATCATGCCAAAAGCCTAGTAAGAGACAAAGAGTATAGGAATGAGAAAAGTAAGCAAAATGAAATTAAGTAAAGTGTTTAAAAGAATTTAAATGTGAGTTATAGCAATATGAGTATGTGAACATTGTGATAATTCAATGAGCTATTTATGATTTGTGTATTTTTTTATGTAATACTTCAGTAAAAATGTTTATTAAAATAAGGATTGGCAGAAAAATTGATGCAGATGACAGGCAAACAATATCCTACTATACACACATTCAGTCTCCAGAGGAGAAAATGAGAGTAAGGGAAGAGAACGAGTATCTCAGTGTATAACAAAAATTTCCAAGAATAAAAGAAGACTTGAGTCTGTATATTAAAAGAACACTGGACAAGGAAGAATTGTCTCAAAACTAATACTCTTGAGACTTATCCAAGTAAAATTACTGAATTTTAAAAAAAGAAATTATACTATGGGCAGCCACACAAAAAGGTCAAGTCTTTATAAGAAGAAATAAATTTAGACTGGATAAGTCATTTGTAAACATGCAATGCTATAAGACAATTGAGAAAACTTAAGAATAAAGGCCACAAATCAGTTTTTAATATGCAAGAACACCAGAATATTGTTCCTATGAGTAATTCTTGAAGAAATTTTTTTCTGGACTCATAGTTCAATATATTTGCCTGCAAGAAAAATGGTCTCATAGGGCTTCACTTATGAGTAGATGCCTTTCTCCTTGAAACCCCCTTTGTCTAAGTTTCTTCTAGTCCTCCATAGATCTGGTTGGTTTCATCATTGTCAGGGCGCCCATGATGATAGCTGGCTGATACAATTATTGAAATTTCATTAAAAAAAGAAATGTGTTGGTGCCTGATGAAGGGGTAGTTTAATAACCATAATATTGCACATGTAATTGTAGATTAATGACACCAAAATAAATTATATTAAAAAAAAGAAATGTGTTGACAGTGACTGTAATGGGGTATGTGGTGGGGAATTGATTATAAGGGGAGTCTAGTAACCATAATATTGCTCATGTAATTGTACATTAATAATAGCAAAATAAAAAATTTCTTAAAAGAAATGTGTTTACACAAATACTTGTTTTTCCTAACTTTTTATTTTTAACATAATTTTTCCCGTAAATGTTACAAGGATAGTCTCCTCTCCCTTTCCTCTGTGCAGTTGCCTGGATTGAGGATGATTGTGGAAACTACAGCACCCACCTTCAACCACAAGGAGATGGACACATCCAAGGTTACAGAGAGCTGGAAGAAGCTCAGATGCCTGAAAGCTTCATGCAGCCATCATACAGACCCACACTGCCTCCTTCTGGACTTCCTTTAAACGACACAAATTTATCCTATTTTTAAAAGTTATGAAGATAGTACAAAAAATTATCTTCACATACTGTTCATCCAGAGTCCCCAATTGGCCACATTTGCTTTATCTTTCTTTCTTTCCTGATCTATTTGAAAGTTGCAGGCATGATGCCCTATATCCCTAAATACTTCACTATGTATTTCTTAAAACTGAAAACATTTTTACATAACACAATACAACTGTTAACATTGGGAAAATAATATTGATAACAAACAATAAATAATTTTGGCATCAGACCTTATTAAAAGTTTGCCATTTGCCCCAATTGTGTCCTTAATTGAAAATGAAAATCCCCATCATGAGTTGAAATCACTTGTCACGCCTCTTAAATTCCCTTTATTTGGAACAATTCCTCAGTCTTTGTCTTTCATGACTTTTAACACTTTGGATGAGTACAGGTTGATTATTTTATAGAATGTCCCTCAATTTGGTCTTGCAAATCACTTACTGCAATTTTTTTTTTGTACTTGATCTTCCACTATACAGGAACATTTCCCTGTTCTTAATGACTTTAAAGTGGTATCTTAACACTTTGGGATACATTTAATTGTTAGATCCTTTAAGTTCAACAAGCATGGAATGCCTTCTCAGTGGACCCACTTCCATATCCCACCAGTGTCTGGGTGATTTTTGTCTTGCCCCAAGCTATTCCTGGCATTCCTCAGGGGGTTTGCTTTTGCCTGTTCTGTTTTTACCAGTTGTCCCTCTGATACTCTATTGGATCTATTACTGTTATCTCTGTGATTGATCTCAATGGGCAACCTAAAAATCTATACATCTTGGCTCAGTAATGGACAAATTGTTCACCCAATTAAGTCAGTCAGTTATTTCTTCACTAAAAACAATGGAATATGTTACAAAGGCTCCTTGAAAGCTAAGGGGGAAAGCAAAACACTTTCCCCAAAAAGAAAGAAAATGCATAAACCATGCTAAAATATTTTGAGCATTCTCCTCTTTCTTACGTAACTAGTCTAGCCATAGGGTTGTTTGGATGATGGAAGTTATCCATCAAAAACCATAGTCCCCTCTCTTTGCCTTAGTGCTCTCTGGGTGAGTTGCCACATCAAGCTCTTCACATTTTTCGCCTCAAGTTGGCACCAGGCAAAATTTAACCCTTTGTAGATCCCTAGTTTTTCCCATCCCTAATCTACCTTACAGTTCTGTAGTAGGTTGTTATTGTTCCTCATTATTTGCTCCACTGTAAAAGAATTTACATTCCTATTGGTAGATTAATGCCTTTCACTGACTTGCTCTAAGAGGAGTATACTTCCCAGCCCTAATCACTTCAGGTTTGATCATGTGGTTTGCTTTGGTTGACTGAATGTGGATAGAAGTGATACACCTCCCAGCAGAGACTTGAGAGCCAACATCTGATGGTTATTTGGCCAAAAGAAAATTATGTCCTAGATAGGGGCTGCTGCTTTTGTCTGGGGTCCCGTAAGGAGGCCATGTGGAGCAAAGCTACAGCAGACATACAACTGATGTAAAATAACCAATAGACCTTTATATCATAAATATGATATTTTGAGTATTATCTGTTAACTTCAGCATAATGTGGTGAAATTTCTGCTTGCCAGCTATTCTGGCATTACTAGACTATATATTGGTTCCTGAAACCTATTTTGCCTATTTGGAATAAAGACTTGGTGTGTATGCTAGAGAAAGAGAGAGAGATCCGAGTCCTGACTTTCAAAGATATCAGGGCCAAGGAACATAACTAGTTCTTAAACGCTGCCTACCCTTACCATTCCAAGTAAAGGTAACATTAGAAGGCAAGGGAGAAGGGAAAACTGAAGAAGGCATATATCCCTAAAAGATGGGGATTTTCCTATCAAAGTGTTTGGTTTTCTATCGTTTCTAAACAAAGATGGCTGTTTTGTCTTATGGAGTTGACTAGGATCCTAGAATCTGAATGAAGGAAGATAATATCCCAGAATTTGCATGCAGAATCTACAAATGACGAGGAACTACATCCCTGAGAGAGGGAAATCTGGATTACTCAGAGGGATAGAAAGGTGCTCTCCATTGTCTTGTCTTATCTGTATCTTTAAATCCTGGATCTTTAGGAAGAGAGACCTTTTGAAGAAAAGTAGGGGATCTTTCCCAAATGCAAGATCATAGAGTGGGTGGTAAAGGGGAGAGTTGATGCTGTTACTCTTCCACTCGGAATATCTTCCTCTTGGGAACTCTCACTGCCCTCTCCAGGCGGTTCTGTTGGGTACCGAACCACTGGCTGGTATCTCCATCCCAGCCCCCTTTTGCTACCACCACCGTAGGGACACATCACATACATGGCTTCTTCTCTTTGTCAGGAATTAGAATCTTGAGCAGAATTTCAAAAGGCTGAAGGTAGGTGAGGCTGAATTATCTTTGTGGCAGTGAGGTTGTCCTGAGTAACAGAACCCTGGAGCTCAACTGGTTACTTTCACAAAGTCTGGTTGTTTGATTTCTCCTTTGATAATGTGAGTTATCCAATATCCTATCAGTAACCCTACCTGTTTACATTAACAAATCAGTTGCTGTTGTTGACAAGCAAAGAATCTTAACTGATATGGAAATTGGTCCCAGAGACTGGGCACCCTGGGGAAACGTGGGGTGTTCCACATTAATTGTTTGGCCAATACAAGGCAAAAGAATCTGAGGTTGCCATTAACATACACTGAAACAGTTCTTTCACTAAGTTCTTTGACTCTGGAACCTAAGTAGTTGTTGCTGCTGGTTTAAAGGGCTGAAGAATGCTGGACAGCTAGGTATGATGATCGTTTTTCACCCAACATATAATTTAAACACAACAAGATCAAATCTCAAAGTTTCACCTCTAGATTTTCCAGTTCTTTCTGTATCTTTGACAAAAAAGAAATCAGTTCCTATCTACAGCTGTTGATATACAGAGCCAGACTTAGAAACTGATTTTGCGATTTGGGTTCACAAGTCTCTCTAAGTCTTTCATATGAAGGTTGGAGAACTGATCAGAAGATAGTGGATCCTGGCAAGCAGAAGTGGAAACATTTAAGAGGATGTGTTAGACTGAGTGCAGTGGTTCTCAAAGTGGGGTCCCCAGACCAGTGACATGAGCATCACCTGGGAACTTGTTAGAATGCAAATTTTCTGGCCTCACCCAAGGTCTACTAAATCAGATGTTCTAGGGTTTGGGCACAGTTATCTGTGGTTTAGCAAGTCCTCCAAGGGACTCTGATGAAACTTGGAGAGCACTTGACATAAAAGATCTGAAGTCCTCAAACCATCCTAAAATAACTCCTCACTCTGCCCTCTTTGGCTGAGGAAGCCATGCTACCTTTGCATGTGAAAACAATTTCCCTCTCAGAAAGCCAACTTCTACTGTTGCGATGGCAACCAGAATACAATTTCCACATGCCTTTGGGATGTGGGTGGTGGGTAAGGCAATTCCAAGTATTGGCACAGGAGAATTAGAAATCTAGAAGTTGTAGGGATTTGCAGTTTACATCCTCCCCTAAAAAAAAAATAGACTTGCAAGAAGGCAGCATGAGAGGTGAGAAAGAGAGCTCCTCCCAAAACCAAAAATTGTACAAAAATATAGTTAATTAATACAACTAACCTTAAAACAGCAACAAGAAAGAAGGCTGAACCAGACTGCAAACAGACCTTACCAACAGAGCAGACCTAACAAAACAGGGTAACGTAGGAAAGCCTTAATACAGCGGGACCCAAGCCCTTCCCCCACCCCAGATCACTGGCAGGAGAAAGAGAAATGGAGCAGGGGAGGGGGTGGAATACTGGGACTGCTGGACACCTAGCCCTGGAGATCTGCTTTGTGAGCAGAATCCTATAGTGTGTGGTGCTCTGGACATTGGGGAGCTCGGACAGGCAGAGTGCTTGAGAAATTGACATTCTGGCTATTTGTGAAGGAAGGGATCCACACCCAGCCGCTCTGTGTCAGAGGAAAGGCAGGCAGTCTAAGAGGCTTCCTAGCAGCGAGAGGGCTGCTGAAGGGGCGGGGTTTGCACAGAGCTTGCTGTGCAGGAGAAGGGCGAGCTGGACAAGGTTGCCTGGGTGTGCTCTGCTCAGCTGGTTGGGAACTTTGGGGAGCTTCAGGAGCTCCATCCCCCCTGGCTGCCTACTCAGCTCCAAGGCCCCCCACTGTGACACACAGCCTGCCAAACCTTCCTACTGGCCTGCAGGCACCTGCTTGCAAACCGGCAGTCACTGCGCAGTCATCAGACTGGCCAGAGGGAGGCCCCACCTACAACAGCTAGAGACACAAAGCACAGAGGTTTACACGTGTGTGCTTGGCCCACTGGTTCTGACACTGGAGACAGTCACCGCAGACGGAAATCAGGAAACAGATCTTTCCTCCCCCCAGGCACCAGCTCCACCTCCCTATGACCTCCAGTGTCACTCTAGGGGCTGAGCAGCTCCAGACACTGGAGTTTCTGTGCACTAGTGGGCACCACACAGAAATATGAAACGACAAAAGAACAGGGTTCAGACCAAACCCCAGAGAGAGGGCCAAGTGAAACTGAACTCACCAATCTTCCTGAAAGAGAGTTCAAAATAAAAATTATAAACATGCTTATGGAGGTACAAAAAAATATTCAAGAACTCAGGAATGAATTTAAGTTGGAGATTCAATCATTAAGAAATTCCATAACTGAAATGCAACATACAATGGAGGGATTTTAAAGCAGGTTAGATGTACTAGAAGAGACAGTAAATGGAATAGAAATTTGAGAAGAGGAAAACAAAGAAGCTGAGGCACAGAGAGAAAAAAGGATCTCTAAGAATGAAAGAATGTTGAGAGAACTCTGTGACCAATCCAAACACAACAATATTTGCCTTATAGGGGTACCAGAAGAAGAAGAGAGAGAAAAAGGGATAGAACGTGTCATTGAGGAGGTAATTCCTGAAAACTTCTCCAATCTGGGGAAGGAGATAGTCTCTCAAGCCATGGAGATGCACAGATCTCCCAACACAAAGGACCCAAGGAAGACAACATCGAGACATATAATAATTAAAACGGCAAAGATGAAGGGTAAGGACAGACTATTAAAAGCAGCTAGAGAGAGAAAAAACATCACATACAAAGGAAAACCCATCACGCTATCATCAGACTTCTCAACAGAAACCTTAAAGGCCAGAAGGGAGTGGCATGATATATTTAATGCAATGAAGCAGAAGGGCCTCGAACCAAGAATACTTTATCCCACAAGATTATCATTTAAATTTGAAGGAGGGATTAAACAATTTACAGACAAGCAAAAGCTGAGAGAATTTACCTCCCACAAACCATCTCTACAGTGCATTTTGGAGGGACTCCTATAGATGGAAGTATTCCTAAGGCTAAAAAGATATCACCCATGGGAAGACAAAGAGTACAGAATATGATTCATAACATACAAAGACTGAAGGAGGAAGAAAAAGGAGGAAAAAAAACCTTTAGGTTGTGTTTGCAATAGTATACGAAGTAAGTTAAATTAGACAGAGAGTAAGGGAATTGCCCTTGAACCTTTGGTAACCACAAATCTAAAGCCTGCAATGGCAATAAGTATATACCTATTGATAATCATCCTAAATGTAAATGGTCTGAATGCACCAATCAAAACACAGAGTTACTGTATGGATAAAAAATCAAGACCCATTTTTATGCTGCCTACAGGAGACTCACTTCAAATCCAAATCCAAAGACATACACAGACTGAAAGTGAAGGAATGGAAAAAGATATTTCATGAAACTAATATGGAGAAAAAAGCAGGAGTTGCCATACTTGTATCAGACAAAATAGACTTCAAAATAAAGAAAGTCACAAGAGACAAAGAAGGACATTACATAATGATAAAAGGGTGAGTCCAACAAGAGGATATAACTATTATAAATATCTATGCACCCAACACAGGATCACCTACATATGTGAAACAAATACTAACAGAATTAAAGGAGGAAATAGAATGCAATGCATTCATTTTAGGAGACTTCAACACACCACTCACTCCAAAGGACAGATCAACGAGACAAAAAGTAAGTAAAGAGACAGAGGCACTGAACAACATATTAAAACAGATGGACCTAACGGACATCTACAAAACACTCCATCCAAAAGCAACAGGATACACATTCTTCTCAAGTGCACATGGAACATTTTCAAGAATTGATCATATATTAGGCAACAAAAAAAACTCCGTAAATTCAAAAAGATTGAAATTGTACCAACCAGCTTCTCAGATCACAAAGGTATGAAACTAGAAATAAATTACACAAAGAAAACTAAAAAGCCCACAAACACAGGGAGGCTTAATAACATGCTCCTAAATAATCAATGGATCAATGACCATATAAAAACAGAGATCAAGCAATATATGGAGACAAATAAAAACAATAATTCAACACCACAAAATCTGTGGGATGCTGCGAAGGCCGTGCCAAGAGGAAAGTATATTGCAATACAGGCCTACCTTAGGAAAGAAGAACAATCCCAAATGAACAGTCTAAACTCACAATTAATGAAACTAGAAAAGGAAGAACAAACGAGGCCCAAAGTCAGTAGAAGGAGGGACTGAATAAAGATTAAAGCAGAAATAAATAAAATTGAGAAGACTAAAACAACAGAAAGAATCAAGGAAAGCACAAGCTGGTTCTTTGAGAAAATAAACAAAATAGATAAACCCCTAGCCAGACTTATCAAAAAAAAAAAAAGAGGGTCTACACACATAAACAGAATCAGAAATGAGAAAGGAAAAATCACTACGGACACCACAGAAATACAAAGAATTTTGAGCAAATACTATGAAAACTTATATGGTAATAGACTGGACAACCTAGAAGAAATGGAAAACTTTCTAGAAAAATACAACCTTCCAAGGCTGACCGAGGAAGGAAGAGAAAATCTAAATAGACCAATTACCAGCAAAGAAATTGAATTGGTAATCAAAAAACTACCCAAGAACAAAACTGAACCTGATGGTTTCACTGCTGAATTTTATCAAACATTTAGTGGAGACCTAATACCCATCCTCATTAACGTTTTCCAAAAAGTAGAAGAGGAGGGGAATACTCCCAAACTCATTCTATGAGGCCAACAACACTCTAACACCAAAACCAGGCAAAGACACCACAAAAAAAGAAAATTACAGACCAATATCCCTGATGAACATAGATGCAAAAATACTCAATAAAATATTAGCAAACCGAATTCAAAAATACATCAAAAATATCATCCATCATAATCGAGTGGGATTCATCCCAGGAATGCAAGGATGGTACAACATTCGAAAATCCATCAACATCATCCACTACATCAGCAAAAAGAAGAACAATAACCACATGATCATCTCCATAGATGCTAAAAAAGCATTAAACAAAATTCAACATCCATTCATGATAAAAACTCTCAAGAAAATGGGTATAGACGGCAAGTACCTCAACATAATAAAGGCCATATTTGACAAACCCACAGCCAACATTATACTTAACAGCGAGAAGCTGAAAGCTTTTCCTTTAAGATCGGGAAGAAGACACTCTCACCACTTTTATTCAACATACTTCTGGAGGTCCTAGCCACAGCAATCAGACAACACAAATAAAAGGCATCCAGATTGGCAAGGAAGAACTCAAACTGTCCCTGTTTGCAGATGACATGATATTGTACATAAAAAACCCTAAAGAATCCACTTCAAAACTACTAGAACTAATATCTGAATTCAGCAAAGTTGCAGGATACAAAATTAATACACAGAAATCTGTTGTATTCCTATACACTAATGATGAACTAGCAGCAAGAGAAATCAGGAAAACAATTCCATTCACAATTGCATCAAAACGAATAAAATACCTAGGAGTAAACCTAAACAAGGAAGTGAAAGACCTAGAGCCTGAAAACTACAAGACACTCCTAAGAGAAATTAAAGAGGACACTAATAAATGGAAATTCATCCCATGCTCTTGGTTAGGAAGAATTAATATTGTCAAAATGGCCATCCTGCTTAAAGCAATCTACAGATTCAATGCAATCCCAATGAAAATACCAACAGCATTCTTCAATGAACTAGAGCAAATAGTCCTAAAATTCATATGGAACCAAAAAGACCCAAAATAGCCAAAACAATCATGAGAAGGAAGAATAAAGCAGGGGGAATTATGCTCCCTGACTTCAAGCTCTACTACAAAGCCACAGTAATCAAGACAATTTGGTACTAGTACAAGAACAGACCCACAGACCAGTGGAACAGAATAGAGAGCCCAGATATAAACCCAAGCATATATGGTCAATTAATATAAGATAAAGGAACCATGGATATACAATGGGGAAATGACAGCCTCTTCAGCAGCTGGTGTTGGAAAAACTGGATAGCTACATGTAAGAGAATGAAACTGGACTACTGTCTAGCCCCATACACAAAGGTAAACTCAAGGTGGATCAAAGACTTGAATGTAAGTCATGAAACCATAAAACTCTTAGAAAAAAACATAGGCAAAAATCTCTTGGACATAAACATGAGCAACTTCTTCATGAACATATCTCCCTGGGCAAGGGAAACAAAAGTAAAAATGAACAAGTGGAACTATATCAAACTAAAAACTTCTGTACAGCAAAGAATACCATCAGTAGAACAAAAAGACATCCTGTAGTATGGGAGAATATATTCATAAATGACATATCCAATAAGGGGTTGACATCCAAATTATATAAAGAGCTCACACACCTCAACGAAGAAAAAGCAAATAAGCCAATTAAAAAATGGGCAGAGAAGCTGAACAGACACGTCTCCAAAGAAGAAATTCAGAGGGCCAACAGACACATGAAAAGATGCTCCACATCACTAGTCATCAGAGAAATGCAAATTAAAACCACAATGAGATATCACCTCACACCAGTTAGGATGGCCAACATCCAAAACACAAACAACTACAAATGTTGGTGAGGATGTGGAGAAAAGGGAACCCTCCTACACTGCTGTTGGGAATGTAAATTAGTACAACCATTGTGGAAAGCAGTATGGAGGTTCCTCAAAAAACTCAAAATAAAAATACCATTTGACCCAGGAATTCCACTCCTAGGAATTCACCCTAAAAATGCAGCAGCCCAGTTTGAAAAAGACATATGCACCCCTATGTTTATCACAGCACTATTTACAATAGCCAAGAAATGGAAGCAACCTAAATGTCCATCAATAGATGAATAGATAAAGAAGATGTGGTATATATACACAATGGAATATTATTGAGCCGTAAGAAGAAAACAAATCCTTCCATTTGCAACAATATGTATGGAGCTAGTGGGTATTATGCTCAGTGAAATAAGCCAGGTGGAGAAAGACAAGTATCAAATGATTTCACTCATCTGTAGAGTATCAGAACAAAGAAAAAACTGAAGGAAGAAAAGAGCAGCAGACTCACAGAACCCAAGAATGGACTAATAGTTACCAAAGGGAAAGGGACTGGTGAAGAAGGGTGAGAAGGGAGGGATAAGGGGGAAAAAGGGCTATTACAGTTATCACACATAATGTAGCGGGGGTGGAGATGGGGTGGGGGGATACGGGGAAGGCAGTATAACACAGAGAAGAGAAGTAGTGATTCTATAATATCCTACTATGCTCATGGACAGTGACTGCAATGGGGTATGTGGTGGGGACTTGATAATAGGGGGAGTCTAGTAACCATAATGTTGCTCATGTAATTGTATATTAACAATAAAAAAATAGGAGAATGTTTGTGGGAATAGGTTTTGAGGTTAGATCAAGGAGCATGGTCCTGCTGGGGCAGAAATATATTCCCCTACCCTTCAAGGCTCTTCTGGTCAAAGAATCAACTTGATAGTAGACAGATTAACAGGAGAAAAAACAGTTTTATTACATGCATACAGAGGCCCAATAATGAAATTGAGATCAAAAGAAATGCCCAAGGCAGTTAGTATTTATACATTTTAGACAGAGACAATATATCTGTGGTTGACAGGACAAAGAAAACTTACATTTGGTGGCTTCAGTTAGCAAGGAATTCTAAACAGCATTTGGCTGGGATAGCAAGTTAGTAAAAAATAATGTCGACTGAAATTATCACAACTTTTTAAGAAAGATAGAGTTCATTCATAGTCTTACTGAGGGCTATGGCCCAAGAGGAACTGTCAGTGTGCTCTGATAAATTGCTCTAAGGCCGCTTCATTTGGAGACATCTTAAATGCTTTTTCTACAGCAGGGCTTACATGCAGAAAGGGATTAACATTTATCAATACAACAAGCAGTGTGGCATGGATACGTCTAGTTAGTGCCCTAAAGGGTCATGTCATACACATTCCAATGGCATCTACGGGTGTGAGAGGAGTCAAGGATAATGGTCTTATTAGTTGGATTAATTTATCTTCCTTTGGGGATGGAGAGGGCATATGTGAGATTAATTTATTAATCCTGACCAGAAAATTCCTGATTGACTATGTTCCTTGGAGAAGTTGAAACTGCAAGTAGGTTCAGGATTAAGCCCCAGTTTGGTGGCTTGGCCCAGCAGAAATGATGCCATGTCTTTGTTTTTAACAGTAACAAGATTTGTTTATTCAGCCTTTTTGGCTCTGAATGCCCTATCTTTGAGGATAAGGATGTCTCTTTAACCTCCTGGTACAGGAAGGGTATCTTTCACTTGGGAAATTTATTTCCTGGTTTCAGGGGGAGACAGGGGAGGGTCCAAGGATCCCTCTTGCACTGCTTATTTCTCCAGTCACTTTAATTCAAAGTCATCAATATGCCAGTGCTGGGTTTGGGGGTGGCCTGCTGTTGGTCCCCACAGTCCCTATTTTGGATCAAGCCAAATGTATGGATACGGGCACTTCCCAAAGATGGTGTATTCAATATGCAACAAGTTGGAGGAAAAACTGCTCAGTGTAAATGTGCACTGAACTTTTTCCCACAACAAATTACACCCCAAAAGTCAGAAATCCCTCAACTAGTGTAAGGGAAGGAATCCAAAGACATCAGAAAAGGGGACAAAGGATTGGACAGATTATGCTTACCTAGTCCAAGCACCTCCTCATCACATCTTTGATACAAACTTTTATTTTAGTAATAAAATTACAGACTGATAAAGTATATCAGTATGGCTTTATTGTAGGAAGTTAAAGGCACTCTAGATAGTTTAAGTAGTAGGGTTATTGTACGCAGTTATGTGCTTGCAAAATCATTGGAAGATCTAAAGGGGCATGGGGTGGGGAGGAGCAGGTTTGGAACTGCTGAGTTCAGGAGTTTTATCATCTGACTAAAAAAAAACCACACACACACACAAAAAAACAACTGTTGTTTCAACAGCCACTTGACACTTGAGACAAGACATCCTCAGTTCAGCTGCTGCCTTTACTCAACTGATGCTCTGATCCACATGACCTTGTTTGCCAGCAAAACGGCAGCGGGAGAATAGCTTCTGTCTCACTTCTGTCTTTCACAGCCTTCAAGAGTGCATCTAATCGGCAGGAACCACTTTGCTTCCAGAAAGTAATCTAGAAAGAAGTCTGGAAAGCGTGATGGTTAGCTTTCTAGTCTCTTCAGAGCAGGAAGACACATGAGGCATGAAGGTGCAGTGAAGTGATTCTACATCCACCTCCTGAGAGAAGTGACAGCTTCTATACCAGAAAAAACCCTGTGTAGACTTGGAATGATGGTGGCAAGAGCTGCTATGGAAATGGACTTCCAACTCTGAAGGAGGATGGGAGGAGCACAAAGATGCCTGTGGCCACACTGAGGTTGTTAACCACCAGAGGCAACCCAGCTTACCTAGCAGCTGACCTACCTAACCTAGCAGGCCGTTCTGTGGTTGTGGCAATCAGATACCAACAGAGTCTGAACTACATGACACCTGGTTGTGATAAATTAATCAGGGCTCCAAAGTGAGGCATTTCATCAAACCATAAGTTCTTATCTGACTTATATGACCCTCTCCCACCACACTGAAAATCCCGGACTGAGCCACCTTTCTTGAAAATTAGGTTTGAGTTTGGGGTGGGTTTTTTGTGTTATTTATTAACATCTATCTTCCAGATCTGAGTCAGTTCAAGGCAACACATTAATGGTTCCATTGAAATGTAGGTTGAGACTGCCACCAGGCCATTTCACTATACTTAGGCCACGAGGGAACAATCAAAGAAAGGGGGGTTATTGTACTGGTTGCTTTGGTGGTTTCAAAATATGGCCTCAAAATCTTTGATGCTTCCACCCTTCAAAAGGTAAACCTAATTCCCTTCCCTGTGGGCATGGGTCAAATTTATTGACTCCCTTCTAATGAATAAATTTCCCTCTAATCCCTATTTTCACTGTTTCCCACACATTTTGGTAGGTTGTGTTTTTATTTAGTTGCAAATATTTAAAACTTTCTCTTGAGATTTCTTCGTTGACCCATGTATTATATAGCAGTGTGTTCTTTAGTTTCCAAATATTTTGGGATTTCTCCAGCAGTCTTTCTGCTATTGACTTCTAGTTTAATTCTGTGGTCTGAGAATATATTTTGTAGGATTTCTATTCTTTTAACTATATTAAGGTGTGTTTGATGGCCAGAATGTGATCAATCTTCCTGAATGTTCCATGCAAATTTTAGAAGAATGTATATTCTCCTGTTGACTGGAGTAGTCTACAAAAGCCAATTAGATCCAGTTGAATGATAGTGCTGTGTGGGTCAACTGTGTCCCTCCTGATCTATCAATTATTAAAAGAGGGATTTTAAGTCTCCAACTCTGACAGTGGATTTGTTCATTTCTCCTTACAGTTTTATCTTTTTTTGCCTCATGTATTTTGACAGTGTTCTTATGTACATACATATTAAGGTTTGTTATGTCTTCTTGCAGCAACATTGACCCCTTCATCAGTATGCAGTACCCCTCTTAATCCATAGTCATTTTCTTGTTCTGAGGTCTTTGTCTGAAACTAACATAGTTGCTCCAGATTTCTTTTGCTTAGTTTTAGCA
This sequence comes from Smutsia gigantea, assembly GCA_032199065.1. Lineage (NCBI taxonomy): Eukaryota > Metazoa > Chordata > Mammalia > Pholidota > Manidae > Smutsia > Smutsia gigantea. Next base: position 30,246 of record JAVSCE010010113.1, read on the forward strand.
TGGTATATCTTTTCCATCCCTTTACTTTTAACCTAAGTCTTTATATTTGAAATTTCTTATAGATAACATATTGTTGTGTCTTGTTTATGTGTGTTTTTTAATCCACTCTGACAATTTCTGTCTTTTAATCAGTTTATCTAGACAATTTACATTTAAAAGGATTGTTGACGTTTGGGTTTGTATCTTCCACATTTGTTATAGCTTTTTATTCATCGCACTTGTTCTTTGTTTCTTTCCTCCCCCTTTTCCTGCCTTCTCTGGTTTTAACTGAGCATTTTATATCATACCATTCCATTTATCTCTTAGCATATTCTTTCCTTAATTTTTTATTAAAAATTAATTTAAAAATTTAAACTTATTAAAAATGAAGTTTGAAAAAAACTTCTCTTTTTAATTTTTTTAATGATGGCCCTCGAGTTTACAATATTCGTTTACAGCTGCCTGTCAGCATCAACACATTTTACGTTAGTTAAAGGAAGGCGAGGCTGCAAAGACAGGTTTGAATTTAGAATTCTTGGACTTTGAGCTACGCATTCAGGCAGCAACTCTTCTCTTCTCACCTGGCACCGTCTTGGCCAGTGAGGGGCCTTATGTACATAGTGTATATCCTCCAAGCCATATGTCTGCACTATTTAATATTTCTAATTAATAGTACTGGTGCCCATGAGCACCCCATGTGCCTAACCATAAGTGGCACAGTCCACCTTCAAGAAGTTAGACTTGGGGAATCAGCCCATACAGGGTCTGGAAGTTGGCATGTGTTGTTTGTGCAAGAAATTCTGGGCTTCTGTGTGCTGGAATATGGTCCAGAATGGGAGAGCACAGGTTGTGGGAGGACCTGATCCATTAGCCCCTTGGAATTTTCTAAGAAAAGGGCCAGGCTGGGGAAAAAAAAAAACCCTCCTGCCTGTGTGTAAAGGGGGTATGGACCCAGATACTCACTTGACTCATCTTCACACAGTTTGTGCTTGCTACCCAGTTTTTCAAAAGCAAATAATATAATGTTTAGAGATACGTACACATGATGTGCAAACCATGTGCCTCAATGTACAGTTGACCCCTTGAGTAACTGTGAAGGTTACTTCCCTTGTATGGCCAAAAATCCACATAAAACTTTTGATTCCTCCAAAACTTTACTAGTAGGCTGCTGTTGACTGGAAACCTTACTGACAACTTAAAAAGTCAATTAACAAGTATTTTGTATGTTTTAGGCATTATATGTTGTATTCTTACAAAGTAAGCCAGAGAGAAGTAAATGTTTTTTCAAATTGTTACAAATCCTGGTGCTTGTGAGAGGGGGCGGGTGTGAGATTTCCAGGTAGGCCTGGCACAATGCCCCCACCCTGGCCCCCAGCTCCTACCAGGTCAGTGGCTCAGCCATGATCAAGGTGATCCTCATCTTCAACAACCACGGGAAGCCATGGCTTTCAAGTTCTACCACCCTTGCAGTGAAGATACACACCACCATATCATCAGGGAGACCTTCCACTTGGTAGCCAAGAAAGATGAAAATGTTTGTAATTTCCCAGAAGGAGGATTTGTAATTGGAGGATCTGACAACAGATACCTAAACATTACACAACATTATATTTTGTCTTCTGTGTAGATTCTTCAGAAAGTGAACTTGGCATTTTAGATCTAATTTGAGTATTTGTGGAAACATTAGACAAATGTTTTGAGAGTGTCTGTGAACTGATTTAATTTTCCATGTAGACAAGGTTCTTAATATTCTTGCAGAAATGGTGATGGGGGAAATGGTACTGGAGGCCAACACAAATGAGATTGATACACAAATTGATGCACAAAATAAGCTGGAGAAATCTCAGGTTGGCTTAGTGGGAGCTCCAGCCAATGCTGTTTTCAGCTGTGAAGAATATGAATCTTCTGAGACTCCAAGAAATATTAACATTGGTGACATCACTATAAAAGTGCCAAATTTGCCCTCGTTTAAATAATAAATTTAAAAGGCCACTCCCAGGTAAAATCCAGAGGGAATATTCATGTAAGGTTACCATGCAGTTGTTTACGAAATACAGAGGAAGAGAGTCTTACCTTTTGCCTTTGGATTTAAATCAAGGTACATATAGAAGTTGTGTAAAATCAGTATGGAAGTTTAGTGTTGCTTTTCTTGCTCAGTGATTTTGAAGAAATTGTGTGATTTTTTTCTTTCATTTTAAAACTGCATTCCTATACCCACCTAAGGCATGCCTCTATGTGTTGGCTACCAAAGTATTTCAAAGAACGTTTGAGACATTTCTTTATGCACAACCCAAAATGTTGGTGTTTTGTATGGCTCCACAAGTGCAGCATTCCTTAATTCTTTCTGTTATTTGTCAGAATTGTTATTTAAAGAAACAAATATGTACTGCATGAAAACACTATGACCTTTCTCTCTTAGTTTAAATAAACTAAGGTAACTGGACTTCTAAAGCACCTGTTTGCTTGATATCTACTTTAGCAATAATTTTTTTAAGACCCTCTCACTCAACAAACTAAATAAAAGTATATTTCATCACCGTTAAAAAAACTGTTGCAAATCTCCACAAAATTTTCCAATATATTTATTGAAAAAAGCCTGTGTATAAATGGACCTGTGCAGTTCAAATCCACATTGTTCAAGGGGCAACTGTGATTTTTTTTCTCACCTTTGCTATTTGCAAACAAAAGAAACAGAAACAAAAATTGAAATAAATTCAGCTACATTTTTATTGGCTTACTATAGAAAATATCTATATTCACCAAAATTTCTATTTCTCTTTTTTAAGATCACTTCTGTCTTCAAGAAACAATATTTATTTGAACATTTGCTATGTGTTCTATATGCTAGAACATTTAAGGTTCTCATAGTCTGGGGGAGACAGATCCCTAAATAATTTTTAAATTATTAAATTATTTATCACTGCTACATTTTCAGCTGTGATAATTGGTATAAGAGGTTTGAAAGGTTCAGGAATGTATGATTGCCGCTATGCCATGCCAGTGTCAACTGGTACATCTTATTTCTCCCAATTCTGTATATGTTGGGTGATATAATGACAGTGGGGAGTAGGGAATACATTTGATGTATTTGAAATGGCTTATCATCAAATGTTGATTAAGCAAGCATTCTACACACACATGCATGCACGCCCACGCACACACACACACACACACACACACACACCTGCAAAAGGCTACAGAACAGATTTTGCAAAGCAAAGGCATTTCTACCTCATACTGCCTGAAACTTCTACCCAGAAACCTTTACCCAATCTACTTTAGAGGACATTTTTTTGGATCTTGGATTCTTTCAAATGTAGGCATTTTAAAATTAGACATTTAAAAATCCCACCAAGGCTGTCCTAGGTCTTATGATTTCAAGTAAAAACTACAGCAAGGTATTCAAAATAAATATTACTGACCTATTACTACGTTTGAAGCCTTGTGCTAAATAAAGTAAGGCACAAAATTGATTCAGTCAGGGAGAAGCACAAGGAAACACATTTCAGAGTGACATGTTGTCCTTCAGCAAAATTTATGTGGTTACTTTTTTGAAAAAATTTTTGCTACAGCAGACACTAAAATTTTGCAAAAGATGTACTCAAATTTCTCAATCTGGGTCAACCTCAGGGTTGTTAAAATGGGATATGCATATTTTCTGGATTACTCATTACTTTAAAAATACTGAATTTTGTCCCATTGTCAGAACAAGTGTTCCACTTTTAGGCTAAAAAAATAGCCACGCTACTTTTGACTCCTACATCCCTACTACCCTAATCTCACGTCATTCAGACGCAGGGCTGCAATAGATATTCTCTTCAAGGTCCCTTGGACCCACACACAACTGCGATTAAACGCATCTCTTCTAGGCAGCAAATTTACATAAAAGCCCCTTTAGCAAATTAGCTAGCTAAGGGTCAGGCCAACCGCAGGGTGGGCGTGAATCTTGTTTCTCTATGAAAAGCCTTCCTGGGCGAGCATCCCGAGCCAGCAACTGATCGCGCCTCGGCACCACGTGTCTGCGCCAATACCCGGATTGGCGGAGCGCATTTTAGCTCTGCGGTCTAGACGCGCGTGGTCCCGCCCAGCTGCCAGAAACGCTGGGATGCGCTAAGGGGAGGCCGGAGGGAGACTGCGGAGGGGCGGGGGTGGGAGGGGGGTGGGGGATCCCGAGGCGCCGGTGGCCGGGAGCGGCATCAGGCAGCCCTCCTTGCCACAGCTTGCCCGAAGCAGGCAGGCTTCATCCTGCGCCCTGGAAGAAGGAGGCGGCCCGCTGCTTCCCGCTCGGTTGCTCCACCGCCTCCGCCTGCGCCAGCCACGCCCCTGGGGTCTGGGTCCCCAGCGTCGTCCCGCTCGCCTGCAGCGCCGGGCGCTGGCCCAGGAGCGCGCGGCTGGGGTGAGCCGAGGCCCGGGATGCGCCGGGAGCCCTTGGGAGCCTGCGGCCGACGGGGCATGTCCGTGCCCGCGAGGCCAGGGCCTCCTCCCTCTTCGGCGGCTGCGAGCCGAGGCGCTGCAGACCCCGCTGGCCTGGCTGCCGCAGCTCCACTCCCGGGTTGTCTTCTCCGGGGCGGCGCCGAGGCCGCGCTGGAGCCGGGATACCCCGGCCTTTGTTTTTGTGGGTTCCGCGGGCTGGCCCTGCAGTGCGCCCGTGGCGGGGGGTGCCGCGCGGGGCTGGCGGCCCTGCCCTGGGGTGGGGGGCGGAGGGAACGGGAAAGCGTGACCCCTTCTTTCCTGTTCCGGCCATCTTGGCGATGGAGAATCATCCAAGGGGCGAGGATGGCGAACAGCGCAGCGCTAAGGTTCCCAGTGTTGAAGCCAACCGGGATGGGCGCCTCGGGTGGCGCGCGCCTCCTCTCCGGCCTGCAGTGGGGAGGCACGGACAATCCCCCATGTTCACCTCCAAGGGCTCAGAGCACGGGGGAATCCCCCGAACAGGCCAGACGCACAGAAAATAGGAGGCATACGGGCTGCGAGCTTTTACTTAACTAAACGCTTAATTCATTTGATCATTATCTACGTTGTAAGGTCTGCAAATTCTTAATGCCTCTCCCTGCCTGTCCTGTGCTAGGTGCTGGGGACATAACGGTGAGCAAGGGAAACTCGACCCTTGTTCCCGCTGATCCTGCAGCCCAGTGGATGGAGCCCACGGTCCACAGACCTGCCAGGTCAGTATCCTGACGCCTTTTAAAAAAACAGATAGGGAAACAGGCCTGGGACTGACATAACTTGTTTTAGGTCAGGCAGCAAGAAAAATTGGGAGAATCAGACCTTAAATCTAGGTCTTTGAGACTTTTATGCCTGCTGCAGTAAATCTTTAATAGTTCTTTTTTTCCCAAAGGCCCATTATGTAAAGTGATTTGGACGTATGGTTTGTAAGAAGTCATATTTAGTGTATGCTGTATTTCCTGTTTGTTGTTCATATGGGTTTTTTTCTAGTTTACACAGTGCTAAAATACTTGATACAACTTCGCCTCCAGTTACTCTGACTTGTATTTTCCTTTCTCCTGTTCATGTATCTGGCTGTTAGGAAACAAAAAAAATTTCCTGATGGTTGGGCCAAGCAGGGACTCCCCTGTGGGCTGGGGAGTGTCTGGCTTTTCCTCAACAATTTGATCTCTGTGGTAGCCACAGTCGGCCCCCCCCCAGAAGATGCCGAGAATGAGAGGCCCGAGGTCTACAAGTTGCTGCTAGAAATATTTTAGCCTCTCCAGAAAACAGAACGCAGCCGCCTCACAAGCTTGTAAGGTAAATAACCAGAGCTCTGTAAAACATGGTAAAGCTGATGGTTAAAATTCCTCTCCATATAATTGTTTTTGTCTTCACATTTTGAAAATGTATTTTTTTGAAAGGACAAATGAAGTATGAACATACTCGGGGAAGTTTTTTGGTTTGTACTTCTATCAGAGTTTTATATTTAGGTGGCCAATCTATAGAGGAAAAAAGACTCCATTTTAAAAAGTATCTTGGATATAAGACATTCATCCAGATTTTATCTTGCCATCAAATTTAGGTTTTAAAATAACTTTGCTGAAGTGTATTATAGAAAATGCACCCTAAACTTAGAGTGTACAGTTCGGTGAATTTTGACATGCTTATATCCAGGTAATCCAATAGCACAATCAAAATACAGAACATTTCTGTTACATCCCAAAAGTATCTTCCTGCCCTTTTGCAGCCAGTCCCCTCCATACCATTTATTTTTACAGTTTTGTTGTTTAAGGTTTCTACGTTATATGTAAAAGATGAGGATGAAAAGGTATTTCTAAATCCCAAAACCTAAGGCGGAGCTAGGACTGAAAAGTTGCCAGCTTCCTTGGGTGTGGCTCCCCATGCCTAAGGGCCTGGAGTGTGCAGCACAAAGGCTCGGGGAGGAGGGGGGGGATGCCCTGGGGAGCTGGTTGGCATTCTGAAGGTGCGCTTTCCGGAAGGGACAGGGGTGTTTGCCCGGGCTCACCCACGAGGTCTCCTCTGGTCCCGCAGGGCCCTGGGTGATCGCTGACTGCACGGGAGCAGCGCGCCCTTTGCTCCAGGTACGGCCCGGGCGCTGCCATAGCAACAAAGGCCTGGACGCCGAGGCAGCCGCCGCTGGGATCCGGCTACCTCCAGCCCCTGGGGGGTTGGGCGGCGGCGGCCCGGGAAGCGGCCCGGGCCCGATAGACCGAGCCGTTCCCTCCAAAGTCCGCAGAGGCGGCGGATTTACTTCCAAGCATGGTAAGAGGCAGGAGGCCGGGGATGCCCGCTTGGCGCGGCGGGGCTGGGGGCGGCCGGGCTTCGCGGGACTCCTGGCTCCCGCATTACCCCCGCACTGTCTCCTTCCTGTAGCCCTTTCAGAAGCACGTCTACTACCCGCTCGCCGGCGGCTTCGAGAGTCCCGAAGGCCTCGCATCCTACGCGGCGGGCGCGGCAACTATGGCCGGTGCCTCCCACAGCGCGGCGCGGGGCTCCCTGCCCTTCTTCCAGTTCCGGCCGCGGCTGGAGAGCGTGGACTGGCGGCGGCTGAGTGCCATCGACGTGGACAAGGTGGCGGGGGCCGTGGACGTGCTCACGCTGCAGGAGAACATCATGAACATCACCTTCTGCAAGCTGGAGGACGAGAAGTGCCAGCACTGCCAGTCGGGGGTGGACCCGGTGCTGCTGAAGCTCATACGCCTGGCGCAGCTCACTATCGAGTACCTGATGCACTCGCAGGAGTTCCTCACCTCGCAGCTACACCACCTGGAGGAGCGGCTGCGTCTCAGCCAGGCGGACGGCGAGCACAGCAAGAAGCTCCTCGCCAAGCAGGCCGGGGAGATCAAGTTACTCAAAGAAGAGTGTAAACGCAGGAAAAAGATGATCTCGACCCAGCAGCTGATGATAGAGGCCAAAGCCAGCTACTACCAGGTGGGAAACTGCCTAGGGATTTCGATTCATAATTCAGTAAAGTTCTCGATTCCCACTGGCTGGAATATTGAGAGCCCTTTCCTATGTCACTGCTTGCTTGCTTTTTTTTTTCCCCTAAGATTTGTACTGTAATTCAGAAGAAACAGCATATTTAAGCAAAACAGTAATTTTAACCAACAGATGACATGGTTCATTACCTTTCAAACTACCACAGGTTTAAAAATTAAACAGGTAACTGCAGTGCTTTATTGAAGTCATCTAAATGCTGGCTGTTTAAGTAGTTTCCACCTCCTAACTGATGTTATGAAAAAGAAAGCAAGTATAGACTGCTATGGAGATCGGCCCTCAATTCTGGAATGATTATATTTGTGGGAGTTTTTATTTCAAAATATTTTTAAACTTACAGAAGAGTTTTAAGAACAGTGCAAAGAACTTTCATATACCCTTAACTCAGATTCCCTGATTATTAACATTTGATTCATTTGCCTTATTTTGTCTCTGTATTCATACTATTTTTGAACCATTTGACAGTGAGTTTCAGACTTCTGAATATTTCAATGTATAAATTCCTAAGAGCAAGGACACTCATTAATGTAATAGTATTTAAATTTTTTTTAACGTTTTTCTTATCTTAACCTCCAACTATTATGGGTTAGACATTGAACCCAAGATAAATATTATAATTTTTTAGTATAACAAAAATCAGTGTGTGTGTGTGTTTATTAGTTTCAGGTGTATAACATTAGTGATTTGACATTTATATACAATACAAAATGCTACCACGATTAATTACCATCTGTCACCATACAGAGTTATTACAATATTATTGGCTATATTGGCTATATTCCCTATGTTGTACTCTTCATCACTATGACTTTTTTATAACTGGAAGTCTGTACCTCTAAATCCCTTTCACCATTTTACCATATTTTTTTTATTGATTAGGTGGAGGAAGCACAAAAGTTATCAACAATGTTCAATAAAGATAAATAAGCGACTGGCGAGATTGATTTCATATCCTTACATTCTAGTCATTTTGGCTACATACAGATTTAAAGCCTCTGTTGGACTTAGGTAGCATACATTTTTAACCAAGTATACTGAAAATGATTGGACATGTTCTGACCTGGGGGTTGTCATGGAAAGAGCATCAGATTCCTTCCTGTGAATAGTTAATAGTACCTAACTTTTCTTAGTTGATTATGTCATTGTTTTTCTTTCGTAAAATGCTATAAAGAATATTCCTTTGAAATAGAAGTTTCTGTTATTCATCAGTATATTAAATTCATAATGCATACCCATATTTATCATGTATATAAAATAATCTTTCTAAGAAAATGCAAAGGTTTTAGAGGATAAAAATTTTAAAGCATTTCTAAAAAACTTACTTTTTAATGGAGAAATTTGACTCCACTTTATTTGGAATTCCTTCCTGCCTTCTTATCCTGAAAGAAAACCTCATTATCTCTAAGGTAGAGTTGTTGTGCAATAACCAGGATTTCTAAACCTTGTGCTACTTGTTGTAAGAATGATCTGACTTCTACCAGTGATGGTGGAGAGCACTGGCTTTGAGGCTGAAAGACCAAGTTGTTGCGTGTATCAATAATCCATTATCTTTTTTTTTCATTTCATAATTTATTTTGGTATCATTAATCTACAATTACATGTGCAACACCACGGCTATTAAAACTACCCCCCACATCAGGTCCCCCCCACCAACCCCACCACAGTCACTGTCCATCAGCGTAGCGAGATGCCATAGAATCACTACTTGTCTTCTTTGAGTTGTACAGCCCTCCCCATGCCCCCCCAACATTACATCTGCTAATCGTAATGCCCCTTTTTCCCACTTACCCTCTCTTCCCACGCATCTTCCCTAGTCCCTTTCCCTTTGGTAACTATTAGTCCATTCTTGGGTTCTGTGAGTCTGCTGCTGTTTTGTTCCTTCACTTTCTTTCTTTGTTCTTATACTCCACATATGAGTGAAATCATTTGATACTTGTCTTTTTCGGCTTGGCTTATTTCACTGAGCATAATACCCTCTAGCTCCATCCATGTTGTTGCAAATGGTAGGATTTGTTTTCTTCTTATGGCTGAATAATATTCCATTGTGTATATGTTCCACATCTTCTTTATCCATTCATCTATTGATGGACACTTAGGTTGCTTCCATTTCTTGGCTATTGTAAATAGTGCTGTGATAAACATAGGGGTGCATATGTCTTCTTCAAACTGGGCTGCTGCATTCTGAGGGTAAATTCCTAGGAGTGGAATTCCTGGGTCAAATGGTATTTCTATTTTGAGTTTTTTGAGGAACCTCCATACTGCTTTCCACAATAGTTGAACTAATTTGCATTCCCAACAGCAGTGTAGGAGGGTTCCCTTTTCTCCACATCCTCGCCAACATTTGCTGTTGTTTGTGTTTTGGATGTTGGCCATCCTCACTGGTGTGAGGTGATATCTCATTGTGGTTTTAATCTGCATTTCTCTGATGATTAGCGATGTGGAGCATCTTTTCATGTGCCTGTTGGCCATCTGAATTTCTTCTTTGGAGAAGTGTCTATTCATGTCCTCTGCCCATTTCTTAATTGGATTATTTGCTTTTTGTTTGTTAAGGTGCATGAGTTCTTTATATATTTTGGATGTCAACCCCTTATCAGATACATCATTTATGAATATATTCTCTCATACTGTAGGATCTCTTTTTGTTCTACTGATGGTGTCCTTTGCTGTACAGAAGCTTTTCAGCTTGATATAGTCCCACTAGTTCATTTTTGCTTTTGTTTCCCTTGCTTGGAGAGATTTGTTCATGAAGAAGTCGCTCATGTTTATGTCCAAGAGATTTTTGCCTATGTTTTTTTCTAAGAGATTTATGGTTTCATGACTTACATTCAGGTCTTTGACCCACCTTGAGTTTACCTTTGTGTATGGGGATAGACAGTAGTCCAGTTTCATTCTCTTACATGTAGCTATCCAGTTTTTCCAACACCAGCTGCTGAAGAGGCTGTCATCTCCCCATTGTATATCCAAGGCACTTTTATCAAATATTAATTGACTGTATATGTTTGGGTTAATGTTTGGATTTTCTATTCTGTTCCACTGGTCTGTGGGTCTGTTTTTGTGCCAATACCAAATTGTCTTGATTACTGTGGCTTTGTGGTAGAGCTTGAAGTCAGGGAGCATAATTCTCCCTGTTTTATTCCTCCTTCTCAGGATTGCTTTGGCTATTCGGGGTCTTTTGTGCTTCCATATGAATTTTAGAATTATTTGTTCGAGTTCATTGAAGAAAGCTGTTGGTAGTTTGATAGGGATTGCATTGCATCTGTAGATTGCTTTAGGTAGTATAGCCATTTTGACAATAATTATTCTTCCTAGCCAAGAGCATGGGATGCATTTCCATTTGTTAGTGTCCTCTTTAATTTCTTTTAGGAGTGTCTTGTAGTTTTCAGAGTACAGGTCTTTCACTTCCTTCGTTAGGTTTATTCCTAGGTATTTTATTCTTTTTGATGCAATTGTGAATGGAATTGTTTTCTGATTTCTCTTTCTGTTAGTTCATCATTAGTGTATAGGAAAGCAACAGATTTCTGTGTGTTAATTTTGTATCCTGCAACTTTGCTGAATTCAGATATTATTTCTAGTAGTTTTGGAATGGAGTCTTTAGGGTTTTTTATGTCATCTGCAAATAGTGACAATTTGACTTCTTCTTTACCAATCTGGATGCCTTGTATGTCTTTGTTTTGTCTGATTGCCGAGGCTAGTACCTCCAATACTATGTTGAATAACAGTGGAGAGAGTGGCATCCCTGTCTTGTTCCCGATCTTAGATGAAAAGCTTTCAGCTTCTCGCTGTTAAGTATGATGCTAGCTGTGGGTTTGTCATATATGGCCTTTATGATGTTGAGGTACTTGCCCTCTATACCCATTTTGTTGAGAGTTTTAATCATGAATGGATGCTGAATTTTGTCAAATGCTTTTTCAGCATCTATGGAGATGATCATGTGGTTTTGTTCTTCTTTTTGTTGATGTGGTGGATGATGTTGATGGATTTTCGAATGTTGTACCATCCTTGCATCCCTGGGATGAATCCCACTTGATCATGGTGTATGATCCTCTTGATGTATTTTTGAATTCGGTTTGCTCATATTTTGTTGAGTATTTTTGCATCTACGTTCATCAGGGATATTGGTCTGTAATTTTCTTTTTTGGTGAGGTCTTTGCCCGGTTTTGGTATTTGAGTGATGCTGGCTTCATAGAATGAGTTGGAAGTATTCCCTCCTCTTCTATTTTTTGAAAAACTTTAAGGAGAATGGGTGTTATTTCTTCTCTATATGTCTGGTAGAATTCAGAGGTGAATCCATCTGGTCCTGGAGTTTTGTTCTTGGGTAGTTTTTTGATTACTGATTCAATTTCTTTGCTGGTGATTGGTCTGTTTAGTTTTTCTGTTTCTTGCTTGATCAGTCTTGGAAGGTTGTATTTTTCTAAGAAGTTTTCCATTTCTTCTATGTTTTCCAGCTTGTTAGCATATAGATTCTCATAATATTCTCTTATAATTCTTTGTATTTCTGTAGGGTCCATCGTGATTTTTCCTTTCTCATTTCTGGTTCTGTTTATGTGTATAGATTCTCTTTTTCTCTTAATGAGTCTGGCTAGGGGTTTATCTATTTTGTTTATTTTTTGAAAGAACCATCTCTTGGTTTCATTGATTTTTTTCTGTTGTTTTATTCTTCTCAATTTTATTTATTTCTTCTCTGATCTTTATTATGTCCCTCCTTCTGGTGACTTTGGACCTCATTTGTTCTTCTTTTTCCTATTTCAGTAATTGTGTCTTTAGACTATTCATTTGGAAATGTTCTTCATTGTTTAAATAGGCCTGGATTGCAATATACTTTCCTCTTAGAACTGCCTTTGCTGCATCCCACAGAAGTTGTGGTTTTGTGTTGTTGTTGTCATTAGTCTCCATATATTCTTTGATTTCTGTTTTGATTTGGTTATTAACCCATTGATTAATTAGGAGAATGTTGTTAAATCTCCATGTATTTGTGAGCCTTTTTGATTTCTTTCTAAAATTTATTTCTAGTTTTATACCTTTGTGATCTGAGAAGTTGGTTGGTAGCATGTCAATATTTTTGAATTTACTGAGGTTCTTTTTGTGGCCTAGTATGTGGTCTATTCTGGAAGATGTTCCATGTGCACTTGAGAAGAATGTGTATCCTGCTGCTTTTGGGTGTAGAGTTCTGTAGATGTCTGTTAGGTCCATCTGTTCTAGTGTGTTGTTCAGTGCCTCTGTGTCTTTACTAATTTTCTGTCTGGTTGATCTGTCCTCTGGAGTGAGTGGTGTGTTGAAGTCTCCTAAGATGAATGCATTGCTGTCTATTTCCTCCTTTAATTCTGTTAGTATTTGTCTCACATATGCTGGCACTCTTGTGTTGGGTGCATATATATTTATAATGGTTATATCTTCTTGTTGGACTGAGCCCTTTGTCATTATGTAATGTCCTTCTTTATCTCTTGCTACTTTCTTCGTTTTGAAGTCTATTTTGTCAGATACAAGTACTGCAACACCTGCTTTTTTCTCCTTGTTGTTTGCATAAAATATCTTTTTCCATCCCTTCACTTTTAGTCTGTGTATGTCTTTGGGTTTACAGTGAGTGTCTTGAAGGCATCATATAGATGGGTCTTGCTTTTTTATCCATTCAATGACTATGTCTTTTGACTGGTGCATTCAGTCCATTTACATTTAGGGTGATTATGGATAGGTATGTACTTATTGGCATTGCAGGCTTCAGATTCGTGGTTACCAAAGGTTCAAGGTTAACTTCCCTAGTATCTTAAAGTCTAACAAGTAACTTAATATGCTATTACAAACACAATCTAAAGGTTCTTTTTTTTGTTTGTTTGTTTGTTTCCTTCCTCCTTTTTCTTTCTAGTCCATTCTTTATATATTAAGTATCATATTCTGTACTGTTTGTCTATCCCTTGATTGACTTTGAGGATAGTTAATTTAATTTTGCATTTGCTTAGTAATTAGCTGTTCTATTTTCTTTACTGTGGTTTTATTACCTCTAGTGACAGCTATTAATCCGTAGGAACACTTCCATCTATAGCAGTCCCTCCGAAATACACTGTAGAGATGGTTTGTGGGAGGCAAATTCTCTCAGCTTTTGCTTATCTGGGAATTGTTTAATCCCTCCTTCAAATTTAAATGATAATCTTGTGGGAAAAAGTATTCTTGGTTCAAGGCCCTTCTGCTTCATTGCTTTAAATACATCATGCCACTCCCTTCTGGCCTGTAAGGTTTCTGCTGAGAAGTCTGATGATAGCCTGATGGGTTTTCATTTGTATGTGATCCTATTTCTCTCTCTGGCTGCTTTTAATAGTCTGTCCTTATCCTTGATCTTTGTCATTTTAATTACTATATGTCTTGCTGTTGTCTTTCTTGGGTCCCTTGTGTTGGGAGATCTGTGCACCTCCATGGCCTGAGAGACTATCTCCTTCCCCAGATTGGGGACGTTTTCAGCAGTTACCTCCTCAAAGACACTTTCTATCCCTTTATCTCTCTCTTCTTCTTCTGGTACCCCTATAATGCGAATATTGTTCTGTTTGGATTGGTCACACAGTTCTCAATATTCTTTCATTCTTAGAGATCCTTTTTTCTCTCAGTGCCTCTGCTTCTTTGTATTCCTCTTCTCTAGTTTCTATTTCATTTATTGTCTCCTCCACCAAATCCAATCTGCTTTTAATACCGTCCATTGTGTTCTTCAATGATTGGATCTCTGACCGGAATTCATTCCAGAGTTCCTGAATATCTTTCCGTACCTCCATGAGCATGTTAATGATTTTTATTTAGAACTCCCTTTCACGGAGAGTCATAAGGCCCATATCATTTAAATCTTTCTCAGGAGTTGTATTCATAATGTTACTCTGGACCAGATTCCTTTGGCGTTTCATATTTGTGTATGGCGCCCTCTAGTGCCCAAAAGCTCTACTCTCTGGAGCTGCTCAGCCCCTGAAGCAATGCAGGGATTGCAGGGGAGTGGTATTGGTGCCTCCGGGGAGGAAAGGGCTGTTTTCTGGTTCCTGGCTGCTATGCCTGTCTCCACTGCGTGAACCAGTGGGCTGAACACACAGGTATAAGCCTCTGTGCTTTGTGTTTTTAGTTGCTGTAGACAGATCTTCCCTCTGGCTGGCCTAACACCAGGGAAGGATTTCCCGGTTTGCAAGCCCTGTGGGGCTGGCCAGAAGAAAGGCACACTAGTCTGCCTGTCACAGAAGGGGTTCTTGGAGCTGTGTAGGCAGCCAGGGAGCTGGAGCACCTGAAGATCGTGAAAGCTCCCAACCTGCTGGGCAGAGTGCACCTGGACAATTTTGTCTGCCTGTCCTTTCTCCTGAGCAGTAAGCTCCGTGCAATCCTTGCCCCTTTAGCAGCCCTCTTGCTAAGGGCTTCTTTGTTAGGAAGTTTCTCAGACCGCCCGCCTTTCTTTTGTCCCCGAGCAGCTGGGTATGGATCCCTGCTTTCACAAGCAGCTGGAATCTTAGTCTCTCCAGGAGTTCTGCCTGTCTTAGCTTTCCAACCCCCTAATTACAAGAGTATCATGCAAGCACCATGAAATGTAGGTTTGTGCTCCCAGAGCAGATCTCCAGAGTTAGGTATTCAGCAGTCTCACATCTCCACTCCCTCCCTGCTCCGTTCCTGTTCCTCTTGCCTTTGAGTTGTGGTGGGGGAAGGGCTTGGATCCCGCAGGACCACAGCTTTAGTATGTTACCCTTTTCTGTGAGGACTGCTCTTGTCTCCAGGTGTATGCAGTTTGTTGCTGTCCTCTTTACCGTTGCTCTTTCAAGAGTAGTTGTAGTAGCTTTATTTTCATATTATATGAGGTTTTAGGAGGAAGCCTCTGTCTCACCTCTCACGCTGCCATCTTTAATCCAATTCCGTCTGTGTGGTTTTATTCCCTGTAAGACAGACAGAATGGCTGTCTCGGAAAGGAGAGAGCAGCCCATTTTCTTTTTTTAACTAACTAGTATTCCATAGTGTAAATTTATCAGAGTTTAACTTTTCACCCTTGAAGTGTATCTTGCCTGATTCCAGGATTTGGCTATTATGAATAATGCTGATGTGATCATTCAATGTGAAGGTTTTTGTGTGAACTTGAGTTTCTTTTTTTTTTTTTAAAGCAGTTTTATGTCCACCTCAACATTGAGGGGAAGGTAAAGAAAGTTCCCATATAGCTCCATGCCCCTACACATTCATAGCCTCCCTCACTCTCAGACCCCCTCCCACCTACCCACAGAGTGGTACATTTATTACAGTTGATGGAACCTATACTGTCATATAGTCACCCAAAGTCCATTGTTTACATTATGGTTCAATTTTGGTGGTGTGTATTCTGTAGGTTTGGACAAATATATAATGATATGTATACATCATTATGGTATTGTACAGTGTGTTTTCACAGAGTATTTCACCTAAAATTTGTCTGTGCTCCACCTATTCATCCAATCCCCATCCCCTGGCAATCACTGATCTTTTTACTGTCTTTGTAGTTTTGCCCTTTTCCAGAATGTCGTATAGTTGGAGTCATATAGGCTATAGCCCTTTCCCATTGGTTCTTTCACTTAGTAATATGCATTTAAGGTTCTTGGATGTCTTTTCATGGTTTGATAGCTCATTTCTTTTTAGTGTTAAATAATCTCCCATTGTCTGGATGGACCACAGTTTACTTACCCATGCATCTACTGAAGAACAACTTGAGTCCAAGCTTTGGCAATTATGAATAAGGCTGCTATAAACATCTGTGTACAGGTTTTTGTGTGGATCCTAAATTTTCAGCTCCTTTGGGGAAGTGCCATGGAATGTAAAATTGTTGGATCATATGTTAAGAGTAAGTTTAGTTATATGAGAAACCACCAAAGTGACTGTACCACTTCGCAATCCCACCGGCAATGAAAGGTTCTTTTGCTGCACATCCTCATCAGCTTTTGGTGTTGTCAGTGCTTTGTATTTTAGCCATTCTAATAGGTATGTAGTGGTATTTCATTTAAATTTGCATTTCCTTGATGACATATGTAGAGCATCTTCTCATATGCTTATTTGCCATCTATATATCTTATCTGGTGAGGTGTCTATTATGGTCTTGGCCCATTTTTTAGTAGGGTTATTTTATTTTTGTTGAGTTTTAAGGGTTATTTGTATTTGGATAATGATCTTTTATCAGTTGTATTTTTTGCAGATTTTTTTCTCCCAGTCTGGTTTGTCTTCACATTTTCTTGACATTATCTTTTGCAGAGCAGAAGTTTTTAATTTTGATGAAGTCCTGTCTATCAGTTATTTCTTTCATGGATCATGTCTTTGGTGTCGTATCTAAAAAGTCATTGTCATATCCAAGGTCATTTAGGTTTTCTTGTGAAAACCATGTTATTTTCTAGGAGTTCCATAGTTTTGCAACATTCATTTAGTTCTGTGATCCATTTTGAGTTAGATTTTCTGAAGGGTGTATGGTCTGTGTCTACATTCATTTTTTTGTATGTGGATGTCCACATGTTTCAGCACCACTGCTGAAGAGACCATCTTTGTTCCATTGTATTGCTTTAGCTCCTTTGTCAAAGATCAGGCAATGGTATATATATGGTATATATATAATTAAATATGTAATTTCTGTCCTGTCTATTCTGTCCCATTCTGACAAACGGATCTGTTTGTCTGTTCTTTAGTCAGTATCACACTGTTCTAATTACTGTAGCTTTATATATGAAGTCTTAAAGCCGAGTAGTGTCAGTTCGCCAGCTCAATATTGTGCTGACTATTGTGGGTTTTGCTTCTTCATACAAACTTTGTTGATACCCACAAAATAACTTGCTGGGATTTTGATTGGGACTGCATTGCATCTATAGATCAAATTGGGGAGAACTGACGTCTTGACAATATTGAATCTTCTTGAATCCATTCACATGAATATCCATTTATTTAGTTCTTTGATTTTGTTCACCAGAATCTTGTAGTTTTCCTCATATTGATCTTGTATTTTATTAGATTTACACCTAGGTATTCATTTTGGGGGGTGCACATGTAAATGGTGGTGTGTTTTAATTTCAAATTCCACTTGTTCATTGCTGGAACATAGGAAAGCAGTTAACTTTATATTCAACCTTGTTATCCTATGTATATTAAACTATAGTTATAAAAAGTATAAGAATGTATATTAACCTTGTATCCTATAACTTTGCTACAGCTTTCCTGGTTGGTAGTTTAAAGTTTTTTTTTTTTCCGCAATTCTTTTGGATTTTCCACATAGATGGTAATGTCATCCGCAAACAGAAACAGTTCTGTCTTGCTTCCCAGTAACTATGTCTTTCTTTTCCTTTTCTTGCTTTATTTCAGTAACAAGGACTTCCAGTGGTAAGAGGGGACATCCTTGCCTAGTACCTAATCTTAATGGGGAAGATTTGAGTTTCTCACCATTAAGTGTGATTTTAGCTGTAGGTTTTAATCCAGTTGAGAAAGTTCCCCTCTCCCCTGGGGGAGGTTTTAACTCTCAGACTCATCCACTCCAAGCCTCCAGCAATTTGTCAGTTACAGTTCAGGTTTTCCTACCCTGGCTCTGGTTCCTTCAGGGGTTTTGCTGTCGAGTCTCTGCTCTGGTAAGTGGTGACTCCCTGTAGCCACCTGTGTGTGTCTCCAAGCTTGGGGCAATGGCGTGCCATGTGTCCTCCCCCACCTTAGAGATACAAGAAGAGTTGCTGATTTTTCAGTCTGCTAGCTTTTTATTGTTAGGATGGAGTGGTGATTTTCAAGCTCCTTCATGCAGTTCTAGAAAACAAGTTTCTTAGTGTTGTTTTGGTATTTTTTATCATACAAAAGTTTTTCACTTGGATGAGGTAAAAATGTCAGCCTATTCTTTTTGGAGTAGGAGCCCTTCTTACTCTGAGCTTATGACTCTTTTCTATTATTCAAATAGGTAAAATGTGTATTTTCCATTTTTAGAAGTTAAAAGTTACACTTTCCAGGTTTCCTCCGTTTCCTTTGGCTAGGGCTGTGCCTAGCCCGAGAGCCTGCACCTACCTCTGAGTCAGTGTGGGCAGTCCTGTGCAGAGGCCAGAGGAGTCGTCACAAGCAGTGAAGGCTGAAGAGATGCTTTGAAGTGCAATGCCAAGGAAGATGCCATATGTTAGTTTTCTGGGTAACTAGAACCTGAAATGCTGATGCCGTTGTACTGATTAAGAGTAAGGCAATACCTGAATAGAAGAACATGTAAACAGCACAATGGAAAGAAACAGCAAAATCCAAACTGAGAGAAACACTGTTCAACAGATGTTTAGTTTCTTCATCAGAAGAACTGCAAGGAAAAAGAGAAATGGAAGGTCACTTTATAGACTAGAAGAGAGCCAAGAGATGTAACAGTCAGGTGCAGGATATGGCTGCATTGGGGTCCTGATTCAAAACAGATGGCAGAAATGTTTTCCAAGACAATGTGTGAAATATTGGGGAGAAAACAACAACAAATGTTTGGATATTTGTTGATAACCAGGAATTAATTTTCACATTTTAAAAAAGTGGCGTAATGACATGATTGTGTTAAAAGAAAGTCCTTTTAGACATAGAATCTGAAATACCTACTAATGAAATACACAGTAACCAGGACTTAACCTCATAGTAATCCAGGGGCAAGGATATAGATGAAACAAATTGAATTGTTTAAAATGTGAATCAATGTTAAAATAGAAAATAGAGATATTGATGGAATTGATCTTTTTTTTCAGTGAACTCATTTTAGGAGGCCAGATATTTTTAAGGGTGTGTTCAATGGTTTATTAATGCTGGGCTCTAGGGATAAAGCTGTGCATAAGATAAGCAAGAGTCCATGTTCTCAGGAAGCTGACACTCTAGAACCGAGAGGGGGTTAATAAACAAGTGAAATCAACCTGAAAATATTAACTGTTGAGAAGTACAAAATAAGACATTGGGATGGACCGTGACTGGCAGCAGGACCATCTGCAAAGACCTTGTTGAGGACACGCTGTTCATCCCCAGGGTGGAAGATGCTCTGCAAACAACACCCTGAACGTCAAGGAGCCAGCCCTGGGAAGGTCTGGGGAGGATGGAGGCAGGGAATAGCTAAAGCAAAGGCTCTGAAGGTGGCCTGCTGGAGGGACAGAAGGAAGACTGGCATGGCTGGAGTGTCCCAAACGAGTTGGTGACAGGCTGGGAACCACCAGTCTAATGGGATCCTCATCAAGGGTTCCAGAAAGCACCATGATGGGGCTACTTTACCTGCTGAGAGTTTTCATTGCCATGGGCTCAGTTTGGGAGGGACACCCTGATTTTATATTTGTCTTTTTAGTCATGCTTTCAGCACCCTTGCCCCAATGGCGTCTTTTAGGGGAAAGCCCCCAAGAGGTCGTGTTTCAGGTACCTGAATTTTCATTGAAATTGGGTGGGAGGACATTCGTTATAAACTCTTGGATTTGTCACCCCCTCCTTTTCAGTGCCATTTTTGTGACAAGGCCTTTATGAACCAAGCTTTTCTACAAAGTCATATTCAGCGCCGCCACCTTGAGGATTCTCACCTTGGTAAGTCGTGAGCTCAACTTCAAAGAGCTGTTTTCTTTCTGGTACCTTTTTCTTTTATTAGTGAGATGTGATCCAGTGCCTCTTTCAATCCTTTTAAAAGAAAGTGTTATGATCCTTGTTCATTCAGTAAGTAAATATTGAGTCCCTACTACGTGCATGTGGTGCACTAGAGACTGGGGACACAGCCATAAGCGACACAAAGTCCTGCCTTCTAGGGTCTTGCATGCTAACGGAATGGGTGGAGGAGACAAACGTAAGCAAATAAATGAGTGTTTCTTTTCAAATGGTGGCAAATGCAGTGAAGAAAATAATAACAGGAGAAGGGATGGGAGGTAGTCAGCGAAGTCTTCCCTTAGGAGGCAGTATTTGGACCAGACACCAGAATGATGAGGGGGCCCCAGCCTTGAGAACACCTGGAAAGTGAGTATCCCAGACAAGGGCAGTTCTGACTCTTAAAGTGCGTGACAGGGAAGCGGGATGGTGTGTTTGAGACGCTGCTGGAAGGTTGGTAGAGTACAGTGAGTGAGGCAGCAGTGTGTGGTGATGGTTGGAGAAAAGGGGCCAGAAATGTGGGTGTTTTTGTAAGTGTAATGGGAAGCCAGCCACTGGAGGATTTTAAGTAGGGGAGAAAGATGATCTAATTTGTACCTTAAAACGACCCCACCACCTGCTGGTGGAGAGCAGACAAGGGGTAATGTTGAAAGCAGGTGGAAGAGTGAGTAGGCTGTAAGAATAGCACAGTGAGAGAAAATGGCAGCAGGACAGGATGGTACCAGGGAAAATGGGAAGATGGGAGAAGTGAAGGAAGAGAGGATATATTCTAGACACAGAGCTCACAGAGATGTGACTGGGTTTGAGAGCAAGAGGTGAAGCAAAGACAATCCTGGGTTTTTGTCCTGGATGTGTGGGTGAATGGCAGTGATGTTTACTGAGATGGGGAACATAAGGGTGGGAAACCCGCTAACGGAGGAAGGAGAAGGCAGTTTGTCTTGGTCATGGGTAAGCTGAAGTCACACACACAGTGGAGATGCTGGAGATCTGGAGGTCAAGGGAGAAGCCCAGGCTAGAGATTTCAACTGGGGTTTATATAAACCTGGACTGGATGAGATCACCTAGATAGAGAAGATGGTTGAGGGCTAGCCCTAAGGCTTTCCCAGCACCAGGAGCTCAGGAAGAGAGTGAGAAATAGCAATTTTGGAGGCAGGAGGGAAATCTGGCAAGCGTATTGTCATGAAACCAAGGGAAATAAGTGTTTCAACAAGGAGACAGGGTGAGCTGTATCAAATGTTCCTGCTGCACAGAAGATGAAGACTGAGAATTGACCATTGTTTTCACAATGGCTGCTGGTAACCTTGACGTAGCAGCTTCAGGAGATTGCTGGGGACAGAAGCCCAAATGGAGTAAGGTGGGCTGAGAATCAGACAAAGAGGTTGTATTGATGACAGACATATATTTCAATAACATTTGCTGGGAAGGAAAGCTAAGACATGAGGCACTGTTTGGAGGGAAATGTGAGACCCAGGGAATGTTTTTGTTTTGTGTGATGTGGGAGATATTAAGATGTGTTTGAGTGTTGATATGAATTAACCAGTGTAAGGAGGGGGAGATTGAAGAAGCAGGAGAAGGCAGGGGTTCTGTGGCTTTCCAAGGAACCAGGTTTCCTATTATTTAAATGTTCTTAAAAGCCAAGATTACAAGGTCTATTCCTCCATGAGCAGATCAAAGCATTCTGCAGATTGCTTACAAAACAGTAACCCACAGAACTTCTCATGATGATCTTAAACATTTGCAGTGTCTGAGTGTGGGTACTTCTAACTTGATACTCATTGCTTGCTTTCCTCTCCTTTTTGGGCTAGTCTGTTTCCATGCCTGCCTATTTCAGATAAATAGATTTATTTAGGAAATAGCTAAACTGTGTATAAACAGTGTGAACAGCATAAAATTCCATTTGTAAGTCATGAACCACTGACAATTTAGCAATGTATTGGAGAAATTGGAAAGATGAAATATTTTAATGAGTCTACCATTCTTCAGTGTGAAACTGACCTTCTTTCTCTTCTGTTTCAGTATCTTATTCTATCTCATACTCATTTCAGAGAGTATTTCATACTCTGAAATGAGTATTATTTCTTCAGGTCATCTTTGAGATTCTGACTTCCTACTTTGGTTTCCATACTTTTCATGTCTACACTCACAGACACATGTATGTCCATTCAGTCATGTGCACATCTGCATGTAAGTACATGTACATAACTATTCTTCTCTTCACTTGTTGCTTCCTTTTACAACTTTTCAGTACCTCGTTTTTGCCCCGTGGATAAGTTATGGCCTTAATTTGCATTTTGAATGCCAACCTCTGCTTGCCTTAGTACTGATGAGGTTCTCAGCAGAGTTTGGTAGGAGCCAGAAGTATGGTGACCATAGATACTTCAATATGGTGGTACCAGCAGTGGGAGTTGTCACTTCCTTTTTCTGATTGAGACAGGCATCTCGAAGAAGAGCCTAGGATTATTCCTTGTCACCATTATTGCTCCCTGAATGGGCTCTCACACTGTCTCTATAGGATAATCCAACACAGTGGCTAAAGAGTCTTCTAAGAAGAATTCAGCACTCAGTAATATGAGGGGCTGCAAATAAACACTAAAAAGCCAAAATTGTCTCACCTGGCATGAAAGAATAATATCCCAAGTAAGAGCAGTTTCCTTTGTCTTTGTCTTACCAATAGGATTGTACCCCATAAGTTTTCAGACAGGCTTCAGAAGAGGTGGTATTTTAACATGATATTTCTGTTGCAGCAGAATATAAGAAAAAGACTGTTAAACTCAAGAATGAGATGGACATGTTGAAGGAGCAGCTACAGCTTACTAAGTCTCAGCTAGAGGCTGCACAGCATGCCCATGCAGTCCAGTCTAAGGTATGATACTGAATTCTGAAACAATGGTATGATGGGAAGGATTGGTGTTAATTCTTTTTAAATGTTTGCTAGAATTTGCCAGTCAAGTCATCTGGTTCTGCAATTTTCTCTGTTGGGAGGTTTTTGATTACTGATTCCATCTCCTTACTCATTATTGGTTTGTTCAGATTTTGATTCTTCCTAATTCAGTCTTGGTAGATTGTGTGTTTCTAGGGATTTATCCATTCTAGACTGTCCAATTTCTTGGCATATAATTGTTCATATTAGGCTATTATGATCCTTTGTAATTCTGTTTTTATCAGTTATAATGTCTCCTCTTTTACTTAAAACTTTGAGTCCTCTTTCTTTTCTTGGTTAGTCTAGCTCTTTATCTTTTCCAAAAACAAACTCTTAGTTTTGTTGATCTTTTCTATTGTGTCCCAGTTTTCTATTTTGTTTACTTCTGCTCTAATATTTACTATTCCCTTCCTTTTGCTAATTTAGGATTTAGTTTGTTCCTTCTTTCTAGTTCTTTGAGGTGTAATGTTAGGTTATTGGAGACCTTCCTTTTTTTTTAATGCTGGCATTTTTATCTATAAGCTTTCCTCTTAAAACTGCTTCTACTGCATCTTGTAAGTTTTGGCATGTTGTGTTTGTGTCTCCGTATTTGTTTATATCTAGGTATTTGTGATTTCCCTTTTGATTTTTTCCATCTGCTCATTGTTCAGGAGTGTGTTAATTTCCACATACTTGTAAATTTTCCAATTTCCTTCTTGGTGCTACTGAATTCTTGTTCATACAGTTGTGGTCAGAAAAGATATTTGATGTAATTTCAGCTTTCATGAATCTGTTAAGACTTGTTTGGCACCCTAAGGTGATTTATCCTGGTAAATGTTCCATGTATGCTGAGAAGAATGTGTGTTCTGCTGCTACTGGATAGGATGTTCTGTACATGTCTGTTAGGTCCATTTGGCAGATAGTGTTGTTCTAAACCTGTTTCTTTACTGATTGTCTGGATGATCAATCCATTATTGAGACTGGAATATTAAACTCCCTTGTTATTACTGTATTGCTTTTTATTTCTCCTTTTTATTCTGATAGTGTTTGCCTTATATATTTTGTTGCTCCAATGTTGGATGCAAAAACATTTACAATTCTTAGATCTTCTTATATCTGATCCCTTTATCATTATGTAATAACCTTCCTTGTTGAGGTCTTTCTTTTTCAATGTAGGCATTTATAGTTACAAATTTCCCTCTGAGCACTGATTTAGCCACTTCCCTTTTTTATTATGTTGTATTTTAATTTTCATTCATCTCAGTGTTTTCTAATTTCCCTAGTGAGTTTTGCTTTGACTCATTCGTTGTTTAAGAGTATGTTGTTTGATTTTAATGTATTTTTTGAATTTTCTAGTTTTCCTTCTGTTACTGATTTCTGGCTTCATTCGTTGTGGTTAGAGAAGATACTTTGTATGATTTCTATCTTTTCAAATGTATTGAGAAATTTTATGGCCTAACATATGGTCTCCCCTGGTATCCTCCAGGTGATTTTAACAAGAACGTGTATTCTGCTCTTGTTGAGTGCAGTGTTCTGTGTATGTTTGTTAGGTTGGGTTTGTTTACAGTGTTACTCAAGTTCCCAGTTAAGTGACAACAAAAAACAAACTGAAGGTCATAGAGAAATCAAAGGCTGATCAACTAGAACTTGACTTTGGCTTATATAAGTATAAACTTGTGTTTTTTGGGGGTTAAATGGGGCTACTCTACCCCAATTCATACGGTATTAAGAAATATTCTTCTAGTCAATAGACTTTTAAAGTATGTTTACATTTTTATATATTAATGCATATCATATATACTGTACAAGTTCATAGATCACAGAATACTAGAGATTTGGGCCTCTGTGTTTGTATTTTAAGGGATTTAAGGACAAAAGGATGCCATGTGCTACCTTTGCTTTAGAAAAAAATCACTGTGTACATTGCTGCTGTATGAAGTGTTATTGAAAGCCTAACTGAAATAGGCAAAACTAGTGGGCACATTTGAAGTGAAGCTATGTCCCTTTATTTAAAACTTTGCATATGTGCTTCATATCAGAACTTTTATTAAAGCCATGTATTAAAATAATTTCAGGAGTATGAAATGCAGAAAACAAAAGAGGAAGAATCTCTGAAGTTATCTGATAGATGTAAAGAAGAAGAAAAGGAGAAATTAGTTGATGTAATGGAAAAGGTCAAGCAAATGTTCATGAAGGAGTTGAAAGAATTAACTTCCAAGAATTCAGCATTAGAATATGTAAGTATTAAACCAAGAAGTTCTTGTAGTATTGGTAGAGTTGTTGCCTTGAGAGGTGGCCTTAGGATGGCATTATGGCCAGAGGATCTGAAGTTCCTTTATTGTTTGCTGGCCCAGATACCCCTCTTCCCTGACAGCCTTGAGGGGCCTCAGGTCATACAGAAGACAGAGCAAGTCAGAAAAGTCGTTTCTTGGAGCGTGGGAGCTTTGGCCCCAATCCCCAGTGTAGAACACTTGGTACTTCTGGTACATTTGGTCGGATCATAGAAAAAAGTGCTTCTTTACTTAGCTGACTAGGTTTTAATAGTGAGAAACCATAAACTCCTCCCTCAGTTTTGGAACTTTCCAGAAATGCTGACACAGATCACCAATGTGGGAGTAGGAAGCTAACCCAGGAAGACAGTGGGAAAACCTTTGCCAGACACCTTCCTCACACCAGGCCTGGCTGAGGGAGGGTCGGAGGGAGCGTGACAAGGCTAAATGAGACCCTCTCCCACTATGGGAGCAGCCTTGGTCCAGACTGCCCTGGTTACACGCATGGATAATAGACCTCGCTGGCTGGAACCTTAATCCTCTGTGAACTCCTTCCTCTGACAGTGGCCTGTGTCTTCCAGCTAAGAATTACCAGAGCTCTGTAGGCAGGTGGGCAACTCAGTGCTGAGTCTCCTGGGGAAAGGGAAGCAAGGAAGCCAAGGGAAGATCTGTGAGCTCCCTCTAGGGGCCAACAAGGTTTTTTGTTTTTGTTTTTGTTTTTTTTTTATTGTGAAATGATTATCACAGTAAGTTTAGTTAATATCCTTCAACATACATAGTTACAAATTATTTTTTCTTGCGATGTGAACTTTTGAGGTTTTTTTCTCTTAACAACTTTTCAACACACAAGACATTATTGCTCACCATGCAACGAACAAGTTCCAGTACAGTGAACAAGCTCCCACAAGGTGAACAATGCAAGGCACACAGTGAACAAGTTCCCACAAGGTGAACAGTGCAGAGGCAGTCATATCAGAGAAACTAATTCAGTTACTATAATCAATCAAGTCAACTATGATTATTCATATGATTTTTATACTTAAATTATAAGTGAATCCCACATTTCCCCCTTTTTTGTTTTAATTGACCCAAATGCATATGCATATATTTGTGGAAGGTACCAGAATAATGATTAGCTGGGCTCGGCCTGTGACATAGGTTGTTACAGGCAATGTCTCTCTCTCGTCTGGAGGGGTGGGGTTCTATGCCTCACCTCAGTTAGGGGCCAAGAAGTTTTACAAACTAAAATAGAGGGCTATTTTAAAATAGAGTTTTTATGGCTAAGATCCTTCTCTAAAATGCCTTGAACTCTTGCATAGGGGATAGTAGATTGTAACCTCTGAACTAAATCTGGCATACCACCTGTTTTTGTATGGTTCATGAGCTAAGAAAGGATTTTACATTTCTGAATGGTTGAAGAAAGTCAGAATATGATTTCACAACACACAAAAATTATATGAAGTTCACACTTCAGTGTTTCCAAGTAAAGTTTTATTGGAACATAGCCATGCTTGTCCTTTATGATTTGTCTGTGGTCTTTTGTGCTGAGGCCTTAAGTTGAGTGGTTGTGACCGATCTTATGTGCCTCCCAAAGATGAAATGCTATCTGGCTTTTTAGAGAAGACGTTGGCCGGCCTGTGTCATATTTTTACAAAGCAAATGTGGCACAGTATTAACAGTTGGTGAGGGTGAAATGGGTGTTCACTATACTATTTTTCAACTTTTCTGTGAGTCATAATTTGCCAATAAAAAGTTGAGGGGAATGGATGGCTCATTTTGTCTTTTCTGTAGGGCTTCCTTCTGACAACTTCTGTTGGTTCAGTTATGCCCGTATTACCTCTCCTTGGTTGTCATTCTTCCTTCTAAGCATCAGAGCTCCTACCTAGGTGGCTTCTTTTCCCATCCCTACTCGAGGGGCCTCTCCTGAGCTCATATCTGTGGCGCCTTCTGAAGGTGGGAGTCCCTCATATCCACAGTTGTAGATTTGATACTAGCCAGTTTAAGACTAGCTTCTTAAATCTTTCTCACTGAGGCCACATTCATTTTCTTTCTTGTGATAAGCTGCTTGTTGTGGTCCTTTCACCTGAGAATTCCCTCTGTGGTCTTGTCTCCTGCCCCCATTCCTAGGATGATTGTGGAATAGGACTTTGTCCCACCTGGGACTTTTCTACTACTAAAACCATTCTTTTTAAACTGCTCTGTTGAGCTATAGTTCACATACCATACAGTGCACCCACTGAAAGTATACAATTCAGTGGTCTTTAGTATGTTCACAGAGCAATGCAACTGTCCCCACAGCTCTTTTAGAACATTTCATCACCCCAAGGAGAAACCTTGTACCCACTGGCATCCGCCCCATCCCAGTCCCCAGCCTTTACGATCATGCTCCTGCTTTCTGTCTCTATGCATGGGCCTCTTCCAGACATTTCATGTAAATTGACTCCTACACTATGTGACCTTTTGTGAGTGGCTTCTTTCATTTTAGTGTAATGTGTTCAAGACTTGTCCATGCGGTCATATGTGCCTGTGTTTAATTCTTTTTTTGTTGCTGAGTGATATTCCATTGTGTGGATACACCATATATTATTTGTCCGTTCATCAGTTGATGGACATTTAGGTTGCTTGCCCTTTTGAGCTATTCAGGGTTTTCAAGTTAGTATTAATAATAGACTATTTTTTAGAACAGTTTAAGGTTTACAGAAATATTGAGCCAAATAGTACAGAAAATTCCATATAAACCCCCCTCTCCTACCCTGTACACAATTTTTCCACATTACCGACATCTCATATTAGTATGATACATTTGTTGCCATTAATGAACAATATCAATATATTAGTATTAATTAAAGTCCATACTTTATTTCACTTTCTTCAGCTTTTACCTAATATTCTCTTTTTTCTCCAGAATCCTGTCCAGGGCACCACATGACATTTAGTCACCATGTGTCCTTAGGCTCTTTTTGTCTGTGACAATTTCTCCGACTCGTTTTTGATGACCTGGGCAATTTTGAGAAGTATTGTAGATGCCCCTCCATTGGAGTTTATCTGATAGTCTTGTCATGGCTAGACTGGCCTTAGGGGTTTTTGGGAAGAAGACCTAGAGATAAAGTGTGGTTTTCATCACACCATCTCAAGGGTACATACTCTCCTCATGATTTATGACTGCTTATGCTGACCCTGCACCTGGCTGAACACTACCCCAGCCAGGTGAGCAGGTTTCTCTACTGAAAAGTTACCTCCCTCCATTTCTACTCTTGGCAAAAGAAAGTTGCTATTGGGACTTACAGGGAAATGTGCTTCCCACCCTTTTGTTTTTGGAACTAATGTATGACCTTCTGTGGTTTTCTGAGGGTTTTTACCCTCAGAACTTTGGGAATAACATGACAAGCAAACGGCAAGATTGACAACGTCCTGTTCCGAATGGATTCACTGATGCGATCTCTGGATTATGCTTCATCATGAAATTATTTTGAGAAACAGCTGCACACCGTTTCTCTGTTTCTGGCCACTGTTATGTGTCCGATAAATTTCTTAAGACCCATTTCCTAAAATTAGAAAGTTACGTTTTTCTTTCCCTTATTCACCCTGTACACATTGTGTTAGAAAGCAGCAGAAATCAGGAAAACCACTAGGCAGGAGAAATAGAAGCAAATAAGGGTCTATAGCATCATCAGGTTTTAAAACATGGCTACATGCTCAGCGTTATTCTCTATTTTCAGTCTAGCAAAAGTATTTGTACCAGTGATTTTTTCATTTTATTTTATAGCAATTGTCAGAAATCCGGAAGTCCAATATGCACATCAAGTCTAACATAGGCACATTAGAAGATGCACATGATTTTAAAGAAGAATGTCCTCAGTATCCTCAGGATTTCCAGAATGTGATGCAACTTTTTGATAGTCAGGTATGTAAAGGTGGGCGAGAAGTGCAGTGGAGATCTGATTTTTCTTAGTGAATTTATAGCAAGTGTTATCTATAGAAAAGATGTTTGTCTCTTTCAATGACCATAAAGGTGACTAGTTCTTTTTTTGTCTCCTAATGCATGTGTAACTCAGAATAGGTGTTCATTAGGTGCTTGTTGATTGACTGTAGATGTGGATACAGAGCAGTTGGCAAAGCTGTTTATTTTCCCTAACACGATATCTATTTGAATTACTTGCTATTACCTTAGTACTTACCTTTCATATTTCAGATGTAGGTCAGTTTCAAAAGGCATTTTAAAGCATTAACTTTATTTTTAGAGCTTATATATACAGGTCCATTGGGAAGTGATGATCTTTTCTATTTATCAAACACAATTACAGTCATTTGGAAGTGAACCTTCATGATCGGCATAATCGTCATCCTGGTTATTTCATCACAGTGGTTTAGGGGAACATTGTTATTTGCCAGGACACAAAATAGATGAAAGCTTATGAATTCAGGATTTTTTTTTTAAATGTCATTTTAAGAAGCATGTTTTTGAAAACAGATACTGCCACTACTTCCTGCTTTGCTGCTCACATCTTAACCTCTCTCCCCCAAATCCACGTTCCACATTGCAGCCAGGCTGACCATGTCACTGTCCTGTTTATCGTCCTTTAATAGCTGCAGAGCAGAGTCTAGAATGCTTAACCAGCATTTGAAGTCCCTGAGACTCTGGACCTTGTGTCATCCCCCACCATCCTTGGCTTTCCCTTGATGCTCCCAGGGGGCTGAGGTCCCCAGAACATGGCATTCTCTGTTCTGCTATTACTCTTTGCAGCACCTCCCACTTTTCAGGACTTGTGACTGACTCAGTCAGCTGGGGCAGCACCTCTTCTAGAGGGTTCTCCTCTGGGTTATTGCATTTCTGTAAGTCGCCCAAGCAGGACCCTATCACATACAATTACATGGAAACTCTATCATGTCCACTTTCCTCCTGTACAGGACAGGGCCTGCTTCTCCGTTCTCTCCTAGCCTGCCAGGGGCTTCCCAGCAAGGTGCCTGCACCTAGTAGGGAACCAGGAATCATGCCCTGAACTGAACTGTTGGCGGTTGCCCCTAATAAGCTGGTCTCATAAATTGAAGCGCCCAGTTAGAAAATCTTAAGGCTCTGCTTAAATTTCATGTTTCCTTCCTGTGAGCTGTTGCATTTCAGAAACCATGGATTCAGAAACCTTCGTGTTTCCTTTTAGCTCCTCAGGTTTGTGAGCGAGCACCTATTTTTAAAAATTAAATTTAATTGGAACACAGCCATACCCATTCATTTACAGACTATGACTGTTCTCCTACTACTAATAGTAATGACTGAGTCTCTTGGCCCCCAGAGCCTAAAATACTGTTAGCCCCTTAACAGAATTATTTGCTGGCCCCTGCCTTAGAGTATAAGATTAAAACCAAGTGCAAATGTGTTTAAACATTTTTGATTATATACCAAAAAATGCCTGCTACAATTTTAACAAATAGCTTGGATCCATAGGTACCTGCTAAAAAGGAAACTTCCATTTTGAGTAGATTTCACTGTTGCAGTCGCACATAAATTACTTCTGTTTTACTGCTTCGTAGGAAAGCAAATGGACAGTTCTAGTTCAAGCTCTTCATCAAGAGCACAAGAAAGAGAAGGGTTGGGTAAGATTAAGAAACCAGTGGCCTATAAGTGGGTCATTTTTGAAAAAAGTATTTGCTTTTCTTTACAGTAAAAGTGGTGTTTGTCCACTTCATAAAATGTATGGAGAAATGTATAAGAAAAAGTAAAATTACTTACAATTCCAATACCAAAGATAATTATTGCTACTACTTTGTTATAATTTCTTGTCTTTTTTCTATGCTGTAAATGCTGCATTTTCCTAAATATAGAAACCTGTGCATTTCGTGTTAGAAATTTTGAATTATGCTCATAACTTTATATACTTTTCACTTACTGTAGCATAAACAATCTAATTTTTAAATAAGAGCAAGGCTTATTCACATTAAAATCATTGTAATGAAAGCAAAGTTTAGTTATAATACTTTTAGTTGAGTACATTCAGAATTTAAATATTAAAACAGCTCTACATTTGTGCAAAAATCTGAAGTCGATTTATTTGAGGATTATAAGATAGGAAAACTTCTGTTATTTTTCACTTCAAATTGTGTATGTTTTGAAGCCCTTTGCATCCCCTGTGTCTTAGTCTGCTTGGACTGCTATAATAAAACACTAGAGACTGGGTGGCTTATAAACAACAGACATTTATTCTCAAAGTCCAGTGCTCTAGAATTGAACAGAGAGTTTGTTAAAGTAGGGTCCTGGCTGTGTAGGTACGATGCCCATGCCTGTTTCTCCAGCCTAAACTGAGCTCCAGAGCCAGTTTTGTACTTGACATCTCCATGGGCTTCTTAAATGTAACGTGTCCAAAACGAGGGTCTTGGGTTTACGCCCAGAGTGTTCTCCTCTTGTCTGGTGGCATCCTAGCGCGCTCACCTTGACTCTTCTGTCGCCCCTCAGTCCCCAGTTCTAGACTCATCAGGTCCTGCTGTGTATCTTGTGTCCATGCTCTTCTGCACATTTCCATTGCTTCCACCATTCACCAAGCCCCCATTTCTGAAAAGGCCCCATAACTTGTCTCCCAAATCCAACCTCCCTCTTTTCTAATTTGCCCTCCATGGGGCATATAACATGATCTGACTTTCTCATGCTGACCCTCTCTCTCTAAACCTACTCTTTCTAACTACAATGGCCTTCTGGTAATTTGTAGAACATGCCAGCCTTTCTCTCTTCCTACACCAGGAAGTCCTTCCCTTTGCTGTTCACGTGGCTGGCTCCTTCCCCTCCGTATTCATTTTCTGTGCTGTGTTGCAAATTCCTGCAGATTTATTGTCTCACAGTTTCCATGGGATGGGAGTCCAGGAGCAGCTTGGCTGGGTCCCCTGCTCTGCATCCAGAGTGTCAGCCGGGCTGTGTTCCCATCTGGGGCTCAGGCCTGTTTAAACGTGCGGTTCCGTATGGTGAACCATGGGAGCAAGACCATCAGGTCCATAGCCCTCAGGCTGGCTGTTGACCCCTTCAAGGCCGGCAGGAGACTGTCTCCTGCTTTCATTCTCCGCCTTAAAGAAGGGCCTGGAACTTCTGTTAAGGGGCTCACCTGAATAAGACAGGCCCCTGCAGGAAAATCTCCCTTTCTGCTAACTCAAAGTCAGCAGTTTAGGGACTTTAGTTACATCTGTCAGGACCCTTCACTGTTGCTGCATTCGGATGCTTAGAAGATTACCCAACCGGTCTTAGTCTGCTCGGCTGCTCTAACAAAATACTGTAGAGTGGGAGGCCACAACAGCACATGTTTCTTTCTCACGGTTCTGGAGGCTGGGAAGTCCCTCAGTCCGGGGGCTGGCCAGTTGAGTTTTGAGTGAAAAGATGGCTGCCTTCTCTCTGTGTCCTCCACGGTGGGGAGAGAAAGAAGGTTTCAGACAAGGCCACTGATCCTGTCATGAGGACCCCAGCCTCCTGATCTCATCTAAGCCTAATCACCTCCCAAAGGTCCCACCTTCTTGTAGCATCATATTGGGGATTAGGGCTTCAACGTTTGAATTTGTGGGGGTCACAGGCGTTCAGTTTAACACCAAGGGGGAGGGATTGTACAGGGTCTGTACGCTACGGGAATGCAAACTTGAGGGCCATTTTAGAATTTGCCCACCGCGCTCTCGTCTGACCTTGGTGTGCAGGTCACCTGAGACCACACCCTCTAAGGAAGCAGTCCCCTCTGTTAGTCTCATCACTCCACAAATATAACTCTGGTCACTCTTTTAAGTAGTTTTTGTGATATTTTACTTGTTTCTTGTCTGTCTCGCTAGCCAGATCACCAGCCCTGTGAGGAAGGGGCTGTGTCTTTTGTGCTCTCTGTTGTATTCCTTACATCCAGAAATGTGCCTAAAAAGTGGCTGTCAGTCATTAAATATTTGCTGTGAATGTGGACACCACTGGGTGGCCAATAAGGGGATTATTCAACCTTGCTTTTACGGGTGGAGAAAGGCTGATTGTAGGGATCAGAAGAGCAGGGTTGAGAGCTGTCTGTCGGTATGAGCGTGGTGTTTGAGTCCAGGCCCTCAGTAGTTCCCAAGCAGGGACACACTTCAGGATGACCTGAGACTCTTTTCTAAAATGCACACACCCAGCTCCACTTCCTGAGATTCTGATTCAGCAGGTAAGTCAGAGACATATATTTTGGAAAACAAAACAAAACACCAAAGCCCCACATGATTTCTGTTTTCGATCCATGGTTTGAACCACTGCTCTTAGAATTTGAAGTTCTATTCTTCCTCTTTAAGAATCTTACAGCATTTCTGTTTAGGGACAGAATTCAGGCTTCCTTATTAAGAGGGGGTGAGCTTTCATTCTTGCTCCTTTAAATAAAAGCCTCTTACGTTCCAGGCAATTGTGGGGATTCCTGTGGCCTTCTGGCTATAATAGAGTGCACGGTGCAGAGTGTGATGCATGGCCAGTGCAAGTCAGGAGAGAGGGCAAGACTGTTGATGGTTTGGGAGGAAGGAGGCAAGACGTTCCCTGGTTCTGAGGGAGGTGCCTTGCCCCCCCCCCACCCGTATTGGGAGTGTGGAGTTTCTGTGCCACCACTAGGCTACACTGTTTCCTTGTCTGTTGGTTTGGCTTGTTCAGAAACTGCTTCTCCATTTCTCTTAAACCTTAACAGGAGGGTGAATTCAACCACAGTTAGTCATCTTTGCCTGAGACCTAACTGGTAATTATTCCACATGATTGGTGCCTACTCTTCCTACAATGCACGTATTGTGATTCTCTGTTGAAGGGAAGCTGCGACTGCCAACTTTTTATTGCTTTACCTGGGTTCTTGGCAGCCCTTTTTTTTTTTTTTAATGACATTGGTACAAGTTCAAAGAGAGTCACAGATACACTACAGTGTGCCCTTTTGACCTGACAGAAGACTCTTCAGAGCCTGGGTGGTTGTAGAGCAGTCGTCACACAACGAAAGGAAAGGAGGATCAATGACATGGACCGGGGGGAGAAAAAAAGCAGAGCGCTTGAAATGGTAGAAGGACACAAGCAGTGGGCTCAAGGGCCACAGACTTTTTGAACTGATTTCTGTGTATTTCTTGCTTATATTACTGTATTCCCTTCATTTTTCCTACATCCTCTTCCTTCTTGGGGTCTGGACCAGCTCCCCATATTTTTGATCCTAAACCTCCACCCAGACTCTTCGATGTTTTTCCTGCCTTTTCCTTTTATTTTCTAGCTCAGTGTTGCCCAAACTGCTTTTGGGGGCACCCTTCCAGTGGTGAAACCGTAGGGGAGATTGTTGACAGTGTCCTCCTGGGTGGAGAATCTTAGGGTCCACTAGGATGTGAAAGGGTCTTTTAGTTCTCATTCAGGAAACCTTTTTAACTTGGTCCAACCCAGTGTTTATCCTGGCTTAGTGAGCACAGAGCACTACAGAGGGAAGACCCTTCAGGTGTGTTGATTGAGAGCGTTAATTTTTTGTTGTTGGTATTCCTTTTTTAATGTAAATAGGTTATTTTTTTAGAGCGGTTTTAGGTTCACAGCAACATTGAGCAGAAAGTACAAAGTTCCCAAATACCCCCTGCCTTCCCCTATGTGCACAGCATGCCCTTACCGTCCCTGCCCCACCATGGTACCCTTGTTACAGCTGCTGAACCTACACTGATGTGTTATCACCCAGAGTCCATAGTTCACATCAGGGTTCACTCTTGGTGGCGTGGGTTTGGACAAATGTCTGACATGTTTCCACCACTGGAGTGTCGTGCGGAATATAGTCACCGCCCTAAAAATCCTCTTGCGCTCTACCTATTCACCCCTCCCTCCCCCAGCCCCTGACTTTTTCTTTTTTTTCTTTTTTTTTTTACTGTCTCCACAGTTTTGCCTTTTCTGGAATGTCATACAGTTGAAATCATAGGATGTAGCCTTTTCAGGTTGGCGTCTTTCACTCAGCAATATGCATTTAAGGTTCCACCAAGGCTTCTCATGGCTGGATAGCACATTTCTTTTTAATGCTGAATAATATTCCAGTGTCTGGATGGACCACAGTTTATTTATCCATTACTTACTGAAGGACACCTTGGCTGCTTTCATACTTTGGCATCTATGAATAAAGCTGCTGTAAATATCCATGTGTAGGTTTTTGTGTGGACCAACGTTTTCAGTGTCTCAGCAACTCTGGGTAAATGCCAAGGACCACTATGGCTGGTTCATGTGGTAAGAGTATGTTTAGTTTTGTAAGAAACTGCCGCACTGTCCCAGAGTGGCTATACCGTGTCGCATGCCCACCAGCAATGGCAGAGAGGTTCTGCTCCACGTCCTCACCGGCCTGTCACGTCGTCAGTGCTCTGGGTTTTGACCATTCTAATAGGTACATCGCTGTTATTTTTTGATGGGGTGATTTATTTCTCAAAGTCCTGGGGGCTGTTTAATTGTGGGCAAGCATTACATTATTAATTATAAAATATTAATACATAGACTCTAAATTGGAGAGCGTCGACTTTGAAACCTGACACGGCAGTTCAAGTCAGGGCCCTTCCGCCTCCAGCTGGTGGAGTTCGGGCCATCTACTTTATCCCTCTAGACCTGAGTTTCCTTATCTGTACAATGGGGTCAAAACATGTATCCACAAGCTTGTGGTGTGGATTCAATAAGATGAATACTTAGCCCAGCCTGTAGCACACAGTGAGTGTCGGCTGTAAAAACCGAGCAAGTCAGGAATGCTGCATGGACGCGCTTTGCGCTCCTCTCAGACAGTCCTGCCCGCCCCGCCCTCCGTTTCCGGGCTGCAGACGTGGGATGCCCTTGGCTCCAGTTGCCACAAGTTTTGTCGCCTCGTTTAAGCAACTACTGAAATTGCTTTAGGAATCTTTCCTGAATTATTGGAAACAAACTCTTGAATTCTTTTCGTCCAGTTTATGGTCTCCCTGAAGTTAAGTCTGTCAGGATGAATTTCTCTATGAATGTTTGGACCTTTCTGTCCTGTGACTCCCCCTTTCTTTCCTTCCCCTCCTTCCTCCTTCCTCCCTCCCTCTTTCCCTCTTCCACCTTCCTTTTCTCAGGAAGTATTCATTGAGAGCTTGCTGTTGGCCAGAGATTGTGCTAGTTGTTGGGTATATGAAAATAATTAAGATGGGCTCTCTTGCCAAGGGAGTGCCCCCCACTCCCCCAGCCAGGATGGCGCATGTGCATGTGTGAAGGTCAGGACTGTGTGGGGCCAGAGACGCTCTGTGGGAGAAGCCGTGGTCCTTTGTCGTTGCTCATCCCCACATTGTTTCATGTAATGTGCTCGAGTTTACTCAGCTGTTCGTTCACCTTATCTGTATTCTGTGTCTTGGGTCATGAGCTCCTTGGGAACAGAGATGAAGCCCCATATATAGCCAGGGCCTTAGTACACACTGATCAGTTATGTATTGAATGATGTGATGTGCACAGATAATATAAGGCCAGCAAAGAAGGCAGGGCATGTACATACACACTGCAGAATGAAGACGTTTTACATGCACTTTCCAGATGGAAGCCTTTCTTAATGTTTTTTCCCAGTTCCTGTCGCATACAGAGAAACTTCGAACCTCACTGATAGATGACCTAAAATCAAGTAATGTTTTCTACAAGAAAAGGGTAGAAGAGCTCAGGCAGAGACTCCAGGAGCAGAGTGAATTGATTATCACTCAGAGACAACAGGTATTTTTGGCTCTTTGTTGGCACTGTTTTTCTTTAAGCAGTACAGTTTATCTAAGAACATGTTTTTATTTTAGAGCATTTATAAGTTGGATATGATAGAGGAGATAGTATATATTTCTCTCTCTGTTTGTAAAAGTAAATCCAGTAAAATAGTTTTTAAATAGGTATTAAAAATACTGTAGAGCAGGCAGATTTATTCTGTTAGAATTCAGAATAAGTTTGAAGGTGGAGAAGAATTTCTTTAGGTAATTACTTTGAGAAGCAGCTGCATATAAATGCTGCTTTTATAAAACTTTTGCCTCCGTGTCTTTGAAATCCGTGCATCCTATGTCATTGGAGGATTTAGTGAAAGGGCTAATGCAGTAAGTACAGTGTCTACCCATTGTCCGGTATGGCCCTAGCCACTTTCAAACACGTATCACGAGAAGAGTGTTTTTCTTTGCAGATTAAAGAATTTACCAGGAAACCATCAAACAGCGTCAGTGAGCCCAAAGGTAAGTGGACCAGGATTCCTTGCTGGAGATATAATGGGCCTCCCTCACTGCGTGCTGGGCGGCACAGGAATGCGGGGCCATGATGGCTTATGGTGCTAAGAGGCCTTCCTCTAGGCACTTTAACTGTGCAGACCTGTTACCACAACCCAGAAAGGTGAAGAACTTAAAATTACCTAAATTGAACGATCTCCTATATTTTTTTTGAACAGAACATTGTTATGCACACAGCACATGCTCAATAACCATACCTCTGGACTGAAGTACAGTAAGGCAGAGTTAGATTGAAAGCACAGGGTCTGGAGACAGACTAGGCTCGACTCCCATTTCTTTGTAGCTTTGAGTCTCCGCCTCAGTTTCCTCAGCTCTAAAGTTGGAATATTAACAGTACCTCCATCACAGGCTAGTTACCAGGATTCAATAGTGAACATGTGTAAAGGGCACCTATTAAACAACCGACTACTATTAGCTGTTGTTACTGATACTAAAGTCACCTTCTCTAAAGTACTATAGAGGCCTGCTGCATTATTCTCACTTGTGGTTATTGGGCATCAAAGATTTGTTCTAAGCATAGTGAGGACAAATAGACGCTACTGACTGTAGCCGTGATGGCCACGCATCTTTGTGTCAGTCCAGAGCTAATCTAGACAGAAATGCAGGGTCTCACAGTAAGGCAGCAAGCTTGCCTTCTGCCTGGTCTCCTCCTGAGTGTTCCGAATCTTAGTTCCTGCAAAATTTAGATTGTTAAGCAATCTTGGTCTGCTTGAGGGATGCCAACCGGTGATTGGTAATAGATAAAAGAGCTGGGCTTCCTCCTTGTTTCTGGGGTCCATGGGAAATACAATGACCTAAACACTTGCTTCCCATTTGTTTTGAGATAAAGGATTGGGAGGGGCGGTGCTTTCCTGTAACTTCTCTTTGAATAGTAAGAGTTCAGGTAGTGAGGATACCTGTTTAATTACTTAAGTAGCATAAATACTTGACTGAAAGGTAATGTTAGGAAAAAACTGGCTTTGTAAGGATTTATGTTAAACATCTTTATTGGGTGAGTCATTGTATGTTGACAAGCTTTGTTTATTGCTTTCTGAAGGACTAGGATTAGTATAAGCACTGGTAAAATACAACCCATAGCTAGATTTTGTTATTAATTAAAGTTTTTTTTGTTCTTTCAGGGAATCCTTTAACCTGGCAAACTTTTGAATCAAAGCCAACAGCCCCAGCTGTACCCGGTAAGTCTTTGTAATAGGGTTAGGGTTCTACAGACATTTTTAAAGTGCTAAACTGATTTATACCTTCTGTTTAATATATTTAGTGACTTTTGTTTTTGAAAACCAATGTGTTTGGAGATTACATAATGATCTATTTTGAATCCTGGCTTTGACTTACTTCTAAAACCCAAGACTCTAAATATCCGGGTGATTTGGTAGTGTTTTTGGTTAGCCACACCTGTTATTTTTTGGTTTGCCTGTTGAAGGGACAACTAAAAACTCTTGAGCATTGCTGCAGTTTGTTCTTTTCAGTTTCCCGAGGTAACAGACTGTGTAACGATGTGACTGTGTCGTGGCTGCCACATTTCGGCATCACTTAGATTCTCAGTGATGCAGGCTTTGAACGGATGCTCTGTCAGTCACTCACTTGAGCTCCGCTGACCACGGCAGTCTCCTGGAGCTAGCAGGATTTGGTTATAATCCAGAAAGACATCATCTTTACAGTTTCGAAATGGACAGCTTGTTTTCTTAAGAATAGTTTAAATAGTTGAAACATTTTTTTTTTCCATTCAGGAAAGTAGAAGGGCAGAGGAAGGAAAGAAGCAGGTGACTGGGAGGCAAGAAAGGCTCCTGTGAACGAGGATCAGTGCTATACTAGGGGAGGGTCTGGGCTGGGGATGGGGCCCAGCGACGATGCCATTCCTGTGGGCCCGGGACTCAGCACTGATGAGCGTGTTTGGGAATTTGCCACAATTGGCTGGAAGGTGCTAATGGTTTTAACCTCTCAGTCTTCTCAAGTGTATCTCAAGGCCTCTTGATGTTGCTTCTGGAAGCTGAGGAGGTCAGGAGGTGCTGAGGAGGAAAGGGTAGTTTAAATGCCAAGGGGAGAGGGGAGAGTAGAAGCTGAACTTACATCTTGTAAAATATATTCAGAGAAGGATAGAAAGCTTAAAAGGCACCAAATTATTGTTGCTTATACTTTAATTTACTTCACACAAGATTGGAACAGTATTTACAAAAACAGGAGGTGGGCTGGTGTGTTTCATGGGCTATGTAGTTCCCAAACCTTGATCTAGACTGTGCAAGTTGCAAATGGGTTTGAAGGCTGTATTTCCAGGATTGTTAGCAATTTACTCAGTTTGGAGTTGAACACTTTCACCGGTAGTCATTGTAAAAACAAAAAGGTACGGACATACTGAGGTTTGTAGCCAGTGTTTCATGGAGTCAGATTAGAATTAAAGATCTCTCCTAATGAACTAGGGAAAGAATCAGTAAACTAGCAGACAAGTAGATAGTCCAGAGAGGGACCTCATGAAAGGGAGACCATGGAATCTAATTTTCTGAAGATATTTTAAAGTCGAGAGCATTTAGTGTTACTTGAATCGAGTGTACTCCTCTAAACACTGTGGCTAGGTTAGTGCCTCTCACAGTGTCTTCCAGCCCAGTGATGGGATTTTTAAAAAATTGTCTTATTGTCCATGAATGTTCAGAGCAGCATTATTTATAATAGCCAAAAAAGTGGAAACAACCCAAATATTCATCAACTAGTGAATAGATGCATAAAATGTCATTCCATAAAATGACATACCATGGAATGTCATTCCATAAAATGACATACCATGGAATGTCATTCGGCCATAAAACTACACGCTGATGCTGACATATGCTGCAACATGGATGAACTTCAAAAACAAGACACTAAATGAAAGAAGACAGTTACAAAGGACCACATACTGTATGAGTCCCTTTACGTAAAATGTCCAGAACAGGTAAATCCATAGGGACAGGAAGTAGATCGGTGGTTGCCAGTGGCTGGGGGGAGGGAGGAGTGGGGTGTCATGTGGGATGGAAGTGTTCTAGAATTAGATAGTAAGGTTGCACGACTCCATGAATACACTAAAACCCCCTGAACTGTATATTTAAAAGGTATGAATTATATTTCACTAAAGCTGTTACTAAAAATTGGTTTAGGTTAGTTGGTATTATCTTTGTCATTCAAAGCATTTGTCCCTTCAGTCTGTATGTATCTTGACTAATTTGAGTATTTGGTCAGCATCACGTGCAGATGCTTCTGCTTAATGACGGAAGCCTATGAGGTTTTTCTTTTTATGCTGTTGCAGCGAATGCCGCAGCCCCTCAGACTTTGGAGGCCAAATCAAGTCTAACAATGCCACATGGTAAGTTTGAGCAGAGCCTCAGCATTTTATGTGCTATTTCCGACCAGAGTTAGATAACTTATTAACTGAAAGTGCTTCTGCAGGGGTGATTGTGCAAACCAGAAAATGCTGTAGTGACTACAAAACAGTTAATAAAACTGTAGTCTCCATATGGAACAGTGTCATGAGCTGAACATACCTTCCAAAGTTATGACGCAAAGTGTGGGTACGTTGTTGGACTCATGAATAGAGACTTCTAACTTTGAGGGGTGTTTTTGATGCTGATTTTTGGTGGGAAGTAGTAGGCATTGGATGAAAGGGTGAGTTTCTACTAGACCAGCCAAGCAGCCCAAGCCACAGGGCATGTGTGGTTGTTTTTATAACTTTCAGTGTTGCCGCAATCACCTTTTTAAACAAACAGTGTCAGCGATTGGTTGGGAAAATCTAGAAAAGACATGGCATGGAAACTAAAGGAAAAGAGTAGTAGCCACTGGATGAAATCGCTGCCAGAATTTAGTTCTTGAGCCAGGCTGCAAGCGTGATAATTGTTATTACATGATCCAGTAGACAGGGTGAATATTAGTAGCTATATTTTATTTTTATACTATTAAGGTGCTCGTAGTTTTTGTAGGACGTTTTCTTACAGTCACATAGTCAATGAATTAGAATGGGTGGGGGGGACCCCCCATCTATTTCCTGCCTTACCTACAGAGGCTTCTGGAAACTAATGATTCCTTCATCCCACTTTTCTTTTCAGCCATTTAGTTAGACTTAGCCATGGTAGTCGAGTCAGCCTTTTTGTCTACATAAATATTGCAGCCCATGTTTGGCCTTTTGTAATCATGCCTTTTGCTCATTGACTGACTCACTGAAGTGTTTATTTCCCTTTATTTTTTTTCCTCAGATCATTTCAGGTAGATCAGTTCCCATGAGCATATGTTTACAATATGTCATGCATAAATCCTCCACATGCTAGATGTTATTATTTCCAAGTGTTCAGGACACACAGGTTCCTTCCTTTGGACGAGCAACAGAGATGAATGTTGGACTGAAGTAAATTTACTTCAATGTTGATATACAAGATAATTATATCTGGCAGTTATTCTCCTACTACTTATGTCAGGTCCAAAATCTGTTGTGTCCTCTCTGAGGCTTGGTTTTTATAAGGTGTTGCTGGCCACTTCTCCTGTACTTCAACAGGGTGTTTTAGTTTGTCTCTTCTTCCCATTGTGTTATCGGAGGCCTTCTTTATGACAGTATAGGAAGTCCACATTTTGTTTTTTCATATTTTTGGTGCCTGGTAAAGGACTCATACAGCAGGTATGTTCAGCTTGCTGGGGTTCATTCAAGGGCCCTGACAAATCTGTCAGTTCTAAAGCACTGTGTTCCCTGTGGACCTTCCCCTGACTGGACCAGGGCTTCACAAATCAGACATGCCCCCTTGCCGACATCTGCTGGGATTGAAATGCAGCTTTAAATGCCAACCAGACCTGGCAGAGGGCCTGAAGCCCTTGGATTGGGATCAGACTTGATTTGTGAGCATCTCAAAGGGCAGAAACAAGGAAGAAGCTTGGCTGGGCCCACTTTCCTGCTCCCAACCTTCCAGGCGTGGCAATGGCCCCAGCTGTGGTAGGGGGCCAGGGAGGGTTAGTTATGTATGGCATAACATTAATTAGCCGATTGCTTCTCTATCTTTCCTTTTGTACCATCATTTCACAGCTTGATGAGGTTCTTTACCATGAAGAATGTCATGCTTATTCACCGTCTTAGGTTGGATTTCCAGAGAAGCAGACTCTGAGACAGGTTTGCAGGCGGCCTGTTCACTGGGCAGTGCTCGCAGACAGCTGCTCTGCGAGAGAAGCAGGATGGGCAGAAGGGGACTTTGAACCAGGCACCGCTGCAATGGAGGCCTCAGCAGATCGCACCAGGGACTTGAGAGCTGGGATGGACATTTTGGAATTTTCCTGGATCGAGGCAACCAGTTACCCAATGTGCACTGGCCCAGGAAGGAGGCAGGGGTGTAGGCTGCTCCCAGCTCAGACCCAGCAAAAAGGTAGCAGGAAAGCACTAGATGTGAATTAATGGTGCAGATGGATTGTTTGGCTGAGCATAGAGAAGAGGGATTTGAGGAGAGAGTTGGGTCACTGTTCACGGCTGCCGCTGAGTGCAGGGCTCTAGCTGTTGGGGGCCCTTCCTCTGGCATTGTGTTGCTGCTGAATGCTTTTTTAGGGCTGTTCATGGCCGGATTGGAGAGCTTAGCCAGAAAGAGTGTATTCAAAGAATCAGAGCTGGGGAGACCAGGTGGGGAGGCTAGCAATAGTCTAGGTAAGATTCCCCCCCACCTAGAAATCGGGGTAGTAGTGTTGAAGCAAGAGGGAGTGAACCTAACAGCTGCTCAGAGGAATTAGTGGAAAGGCTGTGCAGATCCTTGGGGGCAAGGCTGTGGAGGAAGGTCAGAACACATGATCTCAGATCTACTTTAATGACGGAAGCCTATGAGGTTTTTCTTCCCATTTAGAGAAGTCAGAAGACAAACTCTGCAAGCACCAATGGGGAAGCATTATGGTTTCGTGGCTAAGAGCCTGGACTCTAGAAGTGGACAGTCTGGAATCATAGTTGACTCATGAAAGATGGGCTTTGGTTTCCTTGCCTGCCAAATGGGGAGACTAGTAATGGAGGGCTGTGGTAAGGATCAAAGGAGGCAGGGCTTTGGGAGCTGGAGCCACGGAGCAAGTACTGGCTGAATGTTCACTTCTAGAGTAGGGTGAGGAAGTCCAGCAAGGTCAGCCAGTGGAAAAGAGGCTGGAAGTTTCTCTTCTGGAGGTACTGGTAGGAGACTGACAGGGTTTTTCTGGAAGCCTCCAGCAAGTTCAGAGGGGAGACACTCACCATGTAGATCTCAGCTCAGGGTAGGAGCTGGGACGTTTGGAGGTTGGACCTGGACCTTGGGAAGCATAAGAATGGTAGGCCTTCCCCTCCCCGCTTGGGACATCAGCCTGCTTGTTTTGGGAACTGGGGTCTGACTGACCTCACCTCCTCAGCTGGTACTGTAGGAGCCTGGGTTCAGGGATCTCTCCCTCCCTCAGAACGCTGCCCTCTGCACCATAGCAGGAAAAGTCAGAATTTTGACAATTTATCTTGACTCAAGAGAAATAAATCATAGGATTATCTGTATAACATAATGATAATAAATATGCACATGGTGATTTTATGACATTTTATAGAACTTTTCCTCATAACTTCATTTTTGTCATTTTCATAAAATATAAACCATGTGACTTAAAAAAACTGAACTTAGCTATTCTGCTAAAATCTATTTTCAGCAGTTCGAACTAGTAAAATTTCAATTGGTATAACTTTATTTTTTAATTTAAAAATATTTTGTAGTTGACATAATATGTTAGTTTCAGGTGTACAACATAATGATTTGATATTTGTGTATATTGTGAAATGCTTATCACAGTCTAGTTAATATCCATCATTACACAGTTATAATTTTTTTATTTATAAAACAATTTTTGATGCTGAATAAAAACTTTGAAAGCACATTTTTGTGTTCAGTAGTTGTAGAACATGGATGGAATTAAATGCAGGGCCATGTTCATGTAAATTGGACTCTTATTTACTAATGGGCTGTGTTCTGAAAGTTCATTTGAAAGTAGTTTAAAGGGCATTTCTCCTATACAGTCAAAGTTATATATGTTGACTAGGTTACCGAACAAGCTATAAGAACCTGTTTATATATACCTAAATAGAAAGTATTTTTTATTTATCTGTATACCTGTGTGTGTGTATGTATGTGTGTTTATATATGCCTAAAATAGGTACCAGAAATACCCTGTAAGTTAAAAGCCAGACCTTCAAAGTAGGAAATAGGAAATCTGAAATAGTATAGTCCCCCACTCTGGGGTCTGATG
The DNA here is from genome assembly GCA_032199065.1 of Smutsia gigantea. Lineage (NCBI taxonomy): Eukaryota > Metazoa > Chordata > Mammalia > Pholidota > Manidae > Smutsia > Smutsia gigantea. The sequence continues at coordinate 74,805 of JAVSCE010010113.1, forward strand.
GGAAAATGAAATTCCCTCTGGCTTGTGGGGGCAGGTGGAAAGCTCTCTGGGGAGGTGACCCGTGTCAGTCTCCAAGCTGAAGATGAGTGACCCATGCCCCTTCTATGCCAGACTTCTGGTTGCATTTCATGCCATGTCTAATTCTGACTGCCGAGGTTAGACCTTCAGCCAAAACCTGACCTTCCCCATGAAAGGAATTGTCCCTCTGCTGATAGGAGCATGTGTGGCTTTATCCATCGTGCTTGTGGGTTTCCCTGTGTAAGCACAGTAACCTTCCCTGGAAGTACCTAGAAGCCTTATCTTCCCTGTTCACTGTTCTGGGCTGGGTTTGGGGAAAGCCTGTCTTCATCTGTCATTTGACCCAGCCTTGCCCTGGGCTCTCCAGCAGCAGAACTAGGTCTGGAACCATGCTTTAGGGATGTGGAAGTGTGTAAGAATGCGTCTTCATCCCGCTGCTGACCCTGGGGCCACCTGTCCTTGCCCTTTACCATTCTGGCCCTACCACATGGGGACCCTGGGGCTAGTAGACATGGAATCCCAGAGCCTCGGGCATTATTTACGTTTTTCTTCGGGAACTGAAATATTTTCATTCATTTTCTTTTTAGCCACCTGATCAGAGTATTTTATAAGGAAAGTGTTCTTAGGGATTAATGAAGAAGGTTTATTGCAGGCATGAGGTTGATGAGTAGAAATTGTAACTTAATATTTAAAAATATAATTTCCTGAGAGTTGAGTTAACGGAAAATACATGAAAGAGAAGATGCCATGAAAAAGTGACCAGCTTTAACTGACTGCTTCAGTATATTTTTCCCAGTAAATTTTTGCTCTTTTAGGCATGATTAAAACTCTGTGGAAGTATATATTTCAACATTGTTTGAAAGGAAACTGATTTTACTTCGCTGTTGTCCTGTTTGTACTCTTCTTATTTTTCCTCATCACTAGAGCAGGCATTCTCCTCGCACATACTGGAACCAATAGAAGAACTTTCAGAGGAAGAAAAAGGTAACAGAGGGCTCTGTCAGGGTTTATACTTGCATATGTTACATTTAGATGCCAAAACCCAAACCTTGAAAGTATCCCACCATTTTTATTGTACTGTATCCAAATGAGGGAAGACGTTTAGGTTTGGATTACATTTTCAATCTATGTGTGGTATTCTGTCATTTTATTCCCTAATGTGCTGTTATGTTTTTTCCCCTGCTTTACTGAATTGTAAGCATATGAATAAGAAATACCCTGCATCAGAGAACTTGAAAAAAACCTTAAGTCTTTATGTCAGGGCAGATATTCTCTGATCACATGACAAGGCAACACACATGTGCTGTGTTCCAGGTGATACAAAAATATTCATGTCACAGTACTTGTTTCTCATACCCCTGATTCTGTGAATTGAATGGGGTAAACTGCCCATTTTAAAAACTCTTTTTAATAGCAAGGAAAACATAGTATTTAACTTCTGAATGTGGAATATTTATGTGCAGAATATCTTTATGGTGCAATTTGGGAGCTGTTAAAGGTTTGGAGAGAGAATTAAAATTGTTACTGCTTACTCCCTTTATGTGGCACTTCTAAAAACTATTAGCTATCAATTTTTAAAGTTTATGAAAAACTTTTTACATTACTAAGAGTATTTTCTAATGTTAGACCTGTAGATCCTAGAACAGTTATACTTGAATCAATTTATCATAGTTTTCTTCATATGATAATAATGCTTTACTATATATCATTCCTTTAGAAGAAAGGAAATTGTTAATATTTATGTGGGTCTGGTTTTGTCATTTTTGGTAGGAAGAAAGTAAAAATTACATATTCTGATGTGCAAATTCTTAAATTCGTTATAGCTTCTTCAGTGTTCTCTCGATTTTTTCCAAACATTTTTTTTAACAAGTCTACAAACAGATGTAGTAACTAAATCAGGCCTATCCATAAGAACTATATGATGTGTGTTTTCATTTTACTCTCATGTAACATGCTTTCTCTCTCATACATATTAGATATTAAATCTGGAACAAAATATCTTATTCTCTAAAGAATTCTGAAACGTGAGGTTCACAGAAGGGTCCAAGTCTGCGACAGTGGGGCCTCAGCAGCCAGATGTAGATCACACTCATTTAAAAAACAATCCAGCGAGGTTCCAGGAGGAGCCTGATTTATCCACCTTTACCTCTTCAAACTCAGGTTCCACCCATGGCATCATTCTGCCTGTGATTTTTTTTTTTAGAGTTCTACCCAGAAAACGTAAGGCATGAGTTTGGGATCATCGACTGAAACCACTGTCAATGGTTGTTGCCACTTGGGGGAAGCAGATTTGGAAAGAAAACAGCCCTTGCCCCCCTGCACGTGTTCAGGCACAGCTATAGTGGGAGAGAGCCGAGGACTGCTGGGAACACCTGCGTGCAAGTGCATGTCACAGAAACCAGTGGCTGCATCCTGTTGGTGCCTCTGCAGACCCAGATTAATTGCCATCAATAAATTCCTCGGCTTGTGCAAACATTTTGCAGATACTGCCTGTACAGCTAAATTTTGGCAGTAGTTTGCAAAAACACTGTGGCTCTTACCAAAGAAGTAACTCATCCATGGCTATTTCTGCATCTTTATTTTAACAGCTGAGTCGAGGCAGACTTGCTCTTGCTCTTAGGTAGGATGGTAGCAGGTGAGGCCTGCAGGGGTCTTCAAGGCCATTTCATTTCTCAGAAACTGGGAACATGGGGATTAGGATCATGCTCCAAGTGATTGAGTTTAATTAGTGTCAGGGCTGGAACTGAAGTCCAGGTTTTCTGCTTTCCATCAAGCTGGTCTGGGACCAGCTGGGTGGCCTTTGGGGACGTCTCTTACCTCTCTGGTTTTAGTGTCCTCGACTCAGAAATTCTGAGATTATTTTGTTTTTTACTGTTTGTGCCACAGTTATTTGCTTACCGTCAGTGGTATGTTGTTTGTCTGCTATAACTGATCACATGTGTGGGCTATTGTGTATTGGCCATCTGCTTGTGTGTGCTTTAAAATTTTTAATTAAAGGAAATGCCAATCTCTAGACAGTTTTGTTGATCTTGGTGAGTAGTACATACTAACTAAAATCTTCAGCTGTGGTTGGCTTCCAAGTGATCAGTTTCACCTTTACCTAAAATCCTTATTGTTATTTTCTGGGTCCACTATACAGTCTTTGTCCTACTTCCATTGGCAAGCACCAGCCTTGTAAGAGTCCTTGTAAGGGTTTTCTGGTCATTCCAAATGGCTTTCCAAAGCAAGCACCAACATATAAAGTGAATTTGAGGACAGAGGGAAATGATTAATCTGTGGTCATTTAGGGGAACTTGTCATCAAGGTTGAGGGTGAACCTGGACCAATCAGCAAAGAATTCGACAACTGCCATCAGGCCTCATGACTCTTCAGAACTCTGGCTAGTCCTTCATCAGCATCACTTGACTTCTGCATGTGACCCTATATCCCAGCTACTGACCAAAAAATTATTTTTGTGTGATCAGGGTGAGAGGCGTGTCTATTTTAATGGTAGCTCCATGACTTCCAGGCTGTCTTTTGGTGCCTTTTTGTTTCTTTAGCCCTAGACAGCTGCAGGCTTGATGGCTACCTAGCAGCTAAAGCCAGCAGCACAGCCATGGTTGCAGCCAAGCCCTCCAGATGTTGATGGATTTTCAGTTTCTAGAGCAGAAGTACATTTTTTAAGTGGCTTTTAGAATATTGGAAAACATTGGTGGGAAAAGAGCAGCATGAATGCTGAGAATATAAAATTTAAGACTACTTCTGACTTTTATTCACATATAATCATAAAATCTCATAATTTTGATAGAGCAAGCCACAGTAACAAAGTATAGAGAAGCATTGTCATGCAGGATTTTCCTCCTATTTAATGTACAAGTAGTAATTTGACTAATTTCGGTTTCAGTGAAACCATTTATAATGAACAGAAATATTCTTTACAATTGGAATTGGTATTTAGAAAACATCTTAACCAAAAGGCATTTTGTTCAAGATCTTCCACAAATCCCATTTCTCCTTAAAATGATACATAAGTTCTTACTGAATTTAGGAGAGATGAATTTTTCAGGAAATAGTAAAAATAATTTTAGGATAAAACATTGAACTTCTAAATAGTTTATTCCACTCTGCTTCTGTAGAGACATTTTTCTTGCATTATTTACCTAGCTATAATATATAATAATGATAAATAATATATACATGGTGATCTGTTTAAACAGTCAAGTGGAAGAAAGAGTCTTTAAAGACACTGAAATGTTGGTGCAGACTTAAGATAGTTTTGAAAGTTGTGAAACTTAAGCATTGTATATTGTGCTGAATGACTAAAATATCCAAAAATTTTAAAACATTACAAATGCTTGTTTGTTGTTTAAAAGTTGTGTTTTGCCAATTTCTTCTTCAGAGATAATAATGTATTGGTTTAAATTATTAAACACATTTTTTAAACCTTATTCCAGGAAAGGAAAATGAGCAGAAGTTAAATAGCAACAAGATACAATTCAGAAGAGCTTTGAAGGGTAACCCTACCCTCACGAAGGAAATAAGAACAGTCTTGGAGCAGAGTTTGGTGGAGAAACTGGAAACCTTGGGGATTAGTGCAGTAAGTCCATTCATTTTGGGAATATTTGCTGGGTTTGTTTTATTTTGTTTTCTAAGTGAAAAAAATCAGAGAGGAAAAGTCATGTCAGTCTGGCTACAGCTGGGGACCAGAGGCTAATGCTACAGGCTTTATCAAACACTTAGAAGGCTTTCATCCTGTGCCCGGCACCTTTCTAAGAGTTTTACATATACTAATTCATTTAAACATGGAAACAAATCTCTGAGGTAAATGACAGTATCATCTCCATTTTGCAGAGGGGGTTAAGTACCTTGCTGCAGGTCACCCTCGCTCAGGCGGGTAATGATGGAGACAGCACTTGTATATGTCTAGGCCGTTGCAGTGCTGCCTACCTTTTGATACTAACTCCAAATTACTGTCTATTCCAAAATCAGCACTTAAGCAATACTTGCTAAATGAATGGATGAATGAATACTTCATATTGTTGCCCGATTGAATAGTTCTGGTACATCATGCTATATATAGTCTGCTTTTTACATTTTTATTGATGTACATAAAATACACAAATCTTAATGACCTGAATTTATATACCTATATGCATGTATGTGTCTACATACACAGGTGTGTACATATGTGTGTATAGAAAAGCATGTGTATATGTGTGTGCACATGTGCACAGATGTGTACGTTTGTGTATTGTGTGCATGCGTACATGTGTGTGTAATGTGTGCACATATATGTATGCGTTTTTGCATGTGGATGCATACCTATGTGTATATTCACTTCTGTACATTTGTGCATATCCAGATGTACATGCATCTGTATCTGTGTATATGTATGTGTATGTGGACTTGTGTGTATGTGTGCATGTGTGCGTGATCAGTAACCACCACTGGGTCAAGAGATTAATCATTTCCAATACCCCGGAAGACTCTGTTTACCTTTCTTTAGTCAGTATCACCCTCTGCTTCCCAACCAGAGGTAAAAGCTATTCTGACTTAGGTTTGCTTGTTCTGGAGCATCATCTGACTGGATCATACATTATGTAGTATTTTATATCTGACTTCTTCTGCTTATGATTTTGTCTGTAAGAGTCATACCTATTGTATCATTTAGCAGTAGTTTGTGGTGTAGCATTCTTTTAATAAATATACTACATTTTACCTATTGTCCTATGATGAACATTTGGATTTCCAGTTTGGGGCTTTTTGTACATGTCTTTCAGTGGACATAGGCATTCTTTTCTCTTGCATATGTATCTAGGAATGAAATTGCTGAGTCTGGGAGTATATACATGTTTAGTTTCAATATGTGTAGCCAAATAGCTTTCCAAAGTGTTTGTACCAGTTTATGTCAGTGTGTGAGTTCCAGTTGCTCCGTGTCTTTCACCAACTTTTAGTGTTAATCAGTCTTTTAAATTTCCACATAAACTCTTTTAGGTGGGTTTTAACCACCCGTAGGGCAGTGGAAATCAAACACATTCATGGAATGTCAGTAGTTTCTATGCAAATTACTTATTGAAACCCTTTTTAATTTTGGTTCTTTGCATATGGTTTTGGGTTATATATTTTATTTGGTACATTTCCTTTTATCCTAGGATTAGAAAAACATTCTGTTTTTCCTAATGCTTGGATAGGTCTCGTGTTTGTTTGCTCTTTGTATGTGTATGTGCACACATGTTTTTTTTCTTTTTTGGTCTATATGGGTCTTAACAGTAAAGTTTGGAAACAATGAATTGGAGATCTAACCTTATTTCCAATTGAATCAGTTGTCCCAGTATTGTTTGTTGAATATAATCAGTCCTTTCCTCGTTTACTTGAAATGGCACTGTTATCATATAGGAAATTCCTATATACATTTGGATTTGTTTTTTGGACTTTGAATTGTTTCACCCTTTCCACTGTATCCTTTTAGTAACTCTATACTGATTTAATTGCAGTGCTTTGTCCTGTATTTTAATATCTGTGATAGGCCATGCCTCCCTTATTAGTCTTATTTCAAAAACTTCTTGGCAATTCTTCCATATTTGTTTCCCAGTGAACTTTAGAAATAGTTTCTGCAGTTCCAAAATAACCCCATTGGATTCTAATTGGAATTGCCTTAAGTTTTGTATAGTAATTAAGAAGGACTGACATTTGCACAGCATTGGGTTTTCCCATCCAGCTACAGGATATAGGAAGACAGGCATTGATCAGCTGCTCACACAGATAGAGGTGGCAGATCCACGGTAGATTGTAGAGTGCGAAATGAAGGAAAAGTAGAGGGATTGAATAACAAGGCAGAGAAAGTCTCTTTCTGTAGAAGGCCCTTGATCTGATGATGGAGATTCCTGTCCTGGGCAGTGGGGTGGGTGGTGGGGTCACTTCCTGGAAAAACAGGAAGGACTGAGGGAAGGGTGAGGGGATGGGATGGGGAGAGATGGGAGAGTGTGTGTGACAGACGCTATTGAATAAATGAATAGCCTTTTAACTAGTTTTCTTATGTCTAGATACCTGTCAAATCCAGATGAATTTTCTCAGATCACTTCTTCAATTATGCTATTTTCACAACTGAAAACCTCTGATGACTTTCTCTTACCTGTGGGATAACCTTTAAGCTTTTCTTTTCAGCATTCTCTCTCCTTTTCTGACCTCCATACCCATTCTTCAGTAGCATTAGCCACTGGACAGTCCTTGACTGTTTCTGCCTCAGCACCTGCCTTTCCCACAAAGTGCCCCCACCCCATCCCCATCTGAAATACTCTGTTTCTATTTGTTTGACTCCACCTGTCCTTCAGGGCACAGCCCAGCCTCCCCTTTGAGCCTTCTCTGGCCACTGGGGTCTCTGATAGCCTCCCTCCCTGGAACACTTCTATTCTAGCCCTTGTGGACTCATTTGGTCCTGATCGCATGCCTTGTGTTGCTGGTTAATCAGTCATAAACAGTCCCCCACACACACACACGCACACTCACACACACACACACACACACACACACACACACACACCCCTTCTGCATATTCCTGCCTGGCACTCACAGCCTAATATGCTGACTAGTCATATACAGTCATACACACACACCTTACATGTCCCACTGCACTATGAGCTCCTTCTTGGGCCAGAAGAGTGTATTCTGTGTTAGGGTGTCCCCCACCTCACACGTGGCAGTAAGGGATGAAAGTTTGTTAATGCTGACAAACATCCAGAAAGTGAAAAACATCTGAAGATAATTGATCAATTAACACTTTATTACTTCAGGATGTATGCGGTATTCCAAGCGATCAATTTAGTAGAGTGCTAAGAATGGTCGAATCAGCAAGACATGAGCGAGAAAGACAAATACCTAACATCCTGCAGATTCGAGAATTCCTTGAACGTCAGGTCAGATGTAAGATTGAGGCAAGAACATTGCTGGGTTCAGGTGAGCCTTTTTGTTACCAACTTGCATTTCACTTCTGCCCATAGAAGCAAAATCAAACAACCTTTTCATAATTTTAAATAGCTCACCAACTCTGGCACTTAATTGGCAACTCTCATGCTGTTTGAACCATTATATGTTGGGTCTTGGATTTTGATTTTATTTTTGGAACCCCTGTTCCAGTAGTTAGGGCTCTAGACCCCAGAGACAGACTTGTTTGTTTCCGTGTCCGCATAGACAGCATGGTAGTACCTCCTTCTGCTTTGCACTTGCTGATGGTAAAGGCAAGGAGACTGACGGATGGCGCTACTATTCCAGATAAGCCCCGTGCTTCTCAAGTGGATGCCCTTTCAGCTGCAGAAATACCCAAGGCAGTACAGCTTCCTTCCAAAAGCAGACAATTAATTCGACAAAGACCTGTTTTTTCTGATAGGACCTCTGTTCCAAAGTGAGTATTTCTGACCCGAAAATGTTTGTATTAGTGTTTGTCTTAGCTGAGGCTGCTGTAACAAAATGCCACAGACTGGGTGGCTTAAACAAGAGAAATGTGTTCTCTCACAGTTCAGGAGGCTGGAAGTCTGAGATCGGGGGGCCAGCATGGTCAGGTTCTGCTGAGGGCTCTCTTCTTGGGCTTGTAGGTTGCACTGTCTCCCTGTGTCCTCACATGGCAGGGAGAGAGTTCTGGTGTCTTCTTCTGACCAAGACACTCACCCCCTCATGGGGGCCCCACCCTTCTGACCTCAGTTAGACTTAATCACCTCCCAGAAGGGTCCATCCTCTCCACTGGGGGTGAGGATTCGCACAGAGGAATTTTAGGGGGGCACAAACATTCACAACAATTTTGGCCCGACAGAAAATCATGCTCGCAGTTCCTACCAGCCTCTTATTAAGGACACTTTTGTTGCTGCTTACCCTCTTTAATATATGTTCATAGCAAAAATAACCAATTCCATAGAAATTTATGTTAAATACATTGTGCATGCTGTTTAGAAATAGTTTTCTGTTGTTTTTAGAATTAAGAAAAATATCCCAGAAGATAATTTTCCCAGGAGGTCTTCAACTGTTACGTGAGTACTTGGTTGGAGATGGGGAGATCATTTAAAAAATTATTTTCACTGACTCTCTCTTTGTAAATTAGTATGCTCATTGTGATTAACTGAAGTCCGAACTGTTCCATGTCATACTTGTTATTCCTTTGTGACATGTCTTTGTTTCTTTAGCAGATATTATGTAAGCAAAAGCACTTTCCCATATGGCCTGCATTAAAAAGTGGACCACCCTGAGTCATTTTCCATTTCCCCCCAGTGTCCAGTAATTTTCACTAAGCATAAGTTGAATGAATGATGTTGACTTTTAATGGATCCCTGATAGTGTAGTTAGATGATATTTTAGTATTCCAGATCCTTGTGGACATTGACGGTGACCCCAGAACTCACTATCTTAGGATACTAAGAATCTTAGCTCAGTCACTCATTAACCATGTGCCGCGGATTCATTTGCTTACCTGTCGGAATCCTTAGTTTTCTTACCTGTAATATAAGATGTTGCTGCCTTTTTTACATGATAGTTCTACAAATTAAATGAGAACATATGAAAAGTTCTCAGTGCTTGGTACTTGCGGGTACTCAATAAATTGTAAGTATATTATTGTCACTAATTATTATTAAAACTAATTTTATCATACTTGAATTTCATCGACTTATTCTAGGGTTACTGGTGCTAGGAATAACTTCACTGAGGCATTATATGTGTGTGTGTGTATATATATATACGTATATATGTACTATATATATATACACATATATATATATATATATAGCAAAGACAAATAATACGTAGAGACAGTATAAATATAATGTAGCAGAGATAATACAAATAATGATTTACCTTGCAAAAGCACTTTTCATGTAATCTCATGGGAAGAGTCTTATTTCATGGGATGCAGTATAGCGGAACATTGTCTGGAATTTAAGTGCTTAGTGAAATTTTTTAAGTGAATGAACACTGCTCTGAACTTCTGTTTCACCTTTCCATGGGGTGGCACTTAATGCAAATGAGGTTGTATGTGTAAAAGCACTTTGTAAGGTGAAGTATAAAGGAAAAGTTAAAAGTCATGACACTATTTTAAAAGATGGAATATTTTATTGAAAAAGATTTTCTTGTCCCACATTTGGGGGTGTGTGTATAAACCAAGAATATTAAGAATATACAAGTTTGCATTTAGAGGAAAAATGTCATAACTTCTGTCCACTTTGGTAAATATACCATGGGATTGGCAGGTGTGGCTTTGAAATGACTCTCTGGCCTTTTGCACAAATCCTGGGTCTGGCTGCTATCTTGTTCTGTGGCCACACAGGCATTTGTTTGTTACACCTTCCGGGAATTACCTGAGAAGATGCCACCACTTTAAGTGGCATACCTTGGCAAATCCTGAGACTTAGGAAAACAGTGCCCCCCGTTTGGGTTTTGATTTGTCTAGGACCTCTCCCTTTAGTTCAGAGGAAGACTTGGATGACAATGACCTTGTCCAGGCATACACATCCCCAGACTTGCTTCCTGTGCAGTCATCTAAAAGCAACAAGAGCAACTTTGGAAAGAACACTGTCAAATGTAACACTGCCTGGACCGAGGGAAGTGAAATTCAGGACTCCAATGTTTCTCCCAAGCCCGCAGGTGAGATTTTAGCTTTGAAATCCTTTTGGAAATTCTGTTGAGGACAGTGGTTCTCAACCTGGGGCACCATGCACTGGGAGTCTAGTTGGGAAGCTGCCAAGGAAAGGATGGGGCTAATCCAGAGGCAGCTGCTGCCTGGGGACCATGGACAGGCTCAGCGACTAACTGTACAAGGGCAAGGAGTGGGGGAGGCCTAGGTGTACCGGTTGCCTAGGGCTGCCGTAACAAAGTACACACATTGGGTGGCTTAACACAGAAATTTATTGTCTCACAGCAGTTCAGAGCCTGGAAGGCCAAAGTCAAGGATGGCAAGGTTGGTTCCTTCTGATGGCTGAGGGAAGGATCCATGCTAAGCCTCTGTTCTTGCTTGTAGATGGCCGTCTTCTCCCTGCGTCTTGTCTCGTGGACTTCCTCTGTTCATGCATCTGTGTCCATATCTCCCAATTGTGTAACGACACCAGTCATATGGATTAGGGCCCACCCTGATGACCCAACTTTAACCTGATCCCCATTTAAAGTCCCTGTCTCCAAATGAGGTCCTGGGGGTGAAGACGTCAACCTATGAATTTGGAGGAACACAATTCAACCCATAATCCTGGGTGGCGGGGAAAATGGCTGTTATGACCCACTGTTTTGCCTTTGAAGACATGCCAGTGCTAGAGGAACATCAGATCCAAGTGTGTGACTGCCAGGAATGTGCTGAAGAGAAGTGGGCTAAAGGATCATTTAAAAAAAAAGAAAATTCTGTTTATTGTAATTTAAAAATGATAAAATTTATTGAATGTATTAATATAAAATTTATCATTATTTTATGTATGTCGTTTATATAGTTATGTAAAACATAGCCTTCATTTTCAAGTAACTGATCTTGTTTTTGAAAAACACCCATATGAATATTCCATTCATGCAGTTTACCTTACTGAAATTAAAGTTTTGTGACCACGTATCTGAATGAGAACATCCTTCTTTGATTTAAAACGGAAATGGTATTGCGTCTAGTCTAGAGGATCATGATTTTTTTTAAAGGAATTATAAGTCTTTAATGTAACTTATTTTAAGCCCTCAAATATATCAACTGATATTAATTTAATAGCATGTAATTAGTTGTAAAGCTTAGACACTTTCAAAGTTGCTTGTAAAGTTATTTTCCGACTAATTTTTTTAAAGCTTTACCTGTTTTCTGTTGGTCATATAGGAACCTCCATTGAAACACTAACTGAAAAACTTGAAAAGACTGTTTCAAATCACAGAAATGTGAATAAGCCAGTTGGTGGGATTCATGCAGCTGAGGTGTTCATCAGAAAAGACTTAGAAGAACTAAAGGTGAAATCACTTTTACTTACTAAACACACACAGAGAAATTAATGAATACACCTTCTGAGTCATATTTTTTATAGTGAAATATAAGACAGATAGCCTTATTTAATGTAGCAGAAGTTGAGATTTTTACCTGGTCTGGTTTTCAGTTAGGCATACTGTGGAAATATTGTGCATTTGGTTCCAGAATACTGCAGTGAAGTGAATATTGCAGTAAATCAAGTCAAATTTGTGTATTTTGGTTTCCCAGTGCATGTTAAAGCTGTATTTATATTTATACCACACTAGAGTCTGTTGAGTATGCAATTGCATTATGTCTAAAAAAGTAATGTACGTACCTTGATTTAAAAATACTTTATTGCTAAAACATGCTAACTATCTCTGAGCTTTCAGTAAATTACAATCACTGACCACAGATCACTGTGGCAAATATGGTAATAATGAAAAGGTTTGCAATATTGTGAGAATCACCAACGTGACATAGACCCGAAGTGAGCACATGCTGGGGGAAAATGGCACTGAAAAGGCTTGCTGGATGCAGGGTTGCCCCAAACCTTGTTTGTAAAAAATGCAGTATCTGCACAGGGCAGTAAAGTGAAACGCAATGAAACGAGATGTGCTGGATTGTGTTTCTTTCCACTCCACAGAGAATCAGATACTGGAATGATAACTAGCCATAATCAGGTGCTTATCCAGCTTTACAGGGTTTTAGAGTCCTGCCATGTGTGACTTGATGCTTGCAGATATTAGACGGTTTGTGTGCAGAAACCTGTGACTGAGTAGAATTGGGGGCCTCTGGATTTGAGCCCAGGGACTTTTCCAATATAATGGTGTAACCTGGAACTTAAATAGGGACTTTTCGTGTTTAACCCCACTTGGGAGCTGGAGTCCATGCAGAAATGCTTCCGAGATGTGTGAACTGAGTGGAGGGCAGAGCCTGAGTCTTCTTCCTGAGGGGAGGAGAAGCCAGAACATTCTGAGCTGCTCCAACACCCAGGACACTAGGAGTGTTTCTGTGGATGCCGAGCCCTGGTCTGGGGTATTGCTGGGCCCAGTGCATCTGTGTTGACGGGGTCTTCCAGGAGTAGTTGGTTTTGTATTAGTTTTTCACTGAGGTCAGATTTAATTCTTCTGTTTGTCTATGGAATCTAGAGCATTTTGTCAAACTACTATTATTAGTTAGTGCTATTTGTTACACAATCCAGAAATGACACAGAGTAGCGTCACTCGAGAAAGCTAATTGTCTTCCTTCGGGCACAGTACCTTTCCGTCGGGCTCTATCTACTGTGCCCTTGTGTGATGTCTCTTAGAGTTAAATGTCATATTATCACAGATTAGGACTCAAGAGCCTAGCTCCCTCTTGGGGAGCACCCTGACTTTACTGCTACAGGGTAGTGTTTCTGGAATTTTCTAAACTCGTGGTTGGTAGAGTAGGTAGGAAACATACTTTCCATAGCAAAAGACAGAACAAAGAGACGGTTCCATCCACTTTCAAAGCACAGATTTCCAAATATGTTTCATCACCCTCCAGAAATAACCAGATGGAGAGCTTCTGGGGGTCCCCACCTCTTATCATTCAGTGTCAGTGTAGCCAATAAAGTGACAGAGGGGCTCTGACATGTTCTGCCTCTTTAAGAAACACTCATATTCTCCATGTATTTCTTCTAGTGTGAGGACGTGGATGACGATGACTGGGACATATCATCCTTGGAGGAAGAAAAATCTTTTGGGAAAAAAATTGCAAAGGAACAGAAGGAACCTCCACCTGGGAAGAATCAATCAAATTCTGCTCAAGTCCCAAGTGCCTGGGGTGCATGTAACCTTAAAGGGCCAACAGGAGGAGGTTTGCTGCTTTAGTGTCTTGCAGAAGAGAAGTGCTATTTTCCAGTTCTGTTTCATCTTTGCAAATGTCTGATTATACTCTGCTAATATATCATCAAAACCCCAAAAAGCTTTTTTGTTGTTGTTGTTGTTGCAAAACCACATTTTACTTAAAAGCACACAGTACTGCAGACAGATGATACAAACGACTGACACTGAGGTCAGAGTGGCTCACAAACATAAGTCCACAACTGTGGTACTGAGTGGGCGGCACTGGGCCCTGGATGCACCTCAGCTGTCTGGGCTTATTCTAGAGGATGAGGTTTGGCTGAAGTTTGGCTTAAATAGTGGCTTCGCTGCAGTGATTGGAGCACCACAGTGGCAGTCTTGGCATCTTTTAAAAGGATGTGGGAAGGTTACAAATAAGTTTGGTAAATATGAACTAAACACGCACACTTAAATCACTATCAGCTGTCCTTCCAACACCTCCAGAACTTCTTAAGGAGAGATGACTTTTGAAGCTAAGCTGTAAACCAAGATATCCTGGAAGTCAGTCCCTTGCAGTGTTTTTAACAGGGAAGAATGTCTGTTAGCAGAACAGACATCTTAGTGCTTTGTGTTCTTTTAATAAGGACTGCATATGTGCAATTTACTGTTTTTTTTATATTTCCTATTTTTATTTTACAAGCCGAATCTTTAGTCTCCAAGTTTTATTATTTTTTAAAAATGCGTGAATATTCTCTTCATGCAGGTGCCTCATAGAAATTAAAATTTCTGATCATATACCTGAATGAGGCCATCATTCTGGCAGTCTTCCTATATTAATCTGTTTGCATATTAAGTATTTTCTTTATAGGTAGATTTCTCTTCTAGCACTGTAGCCAGCGGGATGAGTTACAATTGAAGCTGTTAGTTCAGATTGTCGGGGTGAGCCCCAGAACCAAGATAAGTCCAGTAACTTAACTTTCAAAGCATCTTTTAAATTGGAAAATGCAATTTATATTTATCGAGTTAATTCTTGCACATGGTGAAAGCCGAGTCCTACCAAAGGGCTTCTCCACGCCTCCTCGCTGCAGGGCCTCACCAGCTGTTAGCGCCTCCGTGCCTTTGAAGAATGGACTGATTCTAGACCATTTCCAGACTCAACAGCTGGAGATATTAACTGCGATGTCCTGCTAAGACAGATGAGGACTGGGCTCATTTTCATCACTCATTTACCCCTCCTTGGGTATTTTTGTACCCCATTTGTAAATTTCCGTTAATAGATGCAGGCCCCCGCATGCGTTCTTCCCTTTGTGTCAGTGCCTCTTGCCATGGCTGCCTCCGCCCTTGGGCTCACCTTTGCTCCAGCACGGGAGCTACGCCTTTACTTTCCATTGCCCAGTCATGACCCTGCTGCTCTTCTGTTCTCTGTCATGAAGTTTTCTGTGCTATGGTAAAGATCCCTTCTAATGGTTGGAAAACCAAAACACCAGGTTTACAGGGACTCCCAAGTACACAGGACAAGAAGACACCCTTAGTACATTTCCCATCATTTCTCCCAATGCCATGGCCTCATGCCCCTCAAAGAAAACATCTCTATAGAGTCAAACTCAAGTGGAATTCTCTGTACCATTTTAGTGGCTCAAGGCACTTTTTAACTAACTTCATATTTAAGCTCATCTATTCTAGAAAATGTACTTTTTACTATTTAATCCCTATGGGTTTGTTACTTTTATTCTCCTTTCTTTACCACCTGCTCTCTCGAGCCAATGACAACAACAGAACTAACTGAGGCCCTGTGCTGACTGCGGGGAAGGAGGGATGCTGGGTGGCAGCTTCCATGTGTAGTCCTGGGTGGGGGTCCTTGAGGGGCGGCCATTCCATACTGGGACTGCACTGCAGCCGCCTACACAGCTGGTGGGAGCTGGGGGTAGGGCTCAGAGAACAGAGTTGGGCATTGAGTGGTGAATGACAGTATGAAATTAAGGATTTCTACAGGCTGGACAACATGCTTGCTTAATCACTGGGGCCTCCCTCCTTCCCTCTCTTCCCTGCACAGGCCTTCAAGACGATTCAAGCACAATGAAAAGCAGCTTAGTAACTGTGACTGACTGGAGCGATTCTTCAGATGTGTAACTCTGATCCCACATGCCAGAAGGTCCAGGTGCCAACAGTATTTCAGTAACCAGCCTACGGCTCCCACAATAACAAGGAAGCTAATTCACAGAACAAGCGTCTCTTTAATGGCACCTAACTCAGTATTAAAAGCTAATTGTCAACAGTATTTTGAAGCATGTCAAGGTGTTTAAGACTTCTACCGCTTAAAAATAACCTGTCATTGAACTCATAAAAAGTTTTCTTTTCAGAACGGTACTCTAGTGTTTAAGTGTATTTTTTTCAACTGGTTTTTAAGTGAATTTTTTAAAAACTTACTGCAGGTTTTGGTTTGAATCAAAACATTTTTTAAATGTCTTTTTATGTACATTGTCACACTGCAACTTTTCATTATAAAATTGTTAGTGTCCTTAAAATTGAATTAGTGGAATCTGTGAAATCTTAAAAGTAGAATGGTTATTCTTCATACAGAAGTAAGTTTAGAATTATAAAAATATAGACAGGCCCATGTTAAATACATTTTCCAAAAGTACCTTTACCATATGCAGCTTTGAGCCATCAGGAGCATGTTGTTATTAAACAATTATTATAGAATTTTAAATAGCATTTCTGCAGCATAATCTTTATCTTGGTATTCTATGAACGACATGTAGCTATTTTAAGTGTCAATTTATCAGACTGTGCAGAAAAGATTGAGAGTTGTAACTGAATCTGTGTATGTAGTTTTTTTCCCACTTTTAAAATCCCCAGCCCATATTATAAATACCCCAAAACTCATTTACTTCTAACACTGACATTGTCAATGGTCAGAAAGTTCATATAAACTGTTTTTTGCTTTTTTTTTTTGTGGTACTATACTGTTTCCAAAAAAAGTAACATTTTAACTAAATAGTTTGTTGGATCCATTTTGTCAACTTTTCAAGTAAATTTCCGTTAATACATGCAGGCCTCCACGTGCGTTCTTCCCTTTGCGTCAGTGCCTCCATTACATCATCATGACTGTGGCTGATCTCTGAATGAAACTCATCGTTAGGGGATTTAAGCTTGCGGTGTCAGCTGTGCCACATGACAGCCTGACCTAAAACAGTGCTGTCTCTGGTTCTGCCCACCCCCGCCAACCCTTTTTACCTGTGGCTCAATCTCATCCTTTTGAAAACTTCCCACAGGGGCTACGTTTTACAAATGTACTCACTTCATATGTAAGTTTCCAAAAGCTTTAATAAACACTGAATCAGATTTTAGGACAGAGAGAAACCACCTGCAAAAACACACTGTGCCCAAGGAGGCACCAGGCTGCTGTGTGCATTCAGTCTTTTCTTCAGTGGATATTTACTGAATACTTGGGTTTATTTTGTGAACATGTGTTGTTCATTTGATTAGAACAGCTTTGAGGTGTAGTTATTATAATCCTCATCCTCAAGAGGTGAGAAACTGAGAGTGACTAAGTAACCTGCCAGAGGCCATACAACTAGAGAGTGACAAAGGCAGGCCCAACACTGGATCTCGGGGGCGTAGGCCACGTCTGTGTCTCTGAACGGAAGGGGCGGAACGTGAAGAACTTCTGCTGAGTAGATACTTGAATTAAGTCAGCACATCTGTGTTGTAAAAGCTGGTCTTTTAACTCACCTGTTTGGTCCTCATCTGTCCTACCAGATTTGGCTTGTTCATTTTTCTTTGGACCATCGCCTTGTATTTCCCTGCGCTGATGCACCCCTAATGTGTTTCTGGCTACTAACAGAGCTTTTCAGTACTCGACCCCTCCTCTCCCTAAATTCTTCAGGAGCTAGAATGGTTCAGTACAATCTGAACATCACAGATTTTTTTACCAGCGCAGCACTGAAGTAAAAAACTTTGTTTTAAACATACACTAAATTTGCCCCCCGTTCCACTGGCTTATATCACCTAAGCTCCCTCTAGGACTTTCAGTTCATTTATATCCATGGAAAATATATTTTAAGTATTACCGGGTCTGGAATGTATATTATATATTTGGTAACAAACTTGTTCATTTACTTTTCTTCCCACTGAGCATCTCCAAGCACTGTGGTTTTCCTTTAAAGTCTATTTTATGCTTCAGGAAAATGTATTCACCCATGCTGTGATTAGTATTGGAAAGTGTCTTGCTCACAGATTCTTATCCAAAGGTTGAAACTGTATATCTTACCCTGGACTGCCTCAGTCAAAGTCCTGTTTTTGTCACTCATCGTGGCAAGTTACTTAAACTCTCGGCTTCCATTTCTTCCCCTGCTGATTCAAGATCCTAACTACTCACTTCCTCGGGGGCGGGCCCGAGGCTGAAGTAAGGAACTGCAGGAAAGTGTTTAGGTCGGTGCCTGGCACACATGGGCTGTGACCCTAGGAATAGATCATTATCTTGGTTCAGAGGTCTCTGGAGCAACTTACATGTCTTAAAAGATGTTCTCTCCATTACCCAGTTCAGTCCATACCCAGGACCCGCAAGACATACCAGAATTGTCCCATAGGTTCTGAGTGAGGCAGGTCCCACGCAGGCTCCCGGATTTCCTCTCTTGGCTCCAAAGTCACCCAGTGTCTCTAGCTTGGTTCCTGAACTGGCTTTCTCTATCAGAGAGCCTCAGCAGTGATTTAAGGCGGACAGGCCAGGGCACGGGGCAGTAACAGCTTGGCTCCATCAGCACCTCCTTGAGCAGTCGTTGTGAATCAGTGGCGACAGGTCTAAGCAACTAGACGTCAGCTCTGCAGCCAGGAGCACATCCATTCTAACCAAACGTCTTTTGAGGGCTAGTCACAGAGTGCGCCCACACTGTTGACAAGACACCACGCCTCACAGACCATCTGTTTAATATATGAAGGAAAAGAAACGAATGGGAACACAGATGGCAATGTTTGAGTGATTAAGAAGGCACCATTATGAGTACTTTAACCTTTGGTGCTAAATAATCTACATGTTCTATAAATGTATAAAATATATACAAATCCTGTAAATAGCCTGTTTATTTTTATATAGAAAGCCACAACAGAAAATGATCAGTATGGAGCTATGTAAGAACATTACATGCATACAATCAACAAATTCTTCAAATTCATATTTTAAAAATAGTTGGGGTGTTAATTATAGGAGGGCTTTGATGGGATCATTTCGTGTACAGTTCACTTTTATAACAAACTCAACACACAACTTGCAGTAGGGCTCTTTTTAGACATACGCATTTTTATCAAACTGTTTTGAAGGGTTTGTGGTTTTAAAATCTCTTTCTCCGCCGTGATACTTTGTCCGAGAAGACATAACAGATGTGGCCCCGTTGTACGCATATCCCATTCTGAAAGGCAAAACACACTTTGGTAGAGGCTATTTTCCACTTACGGCAAACAAAAATGGGAAAGGAACCATTTCCCTCCTGCCCCCATTTCTGTCCTAGCCTAGTGTCTGTCCTTCCCTGATTCCTTTTAGCTACCTTCTTCCCTCCTCTCATCCCACGAAATACTTTGGTGTCATTTCTGAACCGCTGGTGTGACAGTCTCTGCAGAAGAGATTCATGACTTGTTAGTCGGCTCTGCTACTCTGCTTTAAAACTCATCTTCCTGGAACCTAGGAGACTGTGATGACCATTAGCGATTTCTGCCCATGTGAAAATGGGGACGAGGCCAAAGTGGAGAATATACCCTGGTACTTACACCCATATTTCTACTTACACAAATTGCTTTGGGACGTAAGAATGATGAGCTCTGCTTTGGTTTAATTGTCTATAAGTAACTATATTTATTCCACATAAATAGTTACTGTATTTAATATTGTATTTACTATATAGTCCTCACCTTTCCCAATTTTGGCTTTCTGAAGTGTTTAGGGACCCTAGGAACTGTCTATGAGTTGTCCCACGTGCACTAATTTAGAGCAGCATTGTACTTGTTCACAGGTCATTCTTGTCTCTTGTTCATACCTGGGCGTATTGCTGTCAGATATTGAAAAGCAAAATATGACGCCGCCGATTATGCAGAGTGAGGCTCCCGCCCATCCAATGAACAGAGCAGCTCCTAATTCATACCTGTGAGGAAGTATCACACAAGTATTATGGCTTATTTCTTTGGCGAGGCAGCAGTGTTTAACACTACTAGCCAATGTTTACTAAATGCTTAGTACCAGGTTTTCCTATTGGAGCATGCAAGGAAATAACTTCCATTTGTATTTCATGCTTTAAACTTTGCTCAAAGTGTTTTTAAAGCCATCACTGATTATACCTCCCCAATACCCCAAGAGGAAGATGAGGGGACCCTGTGGGCAAGGGAGAAGCAAAGCCACTGAAGAAAGCCTCCTGCCCAAGCTAGCCACTTTCCTCTAGGCTCTGTCTGAAGCTCACAAAGCTTTCCACCTATTTCATGGCACAGGGTAAATTATTTAGCAAACGCCAGTTAGAAAAGGGAAGGTTGCCTTTGCTTTCATTTTAGTTCAATTCAGTAAATGTTCATTTTCTAAGCATGTGCAAGGTGCTGAAGGGTGGCGGAATATGCCGCCTAAAACATGCTGCTTTGACATAAGGATTATTTTGAGCTGAAGGCAATTGAGAAGCAGCAGATACAAGAAAAGCCTGCCCTCTATCTGCCTAAAAGCAGGACATAAGTTTGTAAAGTGTCCCCCTCCCTACCAGAAAGGACATAAGTTCATCATTGGAGACAACTGTACACCCTGGTCAGCCCAGAAGGGACACTAGAGGAATCTATGGCACAAACTTTACTAACTAGCCCTCTCTTCCATTAGTTCCCCTGTATATCTACCTTCCCACAATTTGCTCCCCTAGAAGCTCAAAGTCCTTTTTCTTTGTCTTGTTGCTTTGCTACAAATGTACTTTTGTTAGGATGCCAAAGAAGCCTGAGTTCTAACCACCCCTTTGAGTTACTCATCACTGGGGGCTCCCATGTGTGTATGTGATACACAGGTTAATAAACTTTGTGTTTCTCTTGTTAATCGGTCTTCTCTCAGTTTAACTGACAGGGACCCAGCAGAGAAACTGGGAGAGTAGAGGGAAAAAAGTAGTTTTTCCTCCTCTTGGTGCCCATGAAAGGCCAGCGATAGATGCAGCATATCGCTTGTCACTGCAGTCCAGTGGGAGGGGAACACAAGGAAGGTAGCTATCACGGAGTGCTTGAGTGCTCTTAAGCACCTGCTAGACAGCTGGCCACAGCACCATGCTGGCAATGGAGCAGATACAGAGAGAAACAAGACAGCCCCTACCCTGGGGAGGCCACCATACAAAGGTACAAATAATGCTACTGAGAACAAAAAGGGAAGTTACAGTGGAGGGTAACAGTAAATCCTTTTAGGGGAGGAACATTCACCCAGAGAAACAAATAAGGACTAAGGAAAAGGATTCCCAAATCTCAGGACTATGTATGTTCTCATGTTTGCCTGTCCCTTCTTGAAGAAAAGTGTTTTTTTTTTACGTAAGAAGGGATTCTCAAACATTTTTGGCCCACAGACCTCCATCGCAAGGCAGAAACTAATGGGTGCCATTCCCTACCTAATGGTGCTTTTCAGTGTAAAATGAAGTCAGAGTGGGAAGCGTCTGTTTTGATCCACAGAATCCACAGAGGAGCTGAGAAAGGAGGGGTGAGAGGTGAGGGTGAGAAAGGAAACACAGGGCCAAGATCACCTCCCCAGCCAGCCAGCCCCCCGCCCAGAACCAGGTGCAGGGCTAGACCCAGGCTTAGATACCAGGGCCAAACACACTGCTCATAGCAGCTGGCATGAGCCGCCTGTGCTGGGTAAGCTCTGCCTTCTCTCCTTCAGGTTGTGTCATTATGTCTGCATGCATCCAGGCACCGGCAGGCTTTCTGGTGCGGTCCAAGTCACAGCAGTGGTGGTGTGTGATAGTAGGGCCCTGACCACCAGCCGGGGAGCAACGCTTACAGACGATGAGGACTTACAGTCCTCCGTTTTCACATCTGCCTATGGAGGCAGTTTCACGGCCTGCATTTGCAACTGGGGAGAGGCGATGTGCACAATGCCTACTGCCCTGTGATGCCGTCTTTTCTCACCCTAGTGGTGCGTTTCCTGGGAAGCCAAGGCAATAGCCAAAGCAAGGAACGGCTGCAACAGAACAGCTAAGGGTGAGCCCCTCCTCCTGCCCTGGAGCAGTGGTGGTGCTCTGGGAATCCAGAACCCTCTCCACCGATTCCCATCGGAGGCAATGGCAGGTACATGGAGAAAACACCTTCGGTCTGCACAGAAAACCAGCCCAGCAGAGGCAAGAGCTCAGTTCACAGGTGGAAAAGAAAAGCGCTGGCCAGATCAAGGATTAAATTGGTAGTTTTACAAAAGATAACCTTTTAAATATCATGATATGTCTAAAAGGGACAGCCTGGGTTTCCACCATCAGCCCTTGTTTTATGATGTTTGAGGGAGATTATACAAATAAACCAAGCAGAGTGTCTGCCAAGTCGTAGGCACATGTCATTTGATCTCTTTCAAATGCCTGGCAGTCCCACAGCGAGCTGACACCAGGTGCCCACGGTCATCCCTTTTCTGCAAAGACAACTGAAGGAATGAGCGTCCTGAATGTCCCTCCTTGGAGGAATGGTAGAGTTACAATTGAATGATACTTTCTGTTTTCTCTCTTTTCTCCCCTAGAGTGCAGGCTAGCTACTCCCCTGAAACTACGTCTTGGTATATTACTCTTAGTGTAAATACCCCTGAAGCAAGTCTGAGATTTTTCTTAAAATATTTAGCTTTCTAAAATAGGTTACAAGTGCCAGGTACCACAGCTGATTAAAAATAATTCTCTAATTATTAATAGTGGCCAGTTGAGGGTGAAGGTGAGATCATAAATCACAGCTTGGCTATGAATCATGTACGTACAGAGATGTGCACAGCGTTGTTAGACATCAGAGGATGAATTTCCCATGTAGGCCAAATGTCAGAAACTGTATCTTTATATTCATTTAAGCAATCTTGAAACTTTCTGAAGAATCATGGGTTTGTCTTATTTGAAAAACTGGTCTGTTTATTCCTGTTTCGAACTATCTTTTAATTTTAAGTCAGTAAATTTACACTTGATTCCAAGGAAAATGCCATTTCCGCTTGAATTCTTGTGAATTCTGTTGAACACAAACATTTAATAAATAGTACTGGTTTAGATTTGAAGTGTTTAAGAGACTCCACTCCTACGTGAATGTTTTTTAACAATTTGAATGTGAGGGCTTCTGTGACTTAGTTCTTTCTCTTTCAGACTTTTTCTTCTTCGTTCTATTGATAGACCTGCATAGCAGACTTACTCAACAGTGACTTGAATTCGCACCTCTCAGTGTGCGTCATCTGACAAAAAGTGACTTGTATTATTGAAAGACAAGATTGAGAGATGGAGGAATATAATACCACTCACATTTGTTCTGCAGCATGCCTCCTCTGACACCAATTGGGAAACAGTCCCTGCCTGGAAATCTTTCTTCATTTTTTTGGTAATACTAAAGGAGCTGACTTCAACCTCAGATTATCCACATTTCAGATGATCTGTGGCAGGCCTTTCCATTGCTGACAATATTCCCCTGGCCCTAGACTAAACCAGCTTTCCCACTCAGAGCATGGCCTCTTCACTGAGCTGTTACCATTACCAACACTTCTCCATTATTCTGAAAGGCTCTGAATTGGCTTCACACCAGACAGATTATGATCGTCACGGTGAGGACAGGACTTCATTGTTATACATCAAAACATCATTTTTAGACTATCTCAGATATTCTGCTCTATGGACAGGACTAATCAAAAGCTGTCTGTATGCTTTTAATTCATTTATGTAACTGAATGTGAATTTAATAAGTAAAATTTTTAGGGAAAATTTTTACTCTTGTACAGAGAAATTAAAACACAGATGGATCCTTTACTATTTCCCCCAAAAGAACCATGAAGATCTAAGGCATTAAAATGCACTCTGAACTATGTGGCAAAATTATTCTCATCCCTGTGGCTGTGCCTGGCGTGCCAGACTCACATCTCTCATTTCATGTTGACAGAACCAGAGCTGGTACCCGCAGGTGGCCTTAATCTGACCATTTCATACTTCAACTTATATTTCATCCCGGTAACCTGCATGGTGATCCCGGAGGAATGGGTTAAGGAGCATCTCCTATTTTTGTCTTCCTGGCACCCCAACCCCTGTTGTGACTTGATTTGCCATCCACGGGGCCTGGTATAGCCTACTCCGGTCACCGCCACAGAAACAGCATGCCAGGCATTGTGCTCATCATGCGTTTTGGGGTGGATGAGAGAGACATGGCTCTGTTCTCAGGGATCCTAGAGTCTAGTGGGGATAAGTCAGACGGCAAGCAAATAATTACAGTAAAATGTGACGAAACGTAATAGAATCAGAAGAGCATGCTTTGCAAAATAAACATTACCTGTTCTTTCAAATACGTATCATTGTGGTTCAAGTAAATGTCTACATAGTAACAATAGCTACTAATACTGTCGGCTCACTAGGATTGTTGTGTGTGTGTTCAGATATTTTTTGCATAGTTATGTTCAATCTTTATTATAACCCTGACAGCTAGGTATTACTGTCCTCATATTACAAATGAGGAAACCGAAGCTCAGGGAGATTAAATTGCCCCCCACCTCGGCTAAGTCAACAGGAGACCAGGATTTAAAACCTGTAACTGTGACTCCGAATGCCAAGCTCTAAACCATCACCCCTTCTCCCTTTTCCTTACACCTTAGCTAAGAAAAGATTTTACTAATGAGTGCGCTGTACTTTTAGTTGTCTATTTCAGAAAAATGGCAGTCTTCTCTCTCTCCAGCTCATTAGTTCACAGTGGCTCACGAGCTCTGGGCTGTGGAATTTTTTTCTGAATCCCCTCAGGCTGTCTTTTCACCCAGCACAGAAAGAGGTGACTGCAGTAAATAAAATCCCGGCATGTTGGACTTCAAAAAAAGAAAACGCACCTCCTCCAAAAACAAAACAAAAGCTGTTTAATGAATGAAAAAAAAATCTCATCCTTTTTGAGATCTTAAGATCCCCTGAGAAGTGCAGTAACCTTGCTGAAGGTCACAGAGCTAGGAACCAGTCTTTTGACACCTAACAGAGTGTTTTCAAACATCTTGTCCTCCTCCTCCTTTTAATCAAGAGTGGTAGC
Source organism: Smutsia gigantea (assembly GCA_032199065.1). Lineage (NCBI taxonomy): Eukaryota > Metazoa > Chordata > Mammalia > Pholidota > Manidae > Smutsia > Smutsia gigantea. Next base: position 99,762 of record JAVSCE010010113.1, read on the forward strand.
AGCTAATATAAATATTCCAGTTACCTTAAAACAATTTTACTGAATATGTAAAAAAAAAGTTTAATATTTAGAAAGTACACCCATATATTATCAATGTTAACATTTCAAAATTGAGTTCCATTGGCATTGCCATTCTTCTAAAGATTACTATCTGAAACAAGCTCTTTTCAACTCATGGGTTTATATAATCCAAGGTCTATATAACTACATGAATGCATTTTATGTTAAATAAGTATTCTACAAGTATTACCTACAAAAACACACTGCCCCCAACTACTACACGCTCTTTCAGGGCCCCAGTTTCCAGAAGCAGGCTGCTTAGTGCCCACCCAACCTGTGTACCCGTGGCTGTCACGCTGTACTTTTCCATCAGCTAACCGTTCTCCCGCTCCTAGAAGATGCCACAGGCTTTCTCACCCAAGGCTTCCCAGGAGACTCACAAAAGAGCAGCAGGTGCCTCCCAAATGGTGGCTACAGCAGAATGGGGGAATTTAAATAATAAACATCCACTTACATATAGAAACTGCTTCTGGAAACTGGGCCCCTGAAAGAATGTGTAGTAGTTAGGGGTAATGTGTGTTTGTAGGTAATACTTGTAGAATACTTATTTAACATAAAATGCATTCATGTAGTTATATAGACCTTGGATTATATAAACCCATGAGTTGAAAAGTTTGTTTTAGACAGTAATGTTTAGAAGAATGGCATGCCAATGGAACTCAATTTTGAAATGTTAACATTGATAATATATGGCGAATTCTCAAATTTAGGAAACCTAAAACGAAGATTGACAGTTCTAGGGTGGGGGCTGCCAATTCTAAAATGCTTCACTGTGGCAAGTTTATAACAGACAGGCATGCGTTACCTTTCTGCATATTATGGTTTATTATTAGGGTCATTCAGAATTCTACAAATTGTATCTTAATAACATGTAACTCTTCTTAATTCACCTACTACATTCCACTGTGAATGGGTGCTTCACATACATCATTTTCTTTAATCCTGTTAACATTCAGAAGCAGGGGGCTCTATTCCATTTTCCAGTTGCGGCAACTGCATTTGCCCTATGATCACAGAGAAGCAAGGACCAGGGCCAGGAGCCCAGCAGAGCTCTAAGTCTAAAACCTGCCCCTTCACCTCTCTGCCACCTTCCCTCTCTAACCATGTGGAAAGTGCACAGTGGGTATCTTTACAGGAGTTCTAATTCTTGCCAATTATTCATGGACATTTAAAAAACAATCCACGGTATAACTTAATATTAGCTAAGCAAATCATAACTTATAAGGATTATCGCCCATCCCTAAAATTACATAGTTCAATTCAAAATCAAATCTGTTGTTTTGCAACATCCACACCATTGATCTTCATTCGCGTGGGTAACTGGGGGTTTCCTGATGTGAGAAATGATGTGCGGAGTCATAATACTCAAAGGAGGAACAATAACATGTTTATGTGCAAACACTGAAGTCTGCATAAACTGCCACCGCCAAGGGGGCTGGGCTTCAAGAGAGGAAACTCCTAAAATGAGCAACACTGTCTAACGACACCTGAGGGCTCAGCATTGCTGAGCCCAGGTCCAGAATCTGTGCATGTGGAGCTGCGTGTGCACATCTGTTTGCGTGGAGGAAAAATATACAGACACACTTGCAGCCAAAACACTTGGGTCCATTAAAAGCCTATCATCATATTCAGAACCCTCAACAGACTACCTGAAAACATCTTAGCTCAAACCAGGCATTAAGGAAGATGTATGTAGGGTGGGTTCTCAGGAGAAGGGTCTCAAGGGTATCTATCCCTTTGACAGTTTCAAATTTTTGAAACTTTGACATATCTTTAACTCAAGGCTATGACTGAGCTAGCAAAAATAAAAAGAAATTACACAAGACTTTTTTCTTTTAAATGGTTTCATGCTAGGTCCCTTTCAAACCTGCCTCTACTTGAGAGCAAGGCATCTTACAACAATTATCCTTTCTTCTGGGCGACCAACATTTCAATTTTCATTTCCCTGTGGCTAACCTTATGTTCTGTATAAGGCAATGAATGGCTACATCAATGTACTCTGCTTAAGAGTCAGTACTCCTAAAAATAATAGCTACCATGGACTATGTGCAAGGCACAGTTCCAAACAGCTGGAATGTACCATCTCATTGAATGTTCACAACAACCTCATAGAAGCTGTTATCCCCTTGTAGAGATGAGGAACATAGGGTACGGAAAAGATAAGTAGCTTCTTCAAGGCTACACAACTAACAGAGTCAGAGCTGAGGTCCACTCCCAGGCAGCTGGGAGGTCCTGGATTCAGGGTCCTCACTCTGAAACAGTATGTGCATGCTGCCTCATCTTTTCTGTCTCTTAACCATATCTCCACAAGCATGCTCAGTCTCCACTCCAGGAGAGCTGCAGACAGATAGAGACAGTCCTACCGTACTGCTGGCTGACCATCCTTGCTGAAAATGTCACAGAGCATGGACTAGCTATGAGAGGTTCCAAAGTCAGCAGGATGTGGTCTCTGCTTCAAGATGCACCTGGTCTGGTTTGGAAGATGGACCAAATAGCAGGTGCTAACCGCTCTGTGATTGTGGCAGGAGCACAGGGTGAATGGCAGCATGCAGGACAGCGGCTCACCAGCATGGAAGTCATGCAGGGCAAGCAGCATTCTGCCCAGGTGGGACAAGGAGAGGGGGGTGGTCGGGGGCAGGGGTAAAAGCCAAGTCACTAGAAAGCAGGGCAAACCGAAGGAATTGTGACTTCACGTACTGGTCAGTAAAACAAAACGCCATTGCCAAACACTTGATTTCCAAGCAGATTTTTAAGTCATGGTGGCATAACAGAAACATCAAAGCACTTCTGGTGATCCGAGTGGCCTGTGCTACCACTGATCAAGGCAAAGTCACAGAATAACACCTTAATATTTAACATTTGAATTCTATTTTGTTTTTAACACCTGGCACTTCCATGGAGTCCCTTATCCAAGAATCTATGAGCTATTTACCAACATCACTTCATTCTCTAAATAACCTCGGGAACGGAATAAGCTTAAGTAAACAAACATCCATAACTCATGAAATTTTAACAACAGCAGAAGGGAGAAGTTAAATATCTTGGCAAGGTCACCTAGTGAGATCGATATTCCTTTCCACTTCACCCAGGCAAAATGTGTGCAATCTAGAAATGTCCTTCTTGAATTGCGTATTCTTCACTGAACTTGACAGGTAACAATAATGAGAGAATTTATCAGAAAGGAGACACCTGTTTATTTCTAGCTACTAAATAGCCACTGTGGTGAAAAAATTTTACCTAAGTAAAGTTTAAATCCTAAAATAGAAACTAAACTAAATACATGCCAGGAATGAAGAGTGCTGGAGATCAGTAACTCCAGGGTTTTAAAAACAAAACAGAAAAGCCAGGAGAATGATAAGACCCAAACGTGAGAATAGCTGAGCCAAAACATTAACGGTAAACCTCATATACTAAAAAAGAATAAATCTAAGATCACAAGATCACAAGGCCGTTTCCTCAATTAGGGCAATTGGTTCAGTGCCCCAACTTTGCATAATTTGAAAAGAGTTTCAATCAAATCTTACTTGGAACAGTTTGCTTAAGAAAACAAAGCAGACATTCAGGAAGTTAGTGGTTAGGACAAAAAAGCAGTGCTGGTAATAATGTACTTAAATTTCAACCCCCTGGTAGGGTAATCACGCCAAGGGGTAGGTGTTACCATAAGCTTGCAGGAGGGCAGACATTTTTTTGGATTTGATAGGTTTTGTTTTAATGAAAAGGAGGAAGTTGGTTTGAAACAGCCCAAAGGAAAGAGTTGAGAAATAGTTTTCAAGGCTTTGCAGGAGCCCAGTCTGGAGTCATAAAACAGAATCATAACTTGAATGATAGCAAGCAAGCCACACAAAGGGAAAAAAAATGGGGAAATGGTGCAACACAATCACAGTTAGATGTAACTCTTTCAAAGTTGCAATTCTGTCAAACAATTACAGCCTGGAAGGAAAATCTTTCCAGATATGTGTTAGGGAGGAAGGGTTTCAGAACTAAATGGCCACTGCACATAAAGCAAAATACTGTTTGTAGTGCTACAGACACAATCGTTACTTCCACTGTACATTAGCGTCCACTCAGTTTCTTCTCATCAACAAAGCACCTACTGAGCTCCTTGCACAGAGTAGGAAATGTAGTGAGAACTTGGTGGATGAGCTCAGTTGTGTGTTTCTAACTTAGTCAACCACGGTGGCCTTGTTTTATACAGGACTGTCCTGGAAATCCACAAAGAAGATTCAAAAAATAAAGTACAGAATTCTTAAGAAAACACCAACAAAACCAGGTTCTGAAGTCTGAATGTTTTCTAGAGCGTTTTAGGAATTGGGTACGGGAGAGCAAGTATTTGCTCACCAGAAATTGAACCTAGAGCATGTAGCAAGCACCTGTCTCACTGCTCTTCCTAAGGGCCAGACACAAGTATGCCTTCCAGGGCTGCGGGGAGAGATGCTATTTGGTGGTGGGTTGTTTTAGGAAGATTAATGTATGATAGAGATGGGAAGGACAGGAGTGTGCCTTCCATCTCCGTCCTCTCGGAGGCTTTCTCAGTCAGCTGGGACAGCAGAAGGCTTTTCTGCTCATCCTGAAAAGACTAGTCTAGAGAGAATTTCACTTAACAGGCACTGTGGTAGGCAAATAAGATCGGGATGAAATAGATGTTTTCTGACCACAAGGAACTTACTCTCATGCAGGCCAATGAAAACACCAAAGAAGGTCAGAACTTTCCTTCAGAGGCACCCTCTAAATGCCAGCTCCCCTTGGGCTGGCCCAGCCATCAGCCTCGATTATCTATCATAGTCTTCTCTGAGTCATGCTAAATCAGAAGCAGCAATTACTAAATGTTAGCAAATGCCTGCCAAAGATGTGCTATCCCCTAAATATGCCAAATTAAAGTGTTGCTTTAAAAATTATGATATTTTAAGACCTATGAAGCCAGTTGATTTTGTGTTGCTAGCCACTTTGTACCTTAATTAATCTTCCTAATTTTCATCTCCCTCTCCCCTAGTAGAAAACAGATAAAGTTGAACAGAACCATAGACCAATGGAACAGATTAGAGAGCCCAGATATAAACCCAAGCATATATGGTCAATTAATATATGATAAAGGAGCCATGGATATACAATGGGGAAATGACAGCCTCTTCAACAGCTGGTCTTGGCAAAACTGGACAGTTACATGCAAGAGAATGAAACTGGATTATTGTTTAACCCCACACACAAAAGTAAACTCAAAATGGATCAAAGACCTGAATGTAAGTCATGAAACCATAAAACTCTTAGAAGACGACATAGGCAAAAATCTCCTGAATACAAACATGAGCAACTTTTTCCTGAACACATCTCCTCGAGCAAGGGAAACAAAAGCAAAAATGAACACATGGGACTACATCAAACCAAAAAGCTTCTGTACAGCAAAGGACACCTTCAGCAAAACAAAAAGGCATCCTACAGTATGGGAGAATACATTTGTAAATGATATATCTGACAAGAGGTTAACATCCAAAATATATAAAGAACTCATATGCCTCAACAACCAAAAAGCAAATAACCTGATTAAAAAATGGGCAGAGGATATGAACAATTCTCCAAAGAAGAAATTCAGATGGCCAACAGGCACATGAAAAGATGCTCCACATCACTAATTATCAGGGATATGCAAATAAAAACCACAATGAGATATCACCTCACACCAATTAGGATGGCCAGCATTGAAAAGACTAAGAACAACAAATGCTGACAAGGATGTGGAGAAAGGGGAACCCTCCTACACTGCTGGTGGGAATGTAAGCTAGTTCAACCATTGTGGAAAGCAATATGGAGGTTCCTCAAAAAACTAAAAATAGAAATACCTTTGACACAGGAATTCCACTTCTAGGAACTTACCCAAAGAATACAAGTTCTCAGATTCAAAAAGACATATGCATCCCTATGTTTACTGCAGCACTATTTACAATAGCCAAGATATGGAATCAACCTAAGTGTCCATCAGTAGATGAATGGATAAAGAAGAGGTGGTACATATACACAATGGAATACTATTTAGCCATTAGAAAGAAACAAATCCTACCATTTGCAACCACATGGATGGAGCTGAAGGATAGTAATGTCAGTGAAATAAGCCAGGCAGAGAAAGACAAGTGCCAAAGGACTTCCCTCGTTTGTGGAGTATAACAACGAAACAAAACTGAAGGAACAAAACAGCAGCAGACACACAGACTCCAAGAAGGCACTAGTGGTTACCAAAGGGGAGGGGTGGGGAGGGAGAAAGGGATTGAGGGGGTATTATGATTGGCACACATGGTGTGGGGGAGATCATGGGGAAGACAGTGTAGCACAGAGAAGGCAAATAGTGACTCTGTGGCATCTTACTACACTGATAGACAGTGACAGCAATGGGGTATGGGGGGGGACTCGATAATATGGGTGAATGTAGTAACCACACTGTTCTTCATGTGAAACCTTCCTAAGAGTGTATATCAATAATACCTTAATAAAAAAAACAGATAAAGTCAAGTTAGTTGATTTGTTGGTTTTTCTATAGTGAGTTTTATTTAAATGAAGTCTGTGAATTCCCACAGATGTCACGTCATTTTTATGCCTCTTTTCCACCATTGGGGGTAATTAGAATCTGGCCCTATTTGCAATTCTCAGGCCTTGATAATCCCTTGATCCACTGGATTTTATGAAAATCATGGAGGGTCTTTCTTTGCACAGGGCACATCCAGGGATGTAGATGTGAGCAAGCTCCTTTCTCAATTGGCTAACATGTTCTTAAAATGCAGGCTTTGCTTTAATGAAGTCTGTATTTTCTCTACAGCCTTGGTATAGAGGGCCTGTTATTTGTAAATATTACCAATTTGTAAGCCATGTTGTTTTTCATAAACCCCAGCTGTTGTGTTTTTAATTTCATAAGGTAAATTGGCAAATGGTAGGTGTTGTATTTTCAAGTCACCACAGAAAAGAGCTAATAAAGACATCTTAAACACTACACACAATTAAAAAGCAATGTTAACAATAGCTAATACAACACAGTAATAGCTAATACAAGGTGTTTGCTCCTTCCTAATTAGTTCTAAGCATATATATATACATATATGCACATTATATACACACACTCTCTTCGTTCCCACATTATCTCTGTGAGATGAGAATGATTATCCTGACTTTACAGGTGAGAATATAGATACACAGAGAGAGTAGGCATAAATAGAAAAAGGAATGAAAAAGACAGAAAATAGATAGGAAGGGAGGCCATTAGTGGGAATGGATATTCAATGTCACACCAAGAATGTGGAAAAGAGGAAAACCTCTGAGAGTCCATAATTACTGAACTGGGTTTAACCAAAATATGAAAGGAGAAGAAATGCCAGTGGTAGTAAAATGAATGAGGTGACTGAGCATAAAGCAAGCACAGAAAAAAAATTACACAAAGGATAGGTTTAAGTTCTTTGCATATACCAATTAGCCTTGACCTTTTGAGGAACGATGAAAAGTGATTTTTTAGGATTCTCGCAAAGACCTACTTAATTATCAGGAAAATGTCTTTAATAAAGCAAACCATGAGAAATATGGTTTTGTTGTACATATATGATACCAAACCCTGAAATAAAGATGTATCATTTAAATAAAATATTTAAATGACAAGTTTCATTTCATTTAAATATCATTAAAATGTTTCTAATCTTTACAGCACAGTTTTGTTTTTTATCTCATGTTTGGTGTCATGTACCTGTGTACAAATCTCATTAATAAAAATGTGGAGAAAATGTATGAATCAGAACACATTTTTCTAACATGGGTAGGGGAGAGAAAATTATACTGGTAATGAAACCGTTGTTTTTGTTTCCTATTTAATAAAATTTTAAATGATTTTTTAAGCTGTACAAAAGAAACTCCCTTGATGAAATATATATATATATATACCATATTGTCACAAAAATAACAAAATAATGTAAATTATACGTCTTAGAGCAACCAGACTGACTCATAGGACTAGTTTAGTCCAGGTTCCCTTGGACACACTGTTGACCTCTTTCTTCAATTTTAAGAAAGGTAGTAGCAAGAAAACCTACTTTAAAAGGCTACTATAAGAATAAAATAATATAATAAAATAGGGCCTGCACTGCTCTGCTTAGTACATGGTAGGGAACTAAACATGTGTTAGCTATTACTTTCACTATATTTCATTATATAAGCATTTACTATTTATGCATAAAAGGTACTAAAGACTGAATTAAAATTTCCTGAAGATTCTTAAATCCACCGGAAAAAAGTAATGCACACCTGACCAGCTGTCATAGTAACTACTTTTTAAAAAATTCTGTAACATTTGATCTGCAGACTGAAAGAGAATCACCAGCCCAGATGACAGCAATACACATGCATACACATGTGGTTTTCTACAGAGGTATATAGGTATATTCTCATGGATGACAAAAATACTGGATATGTTATTATTTCTAATTTAGCATCCCTGGGATTTTCCCAATGCAAAGAAAGAAGACTAGAGAAACCATAGAAATCAACAGCTCATAGTTAAAGAACAGCAACAAACAAACTGATCTGTAAATGTCAAAGCTTTCACCTCTAACCAGGACCAGTCGCATCTGGGTATCTGTGCCACTCTGAGAGCACTTCTAAAAGCTCTGCATCATGGACCACTTCTTTATAAAGGTTTATTAGGCAGAGCTTGTTAAGGGAGAGTTAACAGAGCAAATTGGAAAGGCTAATTCAAATGAAAAACGGCAGTTCATTTAAATAGCATTAACATGTTTCTAATCTTCAGAAGCACACATCTCAGTTTCCATCTCAGTGTTTTGAGATGGAAACTGGTCCAGATACCAGAACCTGACAAATATCACTCTGGACCGACAACGATCAAGGCAAGCATTTATGTTTTAGTTGTCACCGTCTTTCCTTCATATCTTACACCTCTCTTTTGCTTTTCCTCTACTTGACTTCAATTTTATGACATGCAGTATGAAGTTTGTGGAGTTCTAGATCCTATGCCTTGAGCTACTGAGAGACAAGACTCTATGTAACACTAATGCAGTAATTAAACGCATCTTTTGGCAATGTAGCCGATAAAATGTTTACTCTTGAATGATGTCATCGAATACCATTTATCAGTATGTCTCACTTTTATAAGGGCATGTAGGATATTACATATCTTAATGGGGAATATGAATTCATTTACATTTCCTGTGAGCTAGAAACATACAGAAGCTTACTTACTTTTGCTCAACATAGAGAGGATCAAAGAATTCCGTTGTGATTTTGTTTGCATATAGGGAACAACCGGTCATTGAGCATAGCCCTGAAAAGTATCATAGGGAAAGAACCATGGTTAGTGTTATTTCATTAACATCCTGAAGGACCTTGTTTGGAAGAAAGTTACTATTTACCTGACAGGATGAATACAATCCCAGCCAAACAAGCAATTTTAGCTTTGGCTTTATCTGAGCCTCCGACTTTGGTACACTTCATTCCAAACAGGGCAAATATGGAGCCGAAAAAGCCCAGGCTGACAGCAGCAATCATAAGTCCTCTACATGCCTGGATGTAACCTGCAATTAGAGGAGGTCACTTCCATTAACATAGAACGTGTGGCTGTCCAGAGGGAAACCCTCATTTTATGTTGTCCTGAATTATTGTTCCGTTTTCTGAAACATAACCATGATTGTTAAGCCCCATGGCAAGACATGAGAGAAGGGAAGCAAGTTAATCTGTACGGAGTGCCTGTTCTATATCACACATGTCTCAGTTTGGCTTATGCATAATCCTCAGGATAGATCTCTGAGTATTATTAGTCCCATATTCACAGATGAGGAGACTTAAGGTGCACAAAGGTTGTATGATAATGCCAGAGATGAGTTAGTAAGAGGCAGCAATGGATTCTTTAGATCTGACTACAAAATCCCATGCCACGCCACCCTTTTCTGCAAAAATCACCATCTGTCACTACCTCCACCCTCTTACTCTTTTGCACCTCAGACTTTTTAAATAGGCATTTTAACAGATTTAACATTCTAACATTTACTGTTGGGCAGCAAGTGTTCCTGAAGGGTCAAACCTGCCAGTATTTGAGAAAGCTTAAAAACGAGACCACCTGACATACTATCATGAACAATGAGGCATATAAATCTAGGAGTATTTTAATGACATTTAAAACTTTTCAGGGCACATGGAAAAAAACTGGGTTTAGAAAAGCATTGGTTGTTTACTAGGAGAATATTTTATGCTTATTAAATCAACTGTTCACATATTAATGGATGCTTTCAAAGCACCCTGCAAGCTTGCAAAGTTGATTTGTCAGATCATTCCTCCTGCACCATTCACGTTCCCAGTCACATATTTTCTTTTGCAGGGTGATGGTAAACTTCAGCCTTGCTTTTGTCTGGACACTAACAAATTTTAAATTAATAGGATTTAAACCAATGAACTTTTACCACATAAGGTCATTTTCACTTCAGCTTTAAACAGTGTCATATTTCAATCTGAAATAATGAGGGCACATATTAGGGGTAAGTAAATGTGTGTTAAGCAAAGAAACATACATATACATCATGATTATATGTGGAATTAAACTTCTTAATTTGAAAAAACTCAAAAATGCCAAGGTACAAGAAGTCATTTGTTGTGTGTGTTTGGGCAAAGCCTACAATCAATAGTAATTCTAAGACCATGATAACCATAAATTCAGGGAATAATTTATGATTGGATTGGCAGGTGGCTTCTGGTTTGTTTTTTTGGGGGGGGGGAAGAATGAAATTTTAAGTTCTGATCCTATCCCCAGGATCCATTTTGAAGAGTGCATGAGGGCTGCTCTATTTAATTGCAACAAATGTGGACCGCAGTGAGAGGGGTGCTCTATTCTATAGTGTGAACTACTTCCAGACAGTAAATAATTTCACTGATGGTGAGGTCTATCAAAATCAGCAAAAGAAACTCACTTTTTGCAAATCAGAATACGGAAGGCTCGTTTTGGTAGCCATAATCACACTGCAGGGCTGTCTGGGTCTCTGCTGCCAATTATTAAACCAGCTCTGTTTTAAACTTGACCCTCCAGTCTTCCAGCCAGAACCCAGGAAGTAGGCAGAAGCAGACAGAGAGAGGGAGCCTGTCGGTTCTCTGTAAGATTAAAGGTCTACCAAGAAAACCACAACTGGCTCATCATTTACCCCCAGAGCTACCAGGACAGTGTGGGCTTCATTATGTTTTTAGACTAACCTTGATCTATGATTCTGAGGTATTTTAGCTGATTCTGGTTGCAGTCCACTGAACAGACAAAACAGCCTTGTGTGATGTAACCTCAAAAATATACACTAAAAATAGACAGTACAAAAACCCATCCTAGAAAACGTTCTCAAGCACTGTGATTTGTAATGACTTTAGTAATCTTACAGACTTTATGAACAGAAAATGTAGGAGCCTGGGAAAAGGTTAAGTCCTACAACCCGATCATTTTGAACACAGAATGCATTTTCCAGGTGGTAAACAGTGGTCAGAATGCCAGGCTGATGCATTCAATCCTTAATATGACTGGGAAAATAATAGTTACTTTAAACTTCATTTGACTACTACTTCTAATATAGTAGGACAGACTTCTTGACACAAGTATGAGAGGACAGATGGAGAGAGTAGGTTCTGATGTGGGCTGGCCTTTCCTCAGTACCAGCCAGAACCCTGATTTGGAAGCTGAGGTGCGTCTCTCGGGTGTGAGAATAGTAACAATGACTTGCTAACTTGTCACAAGCAGGAAAGGATTCTCACCAGTACAATCACTGGCTAGATTGTCTGAAATGGGGAGCAAAGAGCAGGGGTTGGGCTTCCTGCCTGCCAGTTGTAAAAATAATGTAGTTGTTGGTAAACAATGTGTGTAAATCGGGGCTACCGGACCTTAAAACACCCACAGACTTAGGTCTTAGGTGACTCCCAAAACATTTTTTCAGAGCTTATTTTTTGCAAGGCAAGACCTCTGCAACCCTGCTATTCAACAGTTCTGGAGGGCAAACCTTATAAGTCACACCATCAAGTGAAGTGGTAGTAAAAACCTAGTCAAGGAGGCCATTATTCTTGACAGTTCTAATTTACTGCTACTGTTAATAGCTAATTAACACATTAAGGTGCTGAGGCATGAACATATTTACTTAGAAGTTCTCTCAAGTATAATTTATAGCTAATTCTCTTAGAAGAAATGGCAAACATTCTTCTAACAAAATAGCTGGCATACAAAATAGATGGCATACAATAAATAGATGGCATACAATAAAAACAACCTGGCTAAAAATGATTCTCAGTTGCAGTACAAGTGGTGCTTGGACAGGAATATGGGTTAGCAATGAACAGAAATCACTAGCTCATTCGACTGTGAAATTTTCAATTAGTAAATACAGTGACTTTAAAGTAATGAATTCTGTTGGAGGAAACCTTCAAGGTGTCCCTTAAAAGTAAAGTGTTTTCCAAATGACGTGAACTTTGTTTTCCATTGCAAACCAGCAAAAATGAAATTATCCACTTGGTGAAGACAGTTTCCTAGGAGCACACGTTAGTTATTGAATTAAAGGGTTGGGTGTGAGGAGAAGAATGTGCTTTTCTTATGCTAGTAGCTTTATGTACTTTTCTGCAAGTTTTGAAAGGAGAGTGGCGTGCGGGAAGACATGAACTCTGAATTTCAGCTCTGGTTCTTCTATTTACTCTCTGCATGCCCTTGATTATGTTACCTATTTTCTCCAAGCCTGTTTTCTCATCTGTACAATGGGGGCAGCAGTACTTACCTCACAGGACGAATCATATGAACATAGTGTCTGATGAGTGATAAGAAAGTTATCAAAGCTTTCCTTCCATCACACTAAGATGGATGACAAGCAAAAATAGGAGTTGGGGTCTTAACATGCCATGCCATTAAATCTACATGCTTAGATTTTTCTCAGTCTCATTTTCCTCAAAGGGAAACTGGGGTGACAATGATACCCCTTGATGATGAGGAATCAGAGCTTTGACCTCCCAAAGAAATTAAGATTAATGACTTCATCATCTGCGTCCAAGAAATTTGTTCTTCCACCTCAGCCTAGACCAGAGGGCGCTGTGAGCCCCCTTCTCCCTTCTTGGATTTTCTTCTCAACTAGAGCTTCTGCCTCCTTTAAGGGACAGACTGGCCTGCTCAGACCTGTGGCCACTCTGGCCCAAGGTAACGTAGCCTTCTCCCGCCACTCCAAAGCAATGCCAGGAAGCCCGGTGCACAGCCCGCATGCTGCTGGCAGGACCGCCTCAGAACCAGCATCCAGCAGATGCAGCTGCCCCCGGCAGAGAGTGGGGCAAGCAGCGGGGCTGGCTCTGGGAAGCTCCACTTGTAGGTGGGGTAACCTCTCCATGTGAAAATGTAGCTGTGGCACAGGTTATTCTGGGAGTTAAAGAAAAGTAAGTTTATCACCTTGGGGTAGGCAATGCCTTCTTAGGTCACAAAAAGAAGAGCCAGCAGAGAAAGACGGATGCATCTGATTATAATATCCAATTTAAAGTTTTGTATAAGAAAAGACATCATAAATTTAAAAGACAAGCAATGGGCTCGGACTGCAACACATATAACAAATCAAGGACTGACATCCAGAATTTTAAAAAACAAAATCATTTAAATCAAGGGGAAACAGCAGACCATAGGCATAAGGTATAGACAGGCAATTCAAAGAAAACAAATAAATGGCCCATAAATACATGAGAAGATTGTAAAAAAAAATCACTGGTAATCAGGGAAATGTCAATTAAAATGATTGCCTGAGACTATTACGAGTATTACCCATAATACTGGATGAAGAACTTAGTGATAAGAGTAGGGAGAAACAGACATTCTCATGCACTGTTAGTGGGATGTTATTTGGCAGAATAAAGTGAATATTAAAATGAACTGTCTGTACCATTTGACCCAGGAATTCCACTCCTAGGAATTTACCCTAAGAATGCAGCAGCCCAGTTTGAAAAAGACATATGCACCCCTATGTTTATCACAGCACTATTTACAATAACCAAGAAATGGAAGCAACCTAAGTGTCCATCAGTAGATAAATGGATAAAGAAGATGTGGTATATATAGACAATGGAATATTATTCAGCCATAAGAAGAAAACAAATCCTACCATTTGCAACAACATGGATGGAGCTAGAGGGTATTATACTCAGTGAAATAAGCCAGGCAGAGAAAGACAAGTATCAAATGATTTCACTCATCTGTGGAGTATAAGAACAAAGAAAAAAATGAAGGAACAAAACAGCAACAGACTCACAGAACCCAAGAATGGACTAACAGTTACCAAAGGGAAAGGGACTGGGGAGGGTGAGAGGGAAGGGAGGGATAAGGGGGATAAGGGGGAAAAGGGGGCATTACGATTAGCATGTATAATGTAGGGGTTGGGGGGGCACGGGGAGGGCTGTACAACACAGAGAAGACAAGTAGTGATTCTATAGCATCTTACTATGCTGATGGACAGTGACTGTAATGGGGTATGTGGTGGGGACTTGATAATAGGGGGAGTCTAGTAACCACAGTGTTGTTCATATAAGTGTACATTAATGATAGCAAAATAAAAAATAAAATAAAATGAACTGTCTAGTGCTGGGACAAGACCATTTCTCAGTATCTACTTCATAAACACACGTGTGCACAAAGAGGTGACTATAAAGATTTCTAATAAAGCACTAAGAACAAATGAAAAGCTGGAAAGGGTTCAAGGTCCAATGATGGGTAAATGGTTCAATAAACCAGTTTACCCAGACTAATGACTACTATGCAGCCATTAAAAATAGTTCCTTTGGCATGTACTGACTTGGAAAGATATGTTATTAATTTTTAAATGTTGCAAAACAACAGTAGTGTGATACCATTTGCTTTTTTTAAAAGTCCTTTTCTAGACACAAGAGCACACATGGAAGGCCACTTTGCAATTTGGGTTGTATATAAATGTCACTTCCTGTCTTTACTCCATTCTCAATTCCCTCTTGATACCAAGTCCACTCTTACCTGAGATGCATAGGGTGAAAACTTTATTCTATACCCAATGCTCCTCATGGAGCATTTATTTCTCAATCCTCATCTTTGTCCCCTACCTGTCTCAGAGAAGGAAGAGTATTTATCTGGCACGCGATCTCAGGTAACAATACAGTTACAACAGAAGAATGCACTTAGGACAAAACCTGTCAATCCCACATTCACAAATGTAAACCACAGAAACACGAATCTGCCTGTTCAAACCATCTCCCTGGATGTGTGCTCTACCGAGCACAGGGAATTCAACAGCACTTCAGAGAATCAACAGTGTCCAGGTACTTATTTTACACAACAGGATACGGACCCAGGCGTCATTCATCTAAAACCAGACACGTATTCTCTTATACGGAGCTTCCATGAAAAACCACGTTGAGCAACATTTGCTTTTCATGGCAAGCACCAATTTAGGGAAATTAAACCTTGTCTTTTATTTACTCAGCTATGCAAATACAAATTTGCAGGGCAGTAATGAAAGAAAAAGAAAACACCTCAATTTTATTAAAGAAGAAAGTGACTCTCCTCAGGTTTCTGCCGGATCTATCTAGTCATAGTCGGTAAAATCCTGGGAAGAAAGTGAGGCTAGAACTTGAGCATCATTGTGTCCGGGATGACATCTACTGTTCTCTTGAAATTAAAAGACAGCCAGTTTTCCATGTGAACATCTACCTGTTGCTCTAATGCAATGCAAGATTGCGCCTAGCTAACAAGAACTGTGCAGAAGCAATCTACAGAAGCATAACACGAGGGAGACCCGGCGCGCAGAACTTGTCAGTCTCTGGCACAAGCTTCTTACAGGACAAGCTTCTCTACCGTCTGCCTCTGACGCACCCGCAAGCGCTGTTTGTTTTCCTGAAACTTGGAGGAGGCGGTAAAACCCGGCAGACGCGTTTGTAGAAGCGTTTTAGGGGCGAAAACCACCCCCTGCAATATGTTTCCTTTCCCTAACAAAACGGTTAAGGGGAGTTCTGGGCAAGCCCATTTAGCTTTGACAAGTCATTTTAATCAGAATCCAGCTCTTTTGGACAGTGCTGGGTTAAGGAAAGAAGCCCCTTCAGCGTGACTCCGTGTCCTAACAGTCCCCGAGAGACGGAGGTCCCACAGCCGGGACCTCTCAGCTGCTTCCCTCCACCCGCGACGCCTCCAGTCACCCTCCCCGCCCAGGCCTCTGTGTGCGTCCCCGTCCCCGGCCCCGGGGTGCCGGGTTCGGACAAGCCCTGGGGAGGGAGCGGGGCCGGTCCCCGGCGGAGTACGGCCCAGGGACCCCGGCGGGGGTCGTGGGACCGAACGGGCGCCCCCGCCGATTGCCCGGGGAGCAGCGAGGGCCGGGGACAGGGGCCGAGGGGATGCAGACCGTCCAGCGCCAGCATGGAGGGGAAGTCCTTGCAGTTGGAGACACCGGTGGAGTCGGTAACGCACGTCTTCCACAGGTTGGCCCAATAGGTGGCGGTGGTGATGACCGTGCCGTCGATGGTGGACACTTTCCAGTAGTCGGTGGGCAGCGTGGAGGACACCAGCACCCAGCCGGAGATGGAGACCATGAAGGCGATGATCTCCGACGCCGTGCTCGCCATGCCGCCCGATGCAGCCGCGTTAGAGCTGGAGCTTTCCCTCTGCGGCGCGACCCCCGCGCGTCCGGCCCCGCAGCTCCGCCTCCGCCCCGCCCCGCCCCGCCCGCGGGCCCGGCGCTAGGGGGCGGGCGCGGGCCCGGGGACGCGTCCTCGTTGGCCGGGGGTGGGGGGGCTCGCGTGGCACCTGTGCGGTCGCCGCAGGGGATCTCTCCGGCCCCTAGCCCGGCGCCCGCGATCGGGAGGGAGGCTGGCCTACGCTCCCCTTCTCCCCGCGCCCCGCATCTCGGGGGCCGAGGGACCGCGTGGAATCACTGTCCGGTTGGGCAGACTGGCAGCAGGTTGTCCACATCCGGATGCGTCCCTCACTCGCTCCTCTCCCCAGCCCTACCCACGGGCACATAGCTTGCTCTGCGGAATACCTTGTAAAAGCAGAGCGGAAAAAAGCCTTTTGTGTGCCCTGTAAGGACCCAGCCCGGTAAAGCCGCCCTCAGCTCACCGAACGCCAAAGGTTTTCATGCCACGCTTGTTCGGCTTGTCAAAGAGGGATCACTGCACGTTCTGGACTCGAAATCGGGTTTGCCCTAAAATTTTGCAGTTCTTTTTGGCCGGGAGATATGCAGAAAGTCAATGTAAAGAGATGCGTGACACAGCGTATGGATGGAGAGCACAGGCTCCATCAGAGCTCTCACTGCGATCTCCATCTCCAGTATTCCAGCCACAGTTGCTGGCTTATACTAATCAGTGCACTACACATGGGCAGGCATCTGAGACATTTTTTCTGTAGGTACCTTCCAGCTTCCAGTTCTGTGAGTCTATTCTAGGGACTGATGAGTTTGCTAGGGTGGAAACTTTTCTGTATCTTGTTTTTATTTTTTCCCACCTCCACCTTTTGCATCTAATTGAAGAATAAGCTCATTCATTCCTTCATTGCTGTCTCAAGGTACACATAAAGAGCAGGGTGTACTTTCGGCTCCGGAGGTCACAAATCTGGGCATAAATGAAAGAACAAAGACACTAGGTTTATTATGGGGTTATTATTTGTCCATTTAAAGTTCTTGCCGTTCTTGGTACGAGCTTTTACGATTCACTTCTTGCCAAAAGTAACCAAAGGTCTAAAACCTATAAATGAGTCTGCTACAAGAAAGCTAGTTGCTGACCCTCTTTTGCAATCTTTATGCAGGAGTACTTCGGTTTGCGTGAAGAATTTCTCAATTCCTCTTTGTCACTATTTTTTTTTTCAACCAAGTGGGTACACAGTGAAATTAGAGGTGATTAGATGTTTATGGAGAAGAAAGGCATTTGGACGACAGCATCATCAAAACTTAATTTGGAAGGACCACTGGAGACCATTAGGACACGCTCCACATTCAACGCAATTGTCCTATTTCTAGAGATAACACTCAGTTAGTAGTGTAACCTTCAGGACCACCAGTTCAGGGCATGGCAGGTGTGTGTTCCAGTTTTCTTTTGCAGTGTGTTTACAGCCTTTTAGACTGTTCTTTATGTTGAGCTCAAACCTGTCTCTCTTCAACTTCCACCCAAATCCTGTGGTCTATATTGAGATAACACAGATTAAGTCCTACTCTTGGGCCAACACAGCAGCCCTTGGGAGGTGTGTCTGTGTGTGTGTGGCCCTCTGAGGGCTTGTGTGAATGGGCATAAGGGTGAACATGGCTGACCTGGTGGCATGCGCCCATGGTTACACCGCTGTACTGCTTTTGGTCCCCACTTGTCCTGGCGTGTCATACTAGGTTCACAGTTGGGTCAAGCTTAAAAACAGTTTGGGAAGCATCTACCTAACTTCATCCTTCTCATCTTCCCTGCTATGCAAATCACTCACCTTTTGAGTATTGACTACAAAGTGTCCTCTATTCTTTTGTATGATTTGCCTTTTTAAAGTGCTTTTATGGTCTGGTTTCTTGCCCTCCAGCATATTTCCACTGTTATTTTTATGTCATAGTGCTTTCTGAATGATCAAGCTATTTTTAATCCAATGTACAATTCAGAAAACACAAAACGCCATGAACTGGGACATTCCCTATGGTGTTTCCTGAAATTAAAAATTTCAGAAATTTGGTTTCGGACTTTATTTCCTGGCTTTGTTTGACAGCCCCTTTGTTGGCTTCTGTCTTCCTGGTAGTAGGTACTCTCTAAAATTCTTCTTTCTTTTTTTTGTTTACAAGACAAAATCCTGACTTACCCCTGACACAAAAAGGTGTAGTATTGTGACCTTGAAGACTCAAGCAATTCCTAATTTATCAACAAGCTGGCTATAAATTCCATTGTTTGGAACCAAAGGTGCATTGTTTGCTTGTTTTAAAGAGAGAAGAATGGTTTGGTGTTTTTGACCAGTCCCTAAAAGTTTATTTAACAGATAGCATAACTTTACCTATTGTTCTTAAAAAAATCCAAAAACCCAGATAACCATTGCAACATAGCTTCCAGAGGAAACAAGTTCTCAATTCCAACTTGGAACTCCAAGAACGACTTTCTCTTTGCTATGTCACCAGACTGTTCAAGCCAGAATCTCTGGGAGTGGCTCTGATAGTAGCTCTTAAGATTTTTCCAAAGCCTCTAATATACAGCCAGTGTGGAAACCACATGTCTGACTGGTTGAGATTCATGTATTTGTGTATGAACAGCTAATTTAGCAAAACAGATGGGGTGTATTATAGAGAAAACAATATTAATCTCTTGGCTGAAAACTTTGAAAAAAGAAATACTCTCTTACTGTAAAGATTGTAACACAATTTCAACTTAAAAGAGTTTGAAAAAAATCACAAGCAATCCATAAATTAAGACCTGGCTGGCAGCACTGTTAGTTCCTTTGCCAGCAGAAACAGACTAGGGTCGTCACGCCTGTGGACTTGATTAATTTTCTTTTACTTTTATCCTTTGTCTGTTCTGTGATGTTGGATAACCCTAAGCACTTTTCTTTTTCTTCCCTGGTGTGTACTGCATATTTACTATAGAGAGTTATTTGTAAAGCTCACAAGTGCCTGTCCAAAGGATGAAAAATGTTAACTTTCTTTAATACCTACAGAATATTATGTAATGAATCAAGCATTTATTTTAGAATGTCTTATTTCTTAAGCTTTTCAAAACCAGTTTAGTGAGAAAAAACCTAAGTATAGGACAGATGGCCACATAATCCAACATACGAATGTCCAGAAAGCAAAAAACAGACTGAACTGGGAAAATTTTTTTTCAAAGTAGTAGATAAATGGATCGTTTCACTTTAAGATTATAGAGTCTGAAATAACCTTTGCAGTTAATCTGCAAGCCCATTTTCAGAGTACCTTTCAACTGATAAATGCTTCTTTATTTTCCTTAGGATTCAGTTCACTGAAATTTTTATTTAACTATTCAAAGCAAATATTCTTAATATAAATATAAAAAGGAATACAGCTAGAAAATTACTTCTGCAAATTATTCAAATTAACAGTAATTTGTTTTTTGCACAAAAACTGTCATTTTTTTCAAATATGAAAACTACTAATTTATCTTAAATTAATAAATTTGACCTGAAGACATTTGATGTCCTGAAATATATTCTGAGCCTTTCCACATTTGAGATCTCAGCCACTGAGATTAGCCCTGGAAGTTGTTTCTTTGGCATTACCATGGTTATTAGGGAAAAATAGAGGATTCTTCCACCCCACAGTTGTTCAATAGAAGTGAAACCAGTTTAGCCGACTGAACAGGAGATTTGCAGAAAGTCTTTACTTGCGATTCAGCTCAACTGCCAAACAACACAGGTGTGCCTTTCAACAACTCAAGGATTTTCTAAGCATCAAATTTGGTTTCAGTATACATTAGCTCCTTCCTAGGTTCCAGCGAAGTGGTGTGCAGCTAATCAGGTGGGAAGAAACTGAAGTCCTGATAAATACGGTATTAACTGAAACAACAACTGCTCAGAAGCCAAATATGGTTACACCACTTTAAGAAGACTTTAATGCCGATACTAAGATAGTGAAATACCATATCTGTGTTCTTTTTCCGTCCATTTTCCCTAACCCTCTTAGTTTATCTTAATGCCCTACACTAATTCAATGATATTTATAATCAACTTAGCATGATAGCTACTGAGTAAAAGGTGTGCCTATGGGAAGGACACTCATTGCTTATTGTTGCATCACTGATCATATATGTGTGTGTGTATATACATATATATTACTTTGCAAAGTATAAAGAAACAAACAGTGCCTAATTTTGGCATTTGGTAATCTCTGAAGTTGTACTGCATCCAAATGTTTCAATGGGCCTATCACAAGTCGGTGCCATATATCTTGGGGATTTGTGTTTCATGCATTCATTTAAAACACACTCGTTCCCAGTTCTAAAGTATCTTAAGACTGTCTAGATTTCTCTAGAGAGCTAAGAGCTGGGCCCCAGTGGACTCATAGTTCTCTTGGTGAATACCCTCCAGCCTGTAATGACTCTCACGCTGGGATACTGGAACCTTCCAGGACTTGCAGGTGGATTTCCTGATCAGAAAGCATCTTATGAGTATTAATTCAACCTATCTACTCAGATTGAACAGCAAGTAAACCTGTTAGTTTTGGGTAAGCGATTTCATTTCTCTGAGCTGCAGATTCTCATTGGCAAACAACGGAGTTGTTTTAGATGGTCCTGAATCCTGCACATTTCTATGATTCCTAAAGAACTCCATCAGTCAGAGACAAAATCAACAAGGAGAGGAGAGAGGCAAGAGTTTTCTTTTGGTATCCTCACCACTGTCTTTTCTACCTGCTTCCTGCCATGACTGTCCTTCTCTGCCATGTTTAAAGGGGGTATGTATGTATGTGCATGTGTATGTGGGGGAAGGGGTGTGTGCAGCTCATGTTTTAAAAATATCAATGTGTAGTCTTATTTTCGATTCTAATGTTTGTTTTTTAGAAACGTGTGATAAAGCGCTGGAGTTCAATTCCCTTATGAAGCAGGGTGATGAAGGGGACAGAGGGCAGCTGAGGGAATGGGCAAGAACAGCAGGAAGCGTTCGGTAGAGTGCCAGCAAAGAGAAGGCTGAGGCGGGAGGAGCAGAGGCAGGGAAGCCAGGAAGTAAGAGGGAGATGCGCCAGGGCAAGAAAATGGGAGGCAGGCATCCAAAGGCAGGTCAAAAGTAAGAAAGACACGTAGATGGCAGTTCTATGTAAAAGGAGGTGGACAGCTCCCTGAGGGAAGGAGAAAGGAAAGGAACAAGAAATAAAGCTGAGGGATAAAAAACGAGCTGAGAAGCCATGGGCTTGGGGAGAGAAGAAGTAGCACTGGAAAAAGAAGGCAGGAGGAAAAGCAGAGAACTGTATCCAAGTGTGGTCTGTTCATGGGTCTGCATCTGTGTGTGTCTAGGCGTGTGCCCATGTGTATTTGTGAGTGAGCATGTGTACAGGTGGAGGGCCATATATACATGAGTGTGGGCAACTCATGGAGGGCCCTGTAAATCCTAACACCAGTTTGGCGTTTACTCTGTTTGATGGGAAGACATGGGTGGGTTTTGTGAAGAGAAGGGACACCCTGCTTAGGTTTTAGGCTCACTCTGAGGATAGCCTGAAGGGAGGTCAGTGTAGAAGCAAGGACACCAGGTGGGAGGCTGGTGAAGTAATCCCGCTGACTGAGGATAGTGGCTTTGGGCAGGCTCGTGGAAGTGAGGTGCTGAGAAATGGTCAGACTGTGCATCTTGGATCTATTTTGGGGGCAGAGCTGATGAGATTTCCTAATAACTGGCTCTGATGTATGAGTGAGAGAGTGAAATCAAGAAAGACATGAGGGTTTTGGCCTCAGCCCCCAGGAGGGTAGAGTAGTCATTTCCTGAAATGAGGAAGGCTCTAGATCAGCAGGTTTATGGGCAAATATCAAGAGTTTAGTTTTAGACATGTTGAGTTTGGGGGTGCCCAGTAGACATGCAGGGGGAGAAACTGAGTGGCACTTGAATCTACAGGTCCAGCGTTAAGAGCAGATATATTCAGGCTTACCATGTACGCTTTGGAGTCACCTGTGGTCAGGTGGCATTTAAACCAAGAAACTACCCAGATCCTCTAGAGCTGAGCACAGACAGGAGAGAGATAGTCTAGGAGCTACGGAGGAACCAACGGAAGAGATTGAAAAGGCGCACAGACACCTAGGTTGGAGAAAAACAAGGGAGAGGTTCCTGGAAGCCGCATAAAGACACTTTTTTAAGGAGGAAGAGTGAAGCAGGAAGGGTTAATGGTGTCACACACTGCCGAGGAGACAAGCTGAGTGAAGGCTGGAAGAAAGACCGTGGAGGTCCTGGTGGTCCTTGATGGGAGCTGTTTTGTGGAGGAGGCAGAGGGGACAAAACTGAAGGGAGGGGGGCTCAGTGGACCAGGGGGGGCAGAAAAGGAGATCGGAGCAGGAAACAGCTCTGTGGGATCATGAAAGGCTTTCCTCTTTTACAATTTTTAACTTCTTAGGATGAGAGAGATCATCCCATGGTAGGGCCTCCTGCTGGCCTGTGAGACACCTTGGTGTGAGTTCAGGAAAGGTGCCCTTTCCTGTGTGTGGCTGCAGTCTGGCACCAGGCCCACGGCCGGGAGAGCACAGTGTGGGCTCAGGGCCCCACGCCACGTACTGCCCTGCCCCCTGCCCTGCCCCCACGTGGTTTCACCACCTTCCCGCTGTCCTGTCATGTGCTTATATCTGTCAGAAAATAGTCTGATGCAGCTTTTCCTTCTACATTTACATCTATTTGACTTGGTACTAAAATATATATATATCTTAGTGTGATGTCATTCAAAAGCAATATAGCACATATGTGTTACAGTTCTAGAATATTGGAGTTAGAAAGTACTTTAAAAAGTATGTAAATCAACATTTTGCAGATGAGGAAGTGGAATCCGCAAGTGACTTCTTAACGTACATAAAGTCATAAAGTGTGTGTTGGAGTATTGTATCTGTGGGAATAATACGTTGTATATGGTATTCTTCAAAAATGTGTGAATTTGAAAAAATTGAGTTTAGAAGAAAGATCTGAATTATGAGAGAGACTGGAATATTTAAAAGTTGAAAACTATCGTACTCCACGCAGGTTCTCCTCAATCATGTATTTGTGCTGATAAAATATTTACAAGTATATTACTAGGAGGTTTTTTTCCTTTCAGGTTAATGCAGAGTCATCTCTACAAATGGCTTTTGAATAGTAACATGAAAAGAAAGGAAATAATAGAATTGTATGCTGTTAATATGGTAGACAGATAACAGGCACACCTCTTTTTGTGGTTCAAAGCAATAGCTGTTTCTATGTTTGACTTAGGGTTTGTGAAGAATTAATAAAAAGATCTAAAGAACAAAGTTGATGTCATGTTTTACCTGTGATTATTGTAATGCCACACCTCTGGGATTCCGGACCTAAATCTCTCTGACAAACAAAAATGCTCTAAATCAATTACTTCCCCACCAGACAATTCACCCATATATATAATCCTGTAAGGTTAAGTAAGCCATGTTTTGTTTTCTAATGAAAACACTATTTGAAATATTATGTTGTAATTTTTTGGCATGGTCAAGAAATTAGCCAATGAAATTTAGTTAAGCAACCTGAATGCTATTCTGTTTGTTGGTTTTCTAGAGTTTATATACTATAGAGGAGAAAAGAAAATAATAAACTTCCATTATTTCATGTTAATTTCCAGATGTGATTGAGATCAAATAAAGCACAGATGTTACAAAACGATATATTATGGGCATTTGGTAAATGGTGGAATTTAGTTTTATTAGTCAAATGGATAAATGACTTAAAATATTGGGTGAAATGTTCAGCATAAACTCTCAAAAACTATCTGTGTCTGATTTTTATTTACTCTTCCAAGTAAATAATCTTTCTAAATGAAGAAATGTCAGATCCTTTCTATTTATAATCTTGCAACAAATATGGGGCCTTATTTTAAACCTAAGATGATCAAATTAATCTTCAAATAGTTGGCTCTTTTTTCTCTTTTGAAACCCATTGTATATACATAGGTAAGTAATAACGTTTATCACTAAAGAATTTTTACAGCTGGTTTGGAGTCACACTATATGAATTTCCATCTGTTCGTTTTGCTCTGTTTGTAAGCAGGTCAGTACCTCTAATCCAGGAATAGTTATATGATAACTTTACTCATAGATTAGGATCACCAGTTACTTATATCCTTTTTCCTAATAGTTGATTAATTTTGACTTTCAAGGCACTTGTATTTCACTGGTTTAGGGAAACCAAGCTCAGCTCCAAGTGGTATGCACCCCCACAACCATATTTAAAATGTCACTTTTTCCTCCCACCTGGGGAGCTCTGACTGATTTTCATGTTCAGGACAGATTTTTTTAAAGGGTGGATATTAGACCCCCACAAATACTAGTGCTGGCTTTACCTAATCACTGCAAAAGTGTGAATGTGGGTTTTCACTGATTATGACTTTTTTTTTACTATGGTTATGGCTATGACTTTGACCTTGATTATAAATTTCTTCTGATTATTTACTGACAGTAGTATATGTATTTCCAGTGTAATACTTTATTTTTGGCCAAACAGGGCCAAAGATGAACCACCTTTGTGACTACCTTTCAAAATCACTTTGACTTTTGAATATTCTAAACCAAACAACACATGAAATACAAAAAATGAGTATAAATGCCATCTATCCTCCTGCTCTGATTCCACAGTTATAAAGTAATGATCATAGAACATCACTTAACATATGACAAATGTAAGCTCAGCGCAGCATTGGGAGATTTTTTTCCTTTTTTGTTTTTTTTATCATTACACAATGTGTGGAAACCACATTGGACTGACATTTAAAGGACCTGCCATCTAGCTCTAGCTCTGTCACTACATTGTTAATTTGCGTTTACCCTGACCCATTTTTCCCATCAGTGAGTGGGTTGAAGAAAGTAAAAAAGAATTCTGCCTACCTCTAACAATGGAGGGACTAAATAAACAATGCAGTGGGAGAATATTGTTTCCTCCTCCTCTTCAAACAGTACTGACAAAAAAAAAGCAAGAAGGAATGGGGGAGACAAGGGAAAGAAGAAATAGGAGTGAAAGGCAGGTTCAAACGCAGGGCAAAGTGGCACATGTGTAATGGAGCCGTTGTACGCTTATGGTGCGAGCAGGAGAGTCAGATTCATCCAGGAACATTTCTCACCACTCCAGAGGTTAACCCTTTGGCTCTCAAATTTTACTTCCATTTTTCCCATCCTTACCCCAGCAGCTCCATCCCTTCCCACATATGGTCACTTGCTTATATTTGTCTCTTTTTATTGGAAGCAAAGAACAGTAACCCGCAGCCTGGTCATTCCAAAGTCCTCCCTGTCCGCAGGCGTTAGACAGGAATGGCAGAGCGAGTTTCAGTTTTACGTGTACACGGCTGACGCCCACAGATCTAGTCTAGGGCATTGATTCCTATGTTTATTTTCATGGCCGGAACCAGGCAATCTGTAGAAGGTCCCATAACAGGGTGATGATGGAGCCGGATTTAGCATGGACAGCTGCTGACTTCCCAGTGCGGGCCCTGGGCCACAGAACCACGCGGCTCTTCCTCACTGTCTTCCAAATCACACACTTGTCAACGGCGAGGAACTTTCTATGCCCCTTGTTGTGAACAAGCTTTATTAAACATGATACATCCCAAAGAGCCTAAATGCCAAAACCTTAAAACTTAAAAATGCTACATACCTCTTTTAGTTCTAAACAAAGAAGTGTGCTAGGGTAATAAGCTGGTATTGTCACTCTCAGTGGGAAGAAGCAATATTCCAACAAACATAAATATTCAAGCTCTTAAGTTAGAGATTTAATCGTATTTGTACAGGTAACAAAGGTAGCCAACTTTAAGAATTAATGTCATTTCTCAGTCAGAGCCATCAGCCATCATCTAATTTTTATTTAGTTTTTTTTCTGATACTTTCAAAGGATGCATAAATGCTGTTTCTTATTCAATTCGGATGAACAACCAGAAAGCAGTCTTTTGTAGTTTAATATTTGTCCTGCCAGATTTCAGTGGTAAACAGTTCTTAAAGGTAAATATTTGTTAAAGGACCAAGATAATCTTTTAAAAGCTGGATAAAAACTAAAAGAATCATACGATTTCAGTTCAAAATAATGAGCATCTTCTTGGTCCCAGTTTTTCTCAACAAAATAACAAAACAAAAAGATGTGTAAGTGTTGTCATGACAATATTCTGGAAAGGTAGATAATATAACTTCAATAAGAAATAAAGCTGTCTTGTAATTAGCTTTTATTATCCATTTACCTTTATATATGATTAAAGCCCTTCAGTAATGCAAGTTTTCTTCCAGCTTCACATTTCTAACTGAATCTTTTCTTTACTTTTATTATAAAATCAGGGTTTTTTTCTAAACACATTGATTTCAGGATGCGAGTTTCAGATCAATGAATGTGGCAAACCTTTTAAAGTCATGGACTGACCAGAAAATGGTCATTTCAGAGAAGATGTATTGAAAGCATGCTGTATTCCGAAATGTCTCAATATAAATACTGAATATGAAAACAAATTCAAAATCCAGCCCTGTCACCAATGTCCTCGATTTTAGTGTTCTAAGATACCCTTGTGCCTTTGTCCCCTTGACTTTCGCATTGTCGTCCTCAGACATTTTGGGTGGTTGATTGCTCTGGTTTGTATTGTTGGAGAGCAATAGAAAGTTGCAGAAGTGACACATCTAGCATTATCAAGGAAGTTGAATATTCAAAAATTACCTTTGAGGTGGAATCTTCCAGGATGGCATCTAAGGGGCTTGTGGTATTTCCCTAAGGGGTACAACAGGACAAGGGAGTTGGCTTGATAGGGGGCAGAGGAGGAGGAGGGGTCATAAGACCCCAAATTCCAGAAAAGAAAATGTGGTCCAAGCTGTGCTCTAGAGAAGATGAGATTAGATTTTATAGTCAGGAAAGGAGGAAAGTGGACAAGATGCAGTGTGAGAATCTAAAGATAAACACACATGTCGGTCTTGCAGGTGATTGGTGTGCATGATGTAGGGAAGTTTTGGCGAGACACAAGCAGAAATCAATGTGGTAAGTCAAATTGCAACACTCTATGAACATATAAGAAGGAAGGCATGAGCACTTAGTGATCATTTTTAGAGTAAATTTGGTAATGGGTCATAGATTTGTAAGTAAATGAAAACTGGACATAATGCTTAGTTCTTGTTGTTATGTTGGTTCCTTATCAAAACTATGCATTTCTTCTTGGCAGTATCATTTCAGTCTGGTGCATAAAGAGGGACTATGAATTTAGCTTGACCTTACTTGTGGCTATCTCTATGTTGCCAAGGGAGGATGTAATTTGAGTCCTAGGTAATAGCCATCAGTGATTAATCAATTAGCAAAGTTTCAGTGATTCTCTACTAAGAATTGATTTCATTTTTAAGGGCTAGAAGCCAATCAAAACGGTGTTGTTTCCTCTAGATAAGTGGTCATTGTTACCACTCTCCAGCAAATGGCCAGGCAGTTAGGTATGATTGAGAAATCAGAATTTGGAATCTAAGCCAATTACAGAAGCAAGAGTAAGCAAATAAATGCTCACAGGACCTTCAGAGTTCGAAGTGCCATTTTGTGGAGTGAGGTTATGCCTTAATCTGTACATTTCAAGTACAGAGTTTGGTTCATGGATTTCTATTAAGTAAGGGATATCTATAGTTGAAAAAACAGCTTCCTCTTTGCACTTTCTTTCATTTCCATTATTTGCATTTAGGAAGCCTCCTAGTAATTCAGGACATCTTTGGCATATCATTCACCTGAGATAATGTAGACAATCATGTTGCAACATAACCAAAGGAGTAACTGAGATAAAAATACACATTATCCCTTCTATTCACCAGTCATAGATAGCTTCTGGTATGTGAGAACAGGCATACTTAGTGGCTATTTAAAATGTGGACAATCCCAGCTATGGCAGAAAGAAAAATCGAACAAACAAAAAAGTCTAGTTAGCTATTAGCTATTAACCACCCCCACACAAGGTCTGAACTATATTACTTTACTAGTCATTCTTTAAGCCATGTTGGAATGGAAATACACCCTAAAATTAGAAGACTGTAAACAAATGGAGCTGTGTTTTTTCTTTTTTTTTAATCACATTTAATGTTTAATTTCAAAATGTCTACTTTAATTTGATTTGGCTGCTCCAAATAGTAAACATTAGTTTCAATTTATTAGTCTGACTCTTCTCTGAAACTACTCCAAAGAAGCAACAGGCTCTCAGTTAGCACTCCCACAATAGGACTTAATTCATATGCACAGGCCACAGAAATAACATTTCTGCATTCAATTACAGCAGCTGTGAAATTTAAATCCAACTAGGAGCAAGCAAATTTTGTGAAATACTGTTCTTTATTACATGAGAAATTTGCGCCCTCTTTTGGGTAAAAATTGTTAAGACATCTAAATGTGAACTTAAAAAAAAATGCAGTCAATGGCTTAAAAATAAACAACATGGGAAAAGAGGAGAAAGAACAGATGTGAAAGACATTGATTGCAGAGACAGCATTAACAGGGCTCCAAGGCAAAGATTTTGCGAGTGCAAGGCCAAAATGGCCATAGGAAGAACTCAGAATTAGGAATCTATAGCTGTCTTTTACTCAAAATATGAGGGGAAATTTTGCCCACTGTTAAAGTACAGAATAATGTTTCTTAGGGCCAGTATTCTCTAGACAACAGTGACAAGCACTTAGGTTCCTCTTGAGAACTGTAATTTTTTTGTGGGTGTAGCAAACTGCCCCTTGTGTGAGCATTCTGCCTGGATGGAACAGATCTCAAGCAGAGGCTTCTTTCAGATTTAGGAAAATACACAAATACAGTTAAAGATATCTTGGGGGACATTTTGAACATTTTCTTCATTTTCATTTTTCAACCAAGCGTTTTGATATAGACATGTACCGCCATGATCTCTCTTTCCATCATCCCATTCACTTCTCAGTCCACGGCGATCTAGTTTCCTAGCTTTCTGTCTCCTCCAAAACGCCACAGGCAAAGGTGGTAAGTGGCTTCGTTTTAGCAGCTGATTCAGTGCCCATTTACCAATTTCCTCATCTTGCTTGACCTCTGTACCTTCTGACAGTCTCCCTGTCCCTCCTTTGTGAAATGCTTTTCTTCCTTTGGCCTCCATGACCCTGTTCTCACTTTTATTTCTCTGCCTCTTCCATGGTCTCTATCTCCTCCTCCTGGGCTGGTGTTCCCAGCATTCTATGGGACACATCACGCTCTTTCCCTGAGCAAATGGGTGGTTCCAAAATGGGATTCCCTGACCCAGTCCTTCAGATTTCCAGTCCCTACTGGACATCTCCATTCTCTTGATGGCCCATGGGTACTGCTGACTCAGTTATGTCTAAAATCAAACCTCTTGTCTTCACTGCAGCTCCCCTTTGCTTCCCACCTCCCCCTTCTTTCTTCTCCACTGATTCATAGAACCGTATTTGTCTACCTACTCACTCCCTCAAGCAATCAGGGTTCATCGTGAGTCACCATGGACTGCTCACTTCCCTCGGTACTCCACATCACCCCACCTGGTTGACTCTGTTCCTCGACTATGTCTTCAACCATTCTCACCTCTTCAGCTCACATGACTCATCCCAATTCAAGCCCTCACCACCTATTCCATTGCCTATCACAGTGGCCTCCTGACTGGTCTCCTTGCCTCTAGCCTCATCCCTCCAAAACATTCACCATATTTCGCCGTGGGTGATTTTCCTCTAAGATAAGTCTGATGGTTTCTCTTCCCTTTTTAAAGCCCTTTCCTTGTTCTCCATCACCCACAGTGTGAAATCCAGGTATTTTATCTAAACATACAAGACACCCCAGTTCTGCTGCCTATCTCCTGCCACACCTGACTTGGAATATTCTGCTGGGATCATACCAAAAGCACTTCACAGTGTTCACCTGCCCAGGGTGCCTTTTTTTTTTCTTCATCGTCCTGGGGATTTCTTTTCATTAACTTTTTAAACAAAACTCTTTCTTCCTCCAGCAGGCCAGGTCTGAGAGTTACTCTCCCATTCCTCTCGTGGCATGATTCCGTTGTTGCATCCAGCACACAGAATCAGAGATTCGACCTATTTTTCCTCTAGGTTGTGAGCTGTTTGAGAGTGAACACAGAATCTTATTCGTCCTCATTGTGGTTATTATCTTATAATTCTTATAAAACCATACTGGCTACCATTTATGGAATTCCAGGAGAAAAAATTTGAGGGTTGGAGATATTAAGTGAACTGCTCAAAGCCACAGGCACACTTAGCAACAGAGCTGTGATTTAATCTTGAGTTCTTTAGGGTCCAAAACCCATCCTCTTTTAAAAATAATGCACTACTCTTACTACACTGACGGGCAGTGACTGCATTGGGGTGGGGGGGGGACTTGATAATATGGGTAAATGTAGTAACCACATTGTTTCTTCATGTGAAACCTTCATAAGAGTGTATATCAATAATACCTTAATAAAAAAAATAAGGCACTACTACTTAGGTAATAATGCAATACTACTGGTATTGTATTAATAATGTCTTTTATGTGATTAATATACTATTAATAATAGTAATATTAATAATGCAATACTACTGGTACTATTGTTATCACTAACAATACTTATCACTGTGAATCAAGCATTGTATTAAGTGGTTTATACAGTGATCGGTTTCTGAAGAATTGAGGATTGTTTTGGTTTCAAGAATTTAGCAATTTGATATAATCAGTTCTTTAAAAAAATATTTACTAAAGACATTCATAAATTTGACGGGACTATAGGGAAACGTGGGATCAGATGACCCACAATGTATCTTACAACCTAAGATCCTATGGGTCAACAAATATTTTCCTTCTCTTGACCTTTAAAAAAATTTTTTTTCTTCAATTTATTTATTTATTATTTATTATTTTGCAATGATTAATATACAATTACATGAGCAATATTATGGTTACTAGACTCCCCCTATTATTAAGTCCCCACCACATACCCCATTGCAGTCACTGTCCATCAGCATAGTAGGATGTTATAGAATCACTATTTGTCTTCTCTGTGTTATACTGCCTTCCCCATATCCCCCCACCCCATCCCCACCGCTGCTACATTATGTGTGCTAACTGTAATAGCCCTCTTGCCCCCTTATCCCTCCCTTCCCACCCATCTTCCCCAGTCCCTTTCCCTTTGGTAACTGTTAGTCCATTCTTGGGTTCTGTGAATCTGCTGCTGTTTTCTTCCTTTAGTTTTTTCTTTGTTCTTATACTCCACAGATGAGTGAAATCATTTGATACTTGTTTTTCTCCGCTTGGCTTATTTCACTGATCATAATACCCACTAGCTCCATCCATGTTGCTGCAAATGGTAGAATTTGTTTTCTTCTTATGGCTGAACAATATTCCATTGTGTATATGTACCACCTCTTCTTTATCCATTCATCTACTGATGTACAATTAGGTTGCTTCCATTTCTTGGCTATTGTAAATAGTGCTGCAATAAACATAGGGGTGCATATGTCTTTTTCAAACTGGGCTGCTGCATTCTTAGGGTAAATTCCTAGGAGTGGAATTCCTGGGTCAAATAGTATTTCTATTTTGAGTTTTTTGAGGAACCTTCATACTGCTTTCCACAATGGTTGTACTAATTTACATTCCCACCAGCAGTGTAGGAGGGTTCCCCTTTCTCCACATCCTCGCCACCATTTGTTGTTGTTTGTCTTTTGGATGGTGGCCACCCTAACTGGTGTGAGGTGATATCTCATTGTGGTTTTAATTTGCATTTCTCTGGTGACTAGTGATGTGGAGCATCTTTTCATGTGCCTGTTGTCCATCTGAATTTTTCTTTGGAGAAGTGTCTGTTTAGCTCCTCTGCCCATTTTTTAATTGGCTTATTTGCTTTTTGTTTGTTGAGGTGCATGAGCTCTTTATATAATTTGGATGTCAACCCTTTATCTGATATGTCATTTATGAATATATTCTCCCATACTGTACGATATCTTTTTGTTCTACTGATGGTATCCCTTGCTGTACAGAAGCTTTTTAGTTTGATATAGTCCCATTCATTCATTTTTGCTTTTGTTTCCCTTGCCTGGGGAGACATGTTTATGAAGAAGTTACTCATGTTTATGTCCAAGAGATTTTTGCCTATGTTTTTTTCTAAGAGCTTTATGGTTTCATGACTTACATTCAGGTCTTTGATCCATTTTGAGTTTACT
>JAVSCE010010115.1:0-237843 GCA_032199065.1 Smutsia gigantea
TGGTAACTCACCACCAGAAAAAACACTTTTCATTAGGCAAAAGTTGATTCAGTTTCTACACTAAAGTTGAGCCCCACTTTGACAGAGTCATAACACGACTTCAAAATAAAAAATTGGGGCAGGACATTTATAGGATGTTAGGAACAGGCTGAGTGATTTTTAAGGTGGGTCTTGCAATGTGGGAAACTGGTTGGCATTGGAGAGAATTTCTGACTTAACCATTTTGAAATGGAGGGCGCAGAGAAGGAGGGTCTTAAAGCAAAACTTGGTAAGCAAGCTGTTAATGGTATCTTCCATGGGCAGCTACTTATTTTCTGAAGTACTTATTTCCTCAAGTGAGCAGCTAAGTTATTTTGCTTGCTCTCAAACAAAAGAAAAAGTACAGTTTACCATAGAATTACTTAGCACAGGGAAGTAAGTCTGATACCAGAACTGTTTAACACAGAGATAGGAAAATATGCCTGTTCCCTGTAATATTTAATGAATAGGAAATTATTTTAGTTTCATATTTCAGACAACAAAGAGATGTATTACAGTCTGTTGTTACATTTAATAGATACTATGAAGAAAAATAAAGTAGGCCAGGAGAGTAGAAAGTACAGAGTACCATTTTAGTATTGCCACGAAAGGCCTTTTTTAGGGAAGTGATATTTGAGCAGAAATCTGAATGATGTGAACAAATGATCCTTATGGCTATGCCTCAGGAAAGAGGAAACAAAGTATAAAGACCTGAAGTGGGGAATGTGCTGGTGAAGAACAGGATGGCCAGTAAGCCTGGAGCAGGGCCTACATGCCTACAGTGGCAAGCGATGAGGTCAGAAGGAACTCAGGGCAGCTCATGTAGGAGCTTAGACGCCGCGGCAGAGAGTTTGGATTTTATTCTAAGTGGGGTAAGAAGTCATTGAAGGGTTTTGAATTGGTGATTGACATGGTTTGATGTAATGTTTTGAAAGATGAGTTTGGCTGAGTTAAGAACAAGGAGTTTGGAAGGAGGGATTGTAGGGATGCCAATAGGAAGCCACTGCACTAGGAACAGGAGAAATAATGGTTGTTTGGTCTACGGAGGTACTTCTGAATTGCTGAGATGTATTTCAAGAGGAGAGAGTTGACAGGCTTTGCAATATAAATGTGGGAGAAAGAGGAGTCCAAGGTTTTTGGACTGAGCAAAAAGGTGAATGAATGGTAATTCCATGTACTAAACAAGGACAACCTTAGTGATACAAATAGAAATCATACAGGTTTCTCATCTCAAGCGACTAGTGCTTTGGTAGGGCAGATAGAACAGGCATGTAATAACTGATACAGCACAGAGAGGTTTACATGAAGGGGCAGCTGAGGAATGGCAGCTGATAGACTAAGTCCTAAGGCACTGAAATACGGTGATCACTGCTTCCAGCTAGATGGAAAAGGGGGACAGATGTCATTGGGATATTTGAGTGGTGTGGTATGATTACTTCAAGTGTCAGTGAAGGAGAACACCCGGTGCTAGACACTGGAGATTTGGACAAACAGTTCTATTTAGTCTTTAAGGCCTAAACTCCATAGGTATTTAGTATTCGATATGATGTCACAAGGAATCTAAACAAAGAATAAATATGCAGAGGGTGGTATGATCAATACTGACTGACAAGATGATATTTTACTAGAGGTTTAACGTACAAGGGGGTGACTTACTGTGGGAATTACAGAATAAAAGGCTCATAGGGGGCTTCTAATGCTTGTGTTTATTATTCTTAGCATATCCCAAATGGGGGAATACCTGCATTGTGCTCCCAAAGATTTATAGCTCTCTGAATTGTCTTGTAATCTAGAAATATCAAGCTCTCTTGCTGAGTTAATATGTCATTGGGTTTTTTTTAATTTTCTGTTTTATTTATAATACATTAAAAATTGCTTTCTAATACTCTATACATGAAATTTTTGGAGCTAATCATTTACTTTCCCTTGCACAATTTTTCCTCTGTCATGTATTTCTATGTGATCTATACACTCATTTCCATCCTCTAAAAAATGATGTTCATGCCAGCCCTTTTGTTAGGATTTGAAAAGGCAAAATAGAAATCTTAAGTAAAGCTGGATATGGGTATCTAACCACTGTTATTTTCCTTTAATTGATATTATGATTTATTCATATTTTATTTGTGCATTACCCAAGTATTAAATCCATTCTTAAAATTATTTTTAGCATTGTAAATACTCTGTGAATGCTCTTTCTCTCTATAAATCAACTATACAGTTGTAGTTAAGTAATTTAATTGTGTTCACTATGACAGTTTATCTAATTTGTCATCATACTAGTGAATTCTTATATCTCCAGTGATAATACAGTTTCCTGAGAATCAGAAAATATTAATTTATAATCCCCATCCACTAGCTATAAGACATAAAGCATTTGATTTCTCATTGTTCTCATTGTAAACAAAGTTCATAATTAGAGTTAATTGTATTTTCACACATTTATTGAATTCCTATTATATGTTAAGTGTGAGCAATACAGAGACTGTCTTCAAAGAACTTATGTCTTTCAGACTTACCAGTTTATAAGTATTGTACCACTCAATGGAGATAATAAACATGAGAGCACTTTGAAAAATCATAGGTGCTAAATAAGCAACTGTCTTTATTTTCCAATTATTATAGGAAAACTAACTGGCTCTTTAAATTTTTTGAACCTTTGAATAACTGGAAAATAATTTAAGGAAATTTATACATTTAATATTAATTTATGAATCATCCTTTTCTTCCCTAACATCTGTTAGAGTGTACCATAATTTTTCTAGGAAATGTTGAATGCAATGGGATGTTGCTACAGAGTTTTGTGGTCTACAATGATCCATTTGAAATTCTGAATCATGTTTTTCTTTGTGTAACAGAAAAATGGAAATCTTTTCATGAATAGAATTGTGTCTTGGGGACTTAATTTTACTTTTGTTAACAATAACAATTACAACAGCTAACATTTGGGGAGCAAATTTTTTTTATTGATATGCATTAAAAATATTTCATTAATATGCATTTTAATCCTAAAATTAACCCCAGACAGTATGCATTATTATTAATCCCATTTAGTGATTAGGGAAAGCATAGATAGTTTAAGCACTCCACCCAAGGTTATAGAACTGGCAAACCATAGAGGCAGTTTTAATTGAAAAAGTCTTACACT
The DNA here is from genome assembly GCA_032199065.1 of Smutsia gigantea. Lineage (NCBI taxonomy): Eukaryota > Metazoa > Chordata > Mammalia > Pholidota > Manidae > Smutsia > Smutsia gigantea. The sequence continues at coordinate 3,164 of JAVSCE010010115.1, forward strand.
CCCAAATGATCTAACAAAATTAAATATGTAATTAAACCCTCCTGCCAAAATTAAATATGTAATTACCTTTCAGTGGGACATAACATCATATACATTTCTTATGACAAATGAAATCAAGGAATGTTTATGATGTCTCCAGTAGCTATTGAGATTTTAGAAATGTTTGCAACGAAAATTTTGTTTTACAGTTTAGGGTTTTCTGAGGTAAATGATTGTATTAGCTTCTATATAAATGCTTGACAAAAATTAGAGTATAGCTTTCTTTTTGATAAAGTATAGCTGTCTTTTATTTCCATTTTAGAGAATATTTATTTTACATAGCATATATGTCTACTTTGAAGGCTTATGGTTGAAAGCATTGGATTTTTATTAAGTCCTTGACAAATGATTAATGCAGCTCTCTATATCATCTAAATATATCCCAGCATTTCCTAACCTTCCACTTCCATAGCAATGTGGATTTCTTTTGATTTACTCTTGTCTTCATTCTTCTTCCCAAATGGAGCTTATTATTCCAGTTGGATTCATCAACAATAGTTAACAGGTATAAATTGCTGAAGTAACAAGTTTTCCTGTTAGCTACAGCACCCTGTTTCTTGTTATAGTCCCCACAGCTCTGGGGTCTAGACCAATGGGTTTTCAACTGGAAGAGACATACCAGTCTTAAGGGGTTTAATTAAAAGTGTAACAGGATGGATGCTTTGAAGTCTACCTATACCGTTCCTTCTCTTGTCCTCTGGAAATAATGAAAAGCTTTTCCTCTGCTTGTTCAGTGAGTCCTTTTACTAGTAAGTATATGGAGGGGTCTAAAAATTAGTTAAAAACCATTGGTCTAGACCCAGGTCACTCTTGGATTTGTGATCCCAGGAAATTCAGTCGGACTGCTCTGAGTTGTTTCAATAAGAGCTTATACTTTGACAGGCCAGTTCCAAGTTGTTAAAGGGACTCTGTTGATTTCTGTTACACTTTAAACTAGGCCTAGAATGGGCCTTATTTCCCTGGTCATACTGCATTTTAGAGACTGAGCCATACCCTGCACCATGGCAGTAAGATCTCCTTTTAAACAATGTTAAATAAATATTTACAATGATAATTCTTTCTTTCAAATGTTAAAAATAGCAGCAATGATAATGGAACTATGAAGCTCATGATAAAATACTTTATACTGATAAAAATATTTTACATTTTATAACTTTGGATATTGTCTCATTAAATTCCATCCTGTTTGGTATTATTATTTAAATGTAACATGATTCATGGGGTTTTAAATCCTGAGTTTTCCTTTGACTCTAACATGCTGTGAGTTTTTGTTGAAGAGAAGGTCAACAGATAGCCATTGACATTTTGGGCAGTTGATCAGAAAACATACTATCAATATGATATTTTAAAAGCATTTGGGAGACTCTGGAAAACATAATAGGACTTTTAGTATAACCTTAGCCAACGTAAATGGTTCAACTATGCTGGAGAGCTGGATATGAAAAGGCAAATAAAAATTAGCTTTCAGAGAAAAGAGAAATAGAAAAAGAAAGGGAGCATCCGTTTTCTACTCCAAGACACATGGCAATAGATGGATTCTAAGGTGAAATATTAGCTTGGTTAGGTATGACCAGACATGACGTCAAATACGGTATGCATTTATTGCTTGTAGACCCTTTCAAAGACAAGAAATATAAGTCGTTTCCTTACTAATAAAATAAAGATATTTTCAAGGCTACTGATTGGCAGTTTAAGACCTTACTACAGGAAAGATATGATCATAGGCTCTGTATTTGGACTGTTTAGTAAGGATCTGAGCAGTGTTCTTAATCTGCCTGGGCAGAATAAATTGCTCTGACCTCAATAACATATTTGGAATTAACAATGAGGGGCAAAGAAGCCAGAATATCTCTTGCGCAGTGGTTATTAATTCAGCCTTTCTGAAGTGGAATTTCATATCAGACAGCAAATACAGAAACTTTCGATTAGGCAGGAATCTCTAGATATGTGTCAATTTAGGGGGAGGTGACACATTTCTAAAACATTTGACTGGTGCCACCTTCCTTGGAAGAAACCCAGGCATCAGGTTGGTTTAATGGTAACAATATGTCAAAACAGAGGCGAGATGATATTTAAAAATTCCAGGATGTCTTAAAATGGATTTTTCTGTGGGGGGTTCATTTGGAATAATTAGGAATTGGGCCTGAAACCTTTTACTGTCTCTCTGAGATTTTTGATATGGAATCCATTTGGAGAATATTGTGTGTATGTGTGTTCACGTGTGTGCATGCATGTGAGCATTTGTGTCCTTGCCACTGAGTTAATGATCCATTTGGTGAGGCAGTGGTAAGTGTGGCTTAGCTGCAGGCAATACTTAAAAGTTTCATGATCTTCACTGAGCAACCCAGAAAAAGGAAAAATGATGAGATTCTTCTAGGGTGGAGACAGGCACTTTAGGAGTGATTGTACCTGAAACAGAGGCCAATGAGGCCCCAGCAATGTAGGCTTTCCCTGGAGGGTCAGAGCTGTAGAATGGAGGGGACTTAGCCCAAGCAAGAGTGACGACAGTAACATGATTACAACAGAAATTCAGTACCTATCATCTCCTTGTCAGATCCCTTATTTTTGGTCAGTTTGATATGTAAAAGAACTCTTTAGTAACAAAATTATTGGCTTCAAATTTTTAACAATTTATAGTCTAAATCTTCCCTCATGCAATTAAATTAGGGTTTCACTGAAATTGGTAAGTGTCATCTCTTTTAAAATGTGAATTATTCTCTGCTGTACCACTTTATATATGACAAAATCTATACAGCAGGGAATTATTTTCTTGGTCACCCCTTAGTATAATAATTTTGTTTTATGGTAAGTGTGTAATTTTTATGGCCATATATCATTATACTAGTGATTTATGTTGTATCATTTGTTATTGACTTAAACTATGTGTGTGTATAAGCTATGTAATTTTAAAAAATTGTGTAGAAATATGTATATACAATATATATAAGGAATTATAACTGTTTATAACCAAACTTTTTGTAGGTGTACAACAAAAGTAAGCATGAGAATGATTGTTAAGAAAATGTTTGTCAGGTAGGAATATGAAGCCCATTGGAAATGCAGTGAGGTGAAGTGTTGCTATTCCTTTATTTGAAGCTTTTAGAACAATATACTCACTAATACATGATTTCTTCCTATTTGCTCTTTTCAGTAAGGTCTCTAGTGAAAAGAAAATGAAGTATTTAATTTTACATGCAAATATTCAGTAGTTTGCAAATGACTAGGGGCGATTCTGCCTATTAAGTTCCTCTATTCCCACTACTGGTATTTTAAAATGTTGAACATTCATTTTATGTTGAAATATACAGCTAAACTTTAATTTTTCTGAGATTTACCATATTATGTGCTTGTCAAAATCTGCATGTTTCTTTTTTATAAGTTGTTTAAAAATGTCCTATTAATATGTGTGTTCTTTCTGTACAGCCTTATAAAGCTATGCTAGCTGAATATTTAATAAAAGTATAACAAGATGTGAAGCATACATTACACAATGTATTAAAATTTCCTCTTTGCTTATGTTGCATTTTCACACCATTTTATTGATTTAGAAAAATGCACTGATGAACATAATGCCTTGTAATATTTTTCACAGGTGGGGATTCAAGTATATACCTGTAATATATGAGGAATTTCTACAATTAATTGCTTAATTCAACAGGGGATAAAATTCAATATAATCTCATTTAATTTTAAGTGGGTATACTTTAAGAGAGACTACTGGTGATAGATTAATTATTATTATATATTTTATCAATACTTTTAGATTATATGTTCAGAATCAAATGCCACCAAATTAAATCTATCCTTAAAGATTTAGGCTTTCCTTTTACTTTTTTGCCTTTCAAAATACTCAATGTACAAAAAGAAATTACAGGCAGCTTGTCAAATATCCATATTTATATCTGAATGATTATCTTCTGTTTATGCTGAGAGCTCAGTTTGTATTTGCTTAGCATATCAAGGCCTCAGAAAGTAAACAGAAATAACTTGGGTCTCACATCTAAATCATTATGTGTTTTTCAATGTAGCAGATGCTGAATAAATATGCCTAAAAGCTAAGAACAGCCTATAAATTCTAAATAACTCCTGACTAATTGCATACCAGTTGGAGCCTTCCAAATTTCTAAAATGAATTAATATGTTACCTAAGGATTTGAGGGCTTGGATTTTCCTACTGGAAAATTTTTAAATTAAAAAAAATTTTTTAATTTCCACATAGCCTTCTTTAAATATATCTAATTTTTGTCTTAAAGGATGTATCTATTTTTAAAAGTGTATTAGCATTGATTGGTTCATTTGTAGTGCAGGAAAGCAGAAAACCTTTTACTGTCTCTCTTAGGTTCTCTGCCTAGTACTCTGAAAATTAAACTGAACAAAAGGCAGATTATTAAGAGAAAAACAAACTAATTTATTGCACATACATATGAGTAACTCATGGGAATGGTTAGAACTTGGGCTTCTATAGCATCTTTATAAAGGACAAAAAAATATAGAGAATTGATGAGATAAAAGGAAATAGTTTTAGGCTTTTAGGGGCTGTAAACTGGGAAGGTAAATATATGGGGGAAAATAAGGGAAGATAAGAGTTGTTTTAGTAAGGTTTCTTATGTAGATTTCTCTGAGACAATCTGTCTCTGGGTTGCCCTTCCTAGTAGAGAGGAGGAGGGCAGAGAGTTTTTCTTGTTTGAGTTCCTCTCAATTGCCTTCAGCTCAGAACACTCCTTATGTCAAAGCAGTATATTTTAGGGTGGCATACTCTGAACCCCCTTACATTCATTCAAGAATGTACATAATAAATATATCAAGCATCTTCTATGTACCAGCTATTATACAAGATCTGGGCTCTTATGCATCCTGGTGGGAGTAGCCAGTGAGGTACACATTCATGAAGCAGATAGGAAATTGTCAGATGACAATGAGTGCTATGCAGAAAATTAAAGCCAAGGGATGTGATAGTGACTGGTTGACTACTTCATATTGGATAATCAAAGAAGTCTTATGCAAGGAGAGAGATTTAAATTAAGACATGAAGGAACTGGTCAAGGAAAATGAGTAGATAAGCATTCCCAGTGGTGCAATCAGTTGTCCTAAGTGTGGGATTTTAGTGGGTGAGGAAGAGAGCAGTACAAGAGAAAAGTGAGGAAGCAGCCAGGAGCCAGATCGGGATGGGTTTTGTCCGCCATGATCAGTGTTTGGGTTTTATTTTGAGTACAGTGGGAAGGCCTCAGAAAGTTTAATGTAGGAGGGAAGACCATGGTCGGTTTTACATTTTTACAGATTAGTCTACACTTAGAAGTACAACATAACATATTATAATATAAATAATGGCATGGTATAAATCTTTATGGACATAGTTTTCCTCCTGTTAGATGGGTTACATATGAGAGATTCTCAGAAATAACCTGTCAAAGGATAAGAATCTTTTTTCAAGACTTAATACATCCTGCAAATTACTTTCTAAAAAGCTAGTACCAATTTATTTTCATTGGTGTTGGAGAATATATTTCTCATAGGCTTACCAAATGTCAAAATCATTAAAAAAAATCCTGTTAATAAGCAAAAACCAAATGATTGCATATATTATATATTTAGCATAAGAGAAAATACTTCTCAAAGTAAGAAACTAAATAGCAAACACCTCTATATAAAGCACAACTTATCTCAGATTTAACTTGTACAATTGATCTACTATCGAATGTTATTTACCTTATTCGAAATCTGTGAGCCTGGTCTAATTAGAACACAACCATGTTGCTTTCAGGCTTGGAAAGCAGCCTGAAACTTAGTGATGCACATCTGAAAAAGCCTTTTGCAGACTTTCTTCAGAGCCTCAGGAGCATTCAGTTTGGCATAAGTCTAGTCACTTTAGGAGTAGGAGCTCTCAAATACTTCCTAACACTAGCTTTTGTGAGTCAAGAGCCTATCTGCTGGGGAGATACAACATTTTTGGGGAGTCTTTCTTTCGAGTTACTGTTCTGTGTCAGAACAGTGAAATAATACATTCATGTTTGACTCCATGTATTTGAGACAGAAACCCAAAATTAATTGACAAAGTGATCCTGTTAGTAACGTGTCTATCCACCGCAGTGCTCAGTTATCAGAAAAGAATCTTTTAGCTAGTGGTGTCTGTTGTTGAAAAACGCCTACGCTCTTTCAGCACGTGCATATTATTTCATTATTTGCTAACCTCTGGACTGCTGCCAAAGATTTCATATCAGTAGACTCTATTCAACTCCACTGAATTTATGTTAACATCCAAAAGTAATTTTCAAACCAATATACTGTACTCATTAAAGCACAATATTTTCTCCAAATCATCTAACTATTTCCTACGGGTAAGTATTTCCGACCCAACTATATCACAAGATTCTTGAAGATATAAAGTATGTATTTAATTTATAATTTGTGTTCTCTAGGACATGTGATGCTCAGTAGGTGTTTAGCAAATAGTGTTAATTTTGCAGTGGCTATTAAATATGACTATGTATGTATGTATATATATACACACATATATCTTATCTCCCGTATATGTATACATATATGCTCTTATATATATGTGCGTGTGGGTGTGTGCGCATATAGACAGCTAAAGAAGGACAGGGAGAGAATTAACTTCTGTTACTACTTACTGGCATGCATATTATAGACAACTCTGAGAGATCAAAAATAATTATTCTTAATAGCATTTGAAAGAGGAGCACCTCCTTGCCTAATTGTTAATATCATGCCATATCTGTGGTTTCTGAACTCCAGGATGGTTAATGGAAAATTTGACCTTCTCTTGATTCTTTGAAATCTGAACTGACTTCCCAAAAACTACAACAAAAATCTTCTTAATTCTCTTTTTAAATTTATTTTAACTTGTGAGCAGTTATCTTAAGGAACTGTTTTTCCTGATGAAACCAAGGAGGAGGCAGTGGACTCCAGAGCTCAGGGCACCACGGAATTATTGATGTGATCACCACAGCACAGTATAAGGGTAGGTAGTGATAACAGCTCATGTCCTGCTTCCTCCTGGGCACATTCACCAAAAAAAAAGAATTTTACTGAGGGCAGGATATTGAAGATGCACCTGGAAAAAAAATTGTTTGACAAGCCATGAAGAAGGGGGAGAAAACAGAGTAGGACCAGATAGTCCTACTAGAGTCCCTGTTACTTATTATTTATTTGATCATTGGCAGTTGCTTACCTACCCCTATCTCAACTTTCTCATCTGTCAGGTGGCTGTATTACTGTAATTGCCTCAAAATGCTATGAAAATGGAAAGACTATGTAGGTCAAAAATCTCATATAAAGTGTAAAGCAACTTAAAGAATAAGATAGTATACTTTTAAAATCTTAGTTTTCAGAGCCAATAGTTTAAAAAAGGGGAAAAGACACACTTTTGATTTCAAATGATAGTAGTCCAAAGGGAATACTATAATCAATTTCTTTATGAAATTATTTCAATTAGTCCATTTAAAATTGTTATCATTTCACCGAACGCCAAACATATAACCAAGAAAAACAAATAAATTCTGGTAGATAGACTCTGGACTCTGGGGAATAAAGTTATTATTTTTGAAAAATATCTTGTTTCTCTAAACTTTAAGAATTATCTTATAAACATTTTAGGTATTTAAAAAAATCTTTATGATAGAGTAATTCCTTTTAATTCTCTAATCTCTTCCTTCATCTTTATTACCAATGTGCTTGTTTCTTGAACCCATCCCAGACCTACTGAATCAGTGGTCTGGAATGGGTCCCAGCGATCTGTGTTGTGACAAGCCTTCTAGGAGATCTCTCACATGCTAATGTTAGAGATGCACTAGACTTCCTATAAGGGATGGCAAAACAAGGTGAAAAATAAAGGATGACTATAAAGACTTGATGTGAGCAACTGGGTGAATGCTGGGACCATTTTTGTAGATAAGTAACACTGGAAAAAGCTGATTTGAGAGAAGAAATCAGTAATTATCTTTGGTTTATTTTTGCTTAAAATGTTTAATTGTAGCAAAGTATACATGACATTTACTATGTTAACTATTTTTAAGTGTACAGCTCAGTAGCGTTAAGTGTATTCACATGGTTGTGCAACCAACCTCCAGAATGTTTTCATTCTACAAAACTGAAGCTATATGCATTAAAGAATCACCTGAACCCTCCCCCTAGTCCCTGCAACCACCATTCTGCCTTCTGTCTCTATGTATTTGACCACTCTGAGTACTTCATTGCATTAATCTTTTTAAGATGCTATGACGAAATACTTTTTACATATTGGAGAGAGAGAGGGCTCTGGTATCTCTTCCTTTTCTCCTAAGGGCACCAGCCCTATTAGATTAAATCCCCACCTTATGACCTCATTTAAGCTTTATAATTTCTTCACAGGCCCTGTCTCCAAATATAGTCACATGAAAGTTTAGGGCTTCAACATATGAATTTTGGGGGACACAATATAAGTGGAGTCATACAAAATTTGTGTCTTTGTGACTAGCTTATTTCATTTAGCACAATGGAGAATTTAATCCTTGATGAGGTAAGTTTGAAGAGCCTATTTTACATCCAAGTGGGATGACAGATGTCAGATGGCAGAGGGACATACTAAATGGTCCTTTGTGTGCTTTTTGTGTCTATCTTCAAACTGTCAAATCCAACACAAAATCTCCTATCAAAGTAGCCTGCAGGTCCAGGTGCTTTGAATTTCAGATTTGGGGAAGAAAGGATTTTCAAGGTAAATTTTAAAAGCTGACTTTGGAATCCCAGCTGTGGGTTAAAGACTCAAGAATCCTGGACCTGGAAACTGCCTGAGGGACCACATGTGATTTGCTTAATCTCTCTTAGCAATGGTGGCTTCAAAACATTTTAGGGATAATTATTTCCTCCCTAAAGTATAGTTATAAAGATAACACAGGATATTATATATGAAAACATGTGGTACATAGTAGATAAGCAATACATATTTGCTAAATATGAACTAGTTATATTTTTTTAAGTGTTAAATGACTACTGTTTTGCTCTTCTGTTGCTTTTTTCTTTGGTTGTTATTAGTTACAATACCATTTTTGTAAGTATTTTTTCTTGTGGTTTCCTATCACAGATCAATCTTGATCCAATTTATTAAAAACATGTCATGAGTTTATATAGGCTGCATCTACAGTAACAATTTCTATAATTACATAGGGTTAATAATTATCTTTAAGAAAATAGCAGTTTTATTAAGGAAAAAATCCAAGAAAAATTAAAAATTGCTTAATAAAATATTCCTTGATACTGAATAAAATGGCATATTCTATCATTTCTCAAGTGTAGATAATCATTTTTATACATCCTTATCAAATTTAAAAAACCTTATATTTTATGGGAAATCAAGAGGAATACATTTTATGATAGTTAATATTTATATAGAATTTAAAATATATTCTTTTACTGCATTTAGTTAAGAGTTTTTAAGCAAGGAAAATACTAAGCTATCACATGAACTCTCTCATAAACCCACAGATAATAACTTGAGGAGAGAAAAAAACAAAAAGTATATAATCTCCTTTAAAACCAAAGTTCACCAAGAAAAAACACATTAGATATTGTGAACAGGCTTAGCTTTCTCAATATGAGCATTCTACATCCAGGAGGGCAGGAGCAAACAGTTTTAAGTTGATTTGGTTAGAAGACATCACCGAACATGTAGGAGTGTATGTGTGTATGTGTTGGTTGCCTTAGCAGTAATGATACTTGATAAGAACAGGTATATACTCAATACTAATGATAGACTAGGTGCTGAGTGCTTTACATGCATTATCTACTTTACTCCTCTCAAGCCCCTATATTGTTCAATATGTGTACATTTTTACATTTGAGAAATTCAAGACTTCAGGAAGTTAAGTAACTTTGGAAAAAGTCATACAACTAAGAAGAGTTATCAATACATTTTAAGGGAGAATGCAAAACTGTCTACCTCAACTGCATTTGTAGCTTATTTGCAGGTCATGCTTTGCTTGTTCTTTAATGTACCTCTAGAACCTACTTACCACAGTGCACCTTGTGATGTCAGTGCCTACTTACTGACTTCCTACAGGTGCCTAATGGCATACACAGTGTACTTGCAAGTGGATTTGCCCAGCAAGGAATGAAGAAAGAGAATGCTTTCCAGAATAGTTTTGACTCATGGAAGTATCTGAAGTCAGTCACAAACTTCCTGCAACACCTTTGGCAGTCTGAGACTAGCAAATTTCATGTCTAAAGCAAGGTTAAGCTAGACGGTATTTGCATTCTTTTCTTTTCTCCTTTACCATTCCCTCCCATTAGAAAGTATTGATACTATGAGATTGACTTCAGTGTACAAGTTTTTGTAGTACCCATTTTATTGTGCTCATCGATACAGAATCAGTAGAAAGATGGACAAGGCAAGTTCTGTCCTCAAAAATCATGTAGGACAGGAAGAAAAATATACAAAGGAGAATTAAGTTAAAACAAGTGGTATAAATGTAAGGACTTCAGGCATATTCTGACCAAAACAGTGATCTGGTACAAAAAAACCGGACATGGGGATTGGCAGTGGGGTGCAAGTCATGGGTGGTGTCTAGAATCTGCAGTGTTCCTTAGGTACTGTGATAGCTATAAAGATTTGATTAACTCACTGTAGCACAACTGTCTCCAGGTGAGCAGTTGTTTGGCCCAGGGCTTGAAGGTTATGCAATGGTGCTGTCACCTGTCAGAGGCAGACCTGATGCTGCTGATGGTGTCATTTCCTCTGCCTGATTTCTCCCTCTTAGCACTTAATTGCTTGAAATGGTAATGTGTGATGGTATGCCATTCACATCCTTTTGCCCTCCTGCTTGCCCAGTCTGCAGTTTTTAGCTTTTTCTCCCTGTGCCCTCCTGTGGGGAACTTGGGGTTCCTGTGGCCAGGATCCTCACTGAACTTAAACCACTTAATGATGTAACTGGCCTGTTGCTAGGCTACTGCTTCCACACCTGTAGGCAATAAGCTATTACTGTGCTATATAGAGAGCTTGGCCCCGTGCTCTGGGCAGAGGCAGAGACGTTAGTGCTTGACCTACCGCCAGGAGAACAAGCCAGGTCATAAACCCTTTCACCCCAAGAATGTTCTACTGTCATTTCTTTGGTCACACTGAATCCATAGTGAATTTGCTTGGGGCTGAAACCCACTGGCAAGATACCTCCTAAAATTAAATGAATTACCTCTAAGAAACCTGAGAATACCCACCTGATTTACAACTGCCCTGTAACCCTGGTCCTAGAGAGGACAGAAAACTTTCCCTGATATCTACTGAATGATGTCAGATATATACAGAGGAACACCAATTTTTTCCTTGCTTCTGGGTTTCCTTTGTTTGAAATGTCTGATTTATTTTTTTTTAAGGGAAGTTACTAAACTGTTTCATCTACAGAAGACTTTGTTTAAATATTTCATTAAAAATATTTGTACCCTGAGACAGCTAATGTTGAATTCAAAACCAGTTAGGCTTTTCAGTTAATTTTTTTAATGCTGGGCAGCTGGAATACATCACTGAAATGCTGACACTGTGTTATTTAAAATAGCATTGCCTGTGAGGCTAGGAGAAGCTATTTAAGACAAACCTCAAGAAGGCTGGTGAAATAATAGCTGAAGTTATGTTATGTCAGCCAATTCCTCAGCATGGAACAGCATTGTGAGGCCAGAATTGTTATCCTTCACTGAGACATAAAATCTATATCTTGATCCTTTTGGTCATTAAAGGTCCTAGAGGAATTGTACCCAGAGGGAGTGTGCTTTCATCCAGTGTTGGCCAAAGGTCAGGTTGGACGGCTCGCTTTACCTTTTCAATGTGTTCACATTTGCACTTAGATAAAAATCGGAGTATAGTTTTGGGAAGAGCTCTAGGGTTGTCATTCTATATATAGTTTGCATTTCATGAAAATATAGCTCTATCTCTTGGAATGACCAACAGCAAACCTATTAAAGTGCCAAAGTGGCAAAAGGAATCAGTGGAGTCTGGTAAATTATTTTGACGTTACCATTTCTCTTAAACTGAAAGGTAATTTTATTTTGAATAGTCAGCAGCTTCCCAGGTCTTCTGAAACAAACTGAGTAACTCCTTCCTTATTTCCTTGGTTAAGGGTTGAGGGGTAAAGGGGGGATGCGGACAGGGCAACAATGTAAGAGTCTGAGGCAGAAATCCCTGCCTGCCATTCCATTTGTTACCTTTGGTCTGTAGAGGATAACAAAGATTTTCATCTGTAAAATGGAATAATACCTCTTTTACTCATCTCACATGGTTGCTTATGATCTAATATGGTCAATCCTATAAATGTCTCTTGTACTAAGTGATTTGGCTCATATTTAGCATATTTTGATACTTGCCTAGAAAATAGAAAAACAAACCATGCAAACAGGAATGGTCCTCAAGGAAACCATGAAAATAAAATGAAGGACTTTTGTTTCAGTTTACACCCCCCACCTTTTGGTTCTCTGTTCTCTTCAGGTATCCTCCTGGTTATTTGGGATGGCTACTTCAGTAACCCCTACCCAGTGGGGGCCTCTGGCAGTTGTATTCATTCACAGCTCTTTTATTTGAGACAGAATAATGAGGCAAACTGGCAGTTACTTTCATCTGTCCCCTCCTGAAGGTATTACATTTTTGATGGTTTTAACTTGACCTTCTTATATTAAATGGTTATTGGTGATACAACTCTAAATACCCAATTCCTCTATTCTTAGACATTTTGTAAAATGTTAGTATTTCTAAAACTGGGACATATTTGTAATATGGTTTGTTTCTGTCCTACTATCTAGCAAAAGCCTTTTAAATTGGTATTATACCTTATAATCATGGAACTCTTGGAATTGGGAGCATAGAGCATGTAGTTCAGTGGGGGCCTGAAAACTGTGACATTTATTTTTGGCATGATTCAATCACAAATTTAAAATTCAAAAGTAATAGATAAGTAGACAATGAAAACACTTCCCCCTAAGTCTGTTCTTCCCTCCATACCTCTCCCCAGAGGCAAATACATTTGCATATATTAGCACATACATGCTTTTCTTTCTTTACTTTTTTTAAACACAAATGACATCTTATAGAATCTTTCTGCACATTAGTTTTCAGTTAAAAAAATGTGTCTTAAAGATTGTTTATCTGCAAGCACATAAGTAGCTTCATTGTTCTTTTTAAAGACTGCATATTATTCCATTATATGAATGTGGTACAATTTATTTGACCTTCATAAAATTTTTACCATTATTTCCTTCATCTGTATAAGGCCCCAGAATTCCTGCATCCTTCACAATGCAGTCTATAATTAAGTTTGCCAAAGATTTTTATACACATAAAAAACACTTTGTGTTTTTTACAAATGAAAGACATTTATAATTATTTCTTTTGTAAAATGTCAGTTCATAGTCATTGACTATTTTTATAGTCTTTTTGGTCTTTTTTCTTTACATATTACAAGAACTACCATTTGTCCGTTGAAAACATTGTAACTATTTTTTCTCCTGGTTTTCAATACAGTCCATGTTAATGGTAATTTTTCTCAGACAAAAAAGTTTTCATTTTGTTTGGTTGGACTAATTAATCGTTTTTGTCTTCTGGGTTTGGTGTCATACTCAAAATTGCCTTTCTCACTCTAAGATGATCAAAATTATCTTTCATTGTTTTCTCCACACTTATGATTTTGATGTTTATACTTAATTCATCTGAAAGTATTATGGTATAAGATACCATAAGGTAGATACCATGTTAATATATTAGTGAAGATTTTTATTTAAACCCAACAATTATGGCTAAAATGTGAATATTTTTAAAGTTTTAAAATAACACACCTGTTTTTATTGTTATGCAAAGCCTTCAGTGGAGAGAAATGAAAAAGAGATCTTCTGCTATCTTGTAACTTTTGGTCAGGGACCTTAAATTTGTCAGGGAAGATGAATGGGAAATGAAGTAGAGTTGGGGGTTAGAGAAACTTAAATTAGAAGTTAAAGTAAAGACAAGCAAAAGTCTTCATTTTCCCCCATGTTCACTCTTAGAGAATGATCTCTAAAGCATTCATTTGTGCATAAATATATTTTAAATGTAACTTGAAGTATTTCAAATATAGAGTAATGTTTCTCCACTTTCCATAGCAAATTTAAAGTTTTAAAAATTAACAGAATGAAATAAGAATTGGAGTGTGTTTTCAGTTTTGCAACTGTACACACTAGAGGAATAGTAATTCTTCACCATTTAAAGCTTAGTAACACTGTACATAGGTGATTTTAAACTTCTACAGACATCTTGAGATTGTGGGGATTTTGAAAATCCCATTATATGGATTGAAAACTTCCATTTCAAAATAAGATAACTGATGATTTTCTCCCTTCACACAATTTAACCTTTAATAAAGGCATTGCAAGATGTGTATTAAGTTTTTTTAATGTTTACCATTTTGAAAGCATACTTTATATATAAAAAAACTCACTATCAGATACTTGGGTTAAGAATAACTTAAATAAGTTTCTGGTGTAAAATATTAAAGAAAGTCAGTAAAAGCAACTTCTTGTGTCCTCTCTAATATAATTAGAGGAGATCTATGATGTATTATTAAGAATTGGGTGCTGGATAGCAACTTGACACATTGGCATAAAAATACAAGCTAAAAAATGAACACATGACATGCACACACACACAGTAACTAAATAAAATATTGGAGAAATGCCGTAGATATAGTTTGTTATAACCATAGCCAGTGACTTAATGTTAATAATAAAAAAAAAAAAGACAAGGACCCCTAGAGTCCCAGAAAGAATAAATTTAAGATTAGAATGTTCATCTGCATTAAGGTGGTCTGTATGCCCGATCTAACAGCATGGCGGAGAGGAGAGAACATTGTATTTGACATGAAAAGATCTGGAAGCAAATCCTAAGTTTGTTGATTTGGGGCCTTAGTTTTCTAATTTGTAAAATGAAGCTCTGTTGCTGGGAGATATGCTCCTCTGCAGACTACTTTGGCAGGCTGATAAATCTTATATAGACCTAGTCTCAGAAATAATGTTTTAAAATGCTTAAAATACACAGGAATTACAAAGGAAACTAATGATATCAAACTGAAATTATCCTAATATTAAAACACATTTGCATTTTAGTACTATGTATGCTTTTAAAAATTAACACATTAACCACCAAAGTGTCTCATAACTGCCATCTTCTCAAAGTAGTGATGAGTTGATCACAACTGAAATGTGATATGAAAATGACTGATTTCATCTGGTTACAAACTCACAGGTCCTGCTAACACTGTTGGGTTTAAAGGCTTACTTTGTATTTGAATGACAGGTTAAACTTGTTAGAACCAACTGAAAATAAAGATAGAATTTTTTGTTTTCCTTTAGTCTACCAAGTTCACAGATCTAAATTCCTTCCGTAGACCCTTGGGCTTTAGGATTTTGAAGTTCTTTCCAGTTTCAAAATGTAGTAATTTCTATATGATTCCTCACAAAGGAATGTGTTCATGTTTACATTGCCTGAGATCATGTTTATAAGTTCTAAAGTAAAAATGTAACAAAATTTTGTGAAACTACCTCCAGCTGATCAAACAAACAAATAAAACCCCCCAGCTCATCACATCACCATTAAAATGTAACTTTTCACTAGTTCTGATGAAAATCTCGGGTCTGCCATCTAAGAGTGTCTGTATTGGTCACAGCTCTCCGGAGAAACAGAACCAATAGAATATATAAATGCGATCTATTATAAGGAGTTGGCTTACACAATTACAAAGGCTGAGAAGTTCCAAAATCTGTAGTTGGTGACTGGAGACCCAGGAGAGCTGATGGTGTAAGTTTTAGCACAAAAGCCAGCAGATTTAAGACCCAAGAAGAACGAGTGTGTTTCAGTTGGGTGCAAAGAAAGGAAAAGACCAACGTCCCAGCTCAAGACAGTCAGGCAGGAGTCCTCCCTTACATGCTCAAATGTCTGCATTTTTCTTCTAGTTAGGTCTTAAACTGATTAAATTAAAGCCCACCTACATTAAGGAGGGTAATGTGCTTTAGTCAGTTTGCCAAACCAAATGTATATCTCATCCTAAAAGACTGTCGCAGACACACCCAGAGTGTTTGGCCAAACAGCTGGGCATCTTGTAGCTCCATCCAGTTGACACATATAATTAACCATCTCCATGTCTATAGTGAGAAAACATTTTTGTAAATACCATATGCATCATTAGTGAAACTGTAACATCACTATACTGTGAAATCAAACATAAAAATTAGAGGGATAAACTTTCTACACAACTGAAGTTCTAAGATAATACTGATATGAGAAGAATCTGATTTTATGATAATGTATAGAATTTGGTACTTTTCAATGTTATACTTTTTTTTCTGTTTGAGTAAGTAGTCACCTTAGTTTTCTTATGTATGTAGAGTGAATACTTGTGCAGGAGGAAGCAGAGTGTGGGAGAAATAAAATGTTTGAATAATTAAACAGATTTTTAAATGCTTTAGAAACTTGTCAGTGTGTCTTGGTATCACTATTCAACAAATGCAAATGTTGACTTAATTCTTTATGTGTCATTTACGTGATCATTTACTAGGAGGCTTTGCCTTTCAATTTAAAAGTATACTTGCAAAAACATACAGCTATAGGATTGAGATGGCAATTTCGTCTCAGGTCTTCAACAGACTGGTAGTAGGAAATTAAACAAGTGACATAGCCACGGTCTTTGCCTGAACTTGCTTATTTTATGAACTGTAATAAAAATGCTTGTTATCAAACATTAAGAATAGAGCATTTTGAACTCCTTGGATGAAACACTTAATTTGAATTTACTCAGCCTTGTAAATAAATTTAAAAGATTAATTGACCTGCACAAATTTGTTACCAACCTTCTCTCTCCCACAGTGGCTAAATTCTAGTAAAATGAAGGAAATTAACATTTCTTTTTACCTCCCTTTGTGATATTAGTGCTTAGAGGGGTTGAGAAAATCAATCAGTATCTATTACCTGGTATGGATCTGTTGCAATCCATTGAAGTGCTGTGTGGGAAAACCATTGACATAGGAGAGAATATAGATTTGGGATAACTTAATGTCTGTGAATTTGGCCTAGATTTTAAAGTAATGGATAAAAAAAATGATTTAGAGGAGAAGGTTCTTTGCCAAACCCTTAAATGAAATATCTTGGGGAAAAATAAATACATCTGAAAATTGGGTTCTTTTTTTACTGTTTTACTCTGAAACTAGGTAGAAACAAAAATGCAACAGAACAAAATAAACACAGGCTTAAGGGTAAGGCGCTTCCTGCCCTCATCACTAATTCATAAGAGAGTAGGCATTAGAATGAGGGGGCAAGAGAGAGAGAGAGAGGGAGAGACAGAAAAGAGACAAAGAAAGAGGCAGAGAGACAGAGAGAGATGGAGGGAGACAATGAGGGAACAGAGAGAGAGAGAAGTGTGGGTTGGTGAGAGAAGTCCTCTACCAGACTTTACAGGGAAACCGGGCTCAGTAGGACAGGAACAGGCGCCAGGAAGGCTCCTCAGGGAAGTCCGCTGTCCCTGAGCCTCCAATCTCATATTGGCTTTCTTGAAGCTTTTACCCCTCATTTGGGCTTAACTCAGAAATGGGGCGTACTAGCCAAGTGCTTCCAGCTACAAGGCCCAGCTATCCCTCGGGCCACACGACCCTACTGTTCTATACTCTGTCTCTATAAATAGTCCATATTTAGCACCCTAAATGTGGCTGAATCTTCACCTTCAAAATTTAATTTTGAAACAATTCTAGATAATGCTCGTCTGTTGTCATCTTAGTTGGGTTGCAAAAGTTTATGTGTGACAGAGGTGGCAATACAAACCTGCAGGGAAAAGACTGATGGTTGTTGAATAAACAGGTGAAGTAAAGCAAGCCAGTGAATGCAGAGGTATTTTAGGGAATGTAATCCTGAAGGCTGGATATTGCTGTTTTTGATTTGCCTGAAAAATACAAAACAGGTAAGTAATGATGCAGCTGGAAGGAATCACAGAGATTGAATGCAATGCAAATATTCAAACTATGCAACAGGAGGAGGCATGGCAAGAACAGAGAGATTAGAAGAGAATCTGTAATGACTTCAAAAAGCATGCCCTGGACCAGTAAAAGGCTGAGGTGAAACAAGAACTGTGCTTTATGTAACTGTCAGAGCAGAGAATGCAAGGATTGATTGGAATAGGGTCATTTGTGCCATCTTAGGAATTTGTGTATATGGCGAGCTAATACTTTTTGTCAGAGGGAAGCTAATTTATAACAATAATGACTGAATGAAAGTAATATCAACTATTACATTTAAATGCCACATTTATTTCTTAAAAATTAATTCTTTCAGAGACATATTATGGAATTTAGAATTGGTGACTTTTGATCCATGATGATCTTCTGTTGCTGTTGAGAAAAAAAAAATCTGAGGAGCATGGCTGATATTAAGAATTATGTATGCAAAATGAAATAAAAGCCATACTTGTATTTTCATTAATGTTGATTAGGATACATGTCTCAAAAAGGCATAGGTGTTGCTGCAGTAAAGGGAAAGTAGACCACTTACAAAAATGATTTATAATTTCATTTGGTAGGCATCTGGAGAAAGAAAAGACAAGATTCTGGCAAATCCGCATTAGTAACATAAAAGAGTGCAACAGTCTAAGTTTCACAAATTCAGATGCATCTGGCCACCATTCAGTGAGTCTGAATGAATGAAGAGGCTGATTAGCAAACACTAGTGATGGGACACAGGTGAATGTCTTGTCTGCCCAAGGCATTCAAATTGAATTAGAATAAAGCTATTCTGGCTAAACAAAGACCTTTAAAGATGGCAGTTTTTAATTGCTGAAGATCCAAAAATACTTGGGATTTTTTTTTTTACATTTTATAAATTAGTTTTTTTCTTTTTTTTCTTTTCATAATCTCATATCTAAAGGCAGCTCTTCTTTGGGAATATTCAAGACCTTGCTTAAACTGTCCCAGGTTGATCCAAAATCCCCAGGAGTCTTGCCATAGGAGTATATAAGGAAGTGAAAGTGTATTAACTATCTTTTCAGAAAACTAGCTTTCAAAAGAAATGTGTGGGGGTCACCTAAAAAGCATTAGGTGGCTACTGACTAGATTATATGGAAAACACTCATTTTACTTCTATTTCCAAAATGCTTCATTACCTAAGATACATTTATAAATACGACTAAGCTAAAACCTTCTCTTGTTTAGAAACCCTCACACAGGCTTTCCATTTCAATGGATTTTAATTTTGTTGCAAAGATCTTTCTATTAGGTCCCCAAAGAAAATTGGATAGTATTGAAACATTATTATATGTTTGAAAAATCTAGCCTGTAGTTGAAAAAAAGTTGAACATCTCACATTCTGAGCGTGAAACTGCATTTTTCCAAATCTTTTGAGAGTGTAGTATTTAAAAGTGTGTTTGAATTTCTATCATGCCAGAGAGACCTAGGTGAGGACAGAAGGTAGTTGAAGAGTTGATATCTTAATTCAGTGGCAAACCTGTATGAATACACCCTTCCTGCCTGATACTAAATGTGATATTCCTATGCTGTCATCTTACTTTACTCATGATTACTGTTGAGGAAATCGGTATTCTTCCATGTTTCAGACTGAGCACAGAGCACCAAATTCTAGATTTTTGGAAATTTTATTAAAGAAGACATTTTTAATCAATATTAATTTTAGGAACCTAAGTTTTCTTGCTTTTGATTTTTTGTTATGTTTTGCTTTATTTTTGTAATCCTACTTTCATTTGTTTTTCACACTAGACAACTCCTATTTTAAGAAATAATAGCCTGTCATCTATTTCTGCAGAGGATGCACTTCGCTTTGTGGTTCTCTATGGCCCATGTTTTAGTTGGCATATACTTTTAAGACATGATGGAATATGCTTTTAAGAAGAAGTGGGGAAAATTCCTTTTGTGGTTTTCAAAAAAAATTTTAAGAAGAATGGAATTATGTCCGACCAAGCCATCCTTTATATGTATGGGAAGACTTTAAAAAAGAAGAAGAAAAAAACCTAAACCTTTCTAGGGACTCAACATTCTTTTGAGATATTTCAGAGTCATTACAGCTCATAATCAATCAGTGATAAAAATGCCTTTGAAGCAACAACAGGAAGCAAAGCTTGATTTGGACCAGTGATAATCACACTTCAGTGAGCAACATCAGAAGGCTGGGACAACACAGATTCGTGGGCTCCATCCGCACAGGTCCCTATCTGGGAGGGTGTGGACGGAGCCTAAGCATTCATTCGTATTTCCAACAAGTTCCTGGATGATATCGATACTGCTCCTCTATAGACACTTTGAATAGCCTCGATTTAGACATGACCTGAGAAGCATAGTGTGTGCTAACGATTTACATTATGTTTTTCAGAAAAGTAATTCCAACTGTTCCAGAAGAGCACAGTGCCCCAAAACCAATGTTAGTTCTGTACAGATTCAAGGTGATGCCGATTATTTCATCAACCATCTTGGAGTTCCCACCGTTCAGTTTGCTTATGAGGACATCAAAGCATTAGAGGTGAGTATTCCTAAAAATACAAAACACACACATGCACCCAATATAGCAGACATGCAGAATTTGATCTTGCCTGGCTATTCATCTTTCATACCAAATGGGTTCACTGTAAGAAGCTGATTCATTTAGAGTTATTCTTGATGTTCAGAGGCTTTGTAACAATATTTGAAAACATCAGTTCTTTTCAACAGTGTTGAATTCCATTTAAAAAGATTTATACTACCACTCATGTTTTCACAGTGTGCTTCACAAGAAATTTGCAGTGGTTGTTGGATTAACATCAAAACATAATTGTAATCTTCGGTATTCATAGAAACAGAGAACATGTGCCATAGATTCTCCTCTCTTTGCCCAGGGGAAAATGCAGTTCACATGCTGTATATTAATGTGAGTTTTGTGGATTAGCTACCCAAAGTTTGTCATGAGTTTGCCTGCCTAAAAAGATACTGCATTTTTTGTAAAGATGAGGGCTTTTTCCCAAAGAGAATTGCAGAGGCCTGATTCACCTTTATTAAGTCTCTGTTCATCCATCTGTTGCACTTCCAGCCTTTGAATCTATCTCAGAATTATGTCACAGAAAACTGTTTCTTTGCACATCTAAATCTGTTAAAAGATTTTATCTTCTTTTACGAGTTGTGCATGCATTATTGGGAGCTATTTGAAAGCCTCTAGGTTGGCCTGCTTGATGTAATTATTACATTAACAAAACAGTGGCTAGAAATAGAGTACAACCTGCTTTGTTCTTCAATTACAGATGGTCCCAAAAACTTGTGTTTAAATTTTATTTCTTCAACTTCAGATATATAATATCTCGATTTCTGACAGCTTTTAGCAATATTTAGCTTCATATTTCTCTGCAGTCCATCTCTGCCCCCCACCGCCTACCTCCTTAGTTCTGCTCTAAATAGCTAATGATCACTAACAACTTAAATTTGTGGAGGGAGAAACTCTGGGAGAATCCTATGGTAATGAGAAGCATTCTTGGGTAATGCAAAACTGATTATTGTGACTTATCTGATTTTTAAAATTATATTTTCTTATGCTATTGTTTCAAAATGGGGTATATAGGTAGAAGTATTGTTTCTTTTACCAATCCCTCTATATAAGTAAACTATAATGAAATTTATATATTAAGAAAATAACTCATTTTTAATTTTCATGCTTGATATCTTTTAATAAATATTTTTCATCCCCTCATTTCAGCTTCTCCATCTCCTGTCATGTTAAACACATTGAAAGATAGCTTTTATTTTTTATCTAATTAATGTCTAATTTGTCTTGGTTGAATTTTAAGTCAAGAATTTGGAGAGGGAATATAGTGTAGCCTTAAGAATGGGGTTACACTTGACTGCTGACTCTAATACTAGACAAATGATTGAACACTTTCAGAATTACTTTACAGATGAGGAAACTTGGTTCCAGAACTTATGGAATCTACTTCATAAACCATGTTAAGGGTTAAGTGAGACTATGCATACAAAGGGCTTAGCTAACACTGAGTGTATATTAAGGCCTACAACAACCATAGCTATCATTATAATTATTATTATCTAATTATAAATCCAACATATTAGAGAATTTCTAAACTTCTTAGATAAGAACACATTAGTGCAAGGGAAGAACTTGGGAATTATTAAGGAAAAGAATCTTCTAAGGCTGAAGAGGTAGGATTTGCTGAGGATGAGTTAAGAAGAAATATTTCTCCAACACCAACCTTTGGGCCACACATATCACCAGACTTGGGTTACCTGTATTGCCTGCCTGTTCCCTGTAGGAAAGTTGAGTTCATTACCTCTGCACTCTGGATGGAAGAGTAAACTGGGTAATTCTATAGTCTCTTTCACTTTAAAAATTATATATATGTTTTAAATGAGTTAATCTTATAATTATACTCATTTTAAAAAATAAATTATCTATTTAAAATTTATTTGGGTGATTATAATGCAAACTTTAGCATCTCTGCCAGTTTTTTTTAATAGAGCCAGATTATGGATCTGTTTAATTTAATTTCAACAAATGAATATTGATAATACCAAAATATTAACAGTAGGGAAATAATCTAGGGCCATAAATACCACTTTTAATGGACAGTAGAGACATTATTATTCAAAAATTATTTTTTGGTGAAACATGATATTTTATAGTATCTATCCCCAATATTTAATGTTATCCACATTCCCACCAACAACTTTTCCCCATAATTTCTCTGGATACTAATATATTGCATAAGATTGTTTGAAACAACTTTCTTCTTTAGCTTTTCTTAGCAGCTACACTCTAATTTCCCAGTAATTAAATGTCACAAATGCAGATAAATCTATGGATTTGTCAAATGTTAGAATTATTTCTTCTCATAAGATATTGCCCTGTTAATTGAAATGTCTCTAGTTGTAAGCTTCATTTAAATAAGCTTTTCAATTTGTAAACATTGTTGCACCTGTTAGAAGAAGCAGTCTGTGCAGATTAAATACAGTGCAGAGACTGCTGAAAAGGAAATGAAAAGACAGATGCTTTCTGATTAAGAGTGCAATATTTATGACAGACTGGTGGTCCAATGCACATTTCTTCTGTCACTTAACAGCTGTTTCACATAATTTTTGTTCCAGATCAGTATATTTTCTCTCTATGGGGCATGTCAGAGGGTCTGGCTTTCTTAGTATATCAAAAGATCAATCCATGCCCTAGTAAGCCTTCTACCCACAAATTGAAGCTCTGGTTCCTCACTCTGTTTAACCTTACATTTTTTGCTCCTCTGCTTGAAACATTCTATTTTAAACCCAATTTACCTCCATAATGGAGCATTTAACATTTAAATGAGAATGAGAAAAAGGGACACTAAAGCTTTTATGTAGCAGGAATTTTTGCATAATTGTTTCAATATTATTAGTAATCCAATGACTGTAAACCAAGTAGCATAGGTGTTTTGAAAGTTATTTATTCTTTTTAAGTTAGATGACTTTGATTAAACTTTGATTTTTAAAGTGATGCACAGCTGCATGAATATGTGAGTGTGTGTATGAGTGTATGTGTATGTAAACTTTAAGTAATTTAATGTGATGAAAGAATTTGCACAGATACAAACTATAATATACATACAAATTTTGGAGCAAAGTAACTCAGAGTTTACATGTTGGTTCTTCATGTTTTTTTTTCTCCTTACCTGAAAAATAATTCGTCTTACTTAAAAATAGTTCTTTCCTAACATTGTCTGTTTGGGACTTAGTCACTGTCATTGTTATGTTAACAGAAAATAACAGTTCAGTAGTCAACTAAAAGCTCTTGACTTAAGGAGCCAAACAGTATGTGGAACTATGCATAAGTCGTCCTAATGTTTTTGTAGTATCTAGTAGAATCTGGTTCATACTGATACCTATGGAACTTTATGTAATGTCACTTAGAAATAAGATTTTACCTTTTCTATTTCAAAATGTGCCACTTGGGAGCAGGACAAAAAAGAGGCTCTTTAGTATTCTTTTTAGTCATTATTTTTCTTTGTAACTTATTTTAGGAAAAAATAACTTCGAGTGTCAATCACAATATATGGTATTTCATTTTCCAGTGAGACTTACTTCAGCAGAGGTTCTCAAACATTTTGTTCTAAAAACACATTTACCATCTAAAAGTATTAAGAAATCCAAAGAAGAGAGTGTTTATGTGACTAGTATGTGCAAATATTTAACCATATTAAGAATTAAAACAAAAATATATATTTATTTATTAATTCACTAGATATCAACAGATACTAAGTCACTAAATATCAACAATAAACTTGTTACAAATTAATGTAAATAAGTTATTTTTAGGAAACATAGTTTTATTTTCCAAGATAAGAAACTATAAATTAGAAGAGTGGTACTATTTTACATGTTTACAAATCTCTTTAATGTGACTTAATATGGGATAGCTGGGTTCTCATATCTGTTTCTGTGTTTAATCTACTGTTTTATGTTGTTTTGGTTGAAGCATATGAAGAAAATCTGGTCAAATAGTCTTTTCATATAGTATATTTTTCTTTGGTGCTGCACTGAAACTTGAAGGTTAGTTTCAGTGTGAAATCTGAAACCATATTAATGAATTTTCTGTCCCCTGTACACTTGTGAATGTAGAGTGGAAATGAAAGCATGTAATGTCACTGTTATTATGAAAATAATTTTCATCTCAGGATTTTGAAAGGTATTTGGACCACACTTGGAGATTTATTGATTTGGGGAAATGGCCTTGGTTATTAGATTAGTCTACTTCATTCTTTATACTATCTGACAAGGTGTTAGACTTTGTTCTTTTTCAAGAGTTTGAGCTGTGATTCTGTATAGACCTGTGTGCGTCTTTTCTGGCCATCTTTGAGCACTGCCATCCCATTCACTTGACAAGCAGCATGAAGTAGGGAATATAACATTCTCATAAACTGTGACTCTACAAAGAATTCCACTCCTTAGAAACCTTCCTTTAGAAGAGAAGGTTAAACCCCAATCAACAAATCAACAGTTACAGAACAGACTTGAGAAGCTTTGATTGTACAGTATATGAAATGCCTGTCACAGAGGGAGTGCTATTAAAGCTCTGTACGTTTCCAAGAGCCTGAGGAGTAAACACAAGAAATTGAAATATGAGACAGATACTGAAAAAAACAAAGAATGGAGAAACTCTTAAGACTCAAATGGATAATTCAAAAGATCATACTTCAAATTGCCTAATATTTTGAAATGGCTGCAAGGAGGATAGATTTCCCCTAGCAGTTGTCCTTGCTTGGAATTCTAAATAAGAACATTTATTCCAAATGCCTATCATCATTGGATCAAAATGTACACTGTATGTGCTGTATTTTAACTCTAATGCTATTTTCAGGGGTCATCTTGTGATTATCCCTGTTACGAGGTAACTTGTATTATAGTGAAATTTTTTATAATTTCAATAATACAGGCGGGCTTAATAATAGACTGTTATAAATTTGGCAATCTTTAAGTTAAGAATATAGGTGATTCCAATGAGAATTATTTAGGTACTTGCTAATTCAAACTCATTCGTTTATTTAGCCAGCACTTATTAAGCACTTGCTGTAATCAAGCACTATATTAGAAATATGAAGATGAATTAAACATCTCTCAAAATGCTCACACTCTAGATTGAGACTCAGACATAATAACAACCAAATAAAGAACGTACAGCAGAATCTCTTAACTGACTTCTACTTAACCAACTTGTGGGATTCATTGACAATTTCTATTGCTTAAAACACAATGATCAATGCTCAAGCCTCCTGGAAACTCATCATAGTAAAATTTGTTCTGTACTTTTCATAATTATTCCTTCAGTTTTAGTAGTATGTTTGCCCAGAGTCATCTATATTCCCAGGATCTATATATGCCCTTTGCATTTTTATTGATAACCAAGTAATTAAGCTGCTGCATAAACTTGTGAATCATGGCTATAAAAAGAGAAATTAATTCTAAGAAACCCATAGTGATAATACCCTTAAAAGGTGAATTATGCATAAAGAATTGATGTATAGTGAACCAGGTAACTCTTAAAGATTAGAGGAAATTATTATCTTGATACATTATGCCCTTGGTTTACTTCACAAATATCTTTAATAATTTCACTTTAAATAATAGGTACCTGGAAATGTAGTTGATGATTAGGACAAGAAAGAAATAATAGAACTTTATCCAACAGGTCAATGTTCAGAGAAAAGGCCATCAAAATATTGGCCAATAAACATGCACTCACAGGTTTTAAATTAACATGCAGTTATTTTACATATTCTTCCTCCCTCCCTCCCTTCCTTCCTTCCTCCTTCCCTCCCCTTCCCTTTCCTTTCTTTCTCTTTACAACCTATTTTCTTAACTCTCTGTCTGTCTTTCTGCCTTTCTTCTGATTATCTATTTGAACCAGTTTCCAATTAATTAACCTGCCAACCAATGGGACATGTTATACTGGCTAAAGGGTGTTTAAGGTAGATTAAAGTAATAGAGGCAGGGTAGTATCAAGGGACATTATATTTAATAACTGTTCATAGAGCATTTGTAACAGTCATTGTATTCTAAGTCCTTCAAACATGTTAACTCACTTAATTTAATTATTATACTTATAACTAGTACTTATGAGGAAAGTACAGTATTAAAGATGAAACTTTTACTAAAGATGACACTGAGACACAAAACAGTCAAATAACTTGGCCAATCACATATCTATTAAGTGTTAGAATCAGATTTCAAAACTAATCTAGTGCCAGGTGTATAGGCTCTTTCCCTTGTCTTAAGCTGTTTTTCAAGGTTTTCTACATAAAATGAAATAGTTCTAAAATGCTTTCCATCTCCCATTCATCCACAGTACAGTGTAATGCTATGGTGCTTAATTCTTATTTTTCTTAGTTTCCTCTCTAAAGGTTCTAAACAATTAATTTGATGATTCTCAAAGTTAAGCAATAGCTTTAAGTGGGTAATATTTCTTAACTAAATTTACAATGAGGCCATATTTCATATATAATGACAAAACTGATATTAATGTTTCTTCATAGTAATTTATATGTCCTTTTACCAAATAAAAAGTCTTATAATTTTAGTTCCGAGTTAATTTTGGAAGATGAGATAAACAGCTTTGTCTCTTCTATTTTCAATGATAATGACACATTTCTATAAGTAGAATATTTTGACATCTAAAGCCATTTTGGGGGACTAATTTAGATGAGTGTTTTAAATGAATAATTAAAATGTTAAGAATCATTTGGTACCCATTGCTCTGATTATAAACCCCAGAAGAAAATGGCATCTCATACAGCTGTGGGTGATAACTGTGACTGTGAATGAATTTCCTTGTCCAGCCTCTCATCCCCACAACTTCTTCCTACTGTTTTATTTGCATCTGGAATTGCAAGTCTTCAACATCTGTATCATAGCTTTTCATGTTTCACACAGAAGCTTATAGTTCTGTTGGCCTTTTTAATAAGCAAATGTTTCTACAGAAACAACAAAGAAAGACACAACAGTGGCCTTGAAATCTCATAAATGGGTTAAAAAACATGGATTGAAGCCAAGGCCACTTGCTTATAAAGATTGCTACTGCTTCGGCATGAAAGTTCTGGCTTTTCTAATAGTTTCAAGGGAGCTGCAGTTGTCTTCAGTCTCCTTTCATGAGGCTTCTGTCCTTGTGATTTTAAGTGAATGGAGGGAATTCTGAAGGAAAACAAAGTATTTATCAGTATTTTTATTTCTCCAGTCTCCTGTCAATAGCTTTAGCCCTGAAATTATTCCAACCCAATTTTCTCTTATCAGCAAAGAACATTTTAAGTCTAAATAGTGTAGTGTTTGTGTAGTACTGATAAGTAGGCAAGAGTAGGAAAAAATAAATTGTGGCTTTATGTACAAGGTCATTTTCAGTTCTTTAAATTAGTATCTTGTCAATTTATTTTTATTTTTTATTTTTGATAATTCTTATCAGAGCATTAGAAATGTTATATATACTCCACATTTAGAGATAAGTTTGAGTTTATCATTCAGGTATACATATATGGAAGTTGATTTAAAAATAAAGATTGTATTAATATTGCTGAGACCTAGCCTTAGAAATAATAAAATCAGGTTAGGACATTGCTTATGGTAAAATATTGAGGTTAAATTCAGAGTACTTCTCTGTGTACTGGCCACCTGGTCCAGATTAGGAATGGAAGTTCCGTTAGCTATCATTAGTTTGCAGACTTCCACAGGTTCAGGGGTGATTTTCAACAATCCAGGTGGTCAAAGTAGGATCAGAGGCTTCTTTGGTGAGTGGATAGTCCTAGGAGTGGTGATTTCACAGATTTGCTTGGCCCAGAATTCCTCTGATGGACTGATTGAATAAAAGCACTCATTGACCTTTAAAGCAACACTGATCATTGACCTCAAGGCAGCGTGACCGATCCCTCTGTAGTAAAAAGGAAGCAGACGCAGAAAGATATTGAGTAACTTGCCTGAAGGAGGTAAGAAGAGTCAATGCAGACTTACTTCTCCTACTCCCAGTCGGTTATGTCTATCTACAGCTGCTCTCTTCGAGACTCCTATTCTATATGTTGTGTTCTTTCTCTCATTTCTTTTCTCAGTTTTTTCTCCCTTTCCTCTTTAGTCTGCTTCTTTCCCCTTTTTCTACACATATGGTCTTCATCTCTTTTCTTTTTTTCATCCCTTGCCTTTTCAATATAGTTTTTTTGCCTCTACTCCCTTCTCTCCCCCATTCTGTTTTCAATGTTTGTTTTTAGTTAGTCTATTTCAACTGACTTTATGTCTTGAAATTGCTCACAGGTGAAGCCATAGCCCAGCTCTCCCCTAACATTTTAGGGATCTAGCAACAGTACAAATGGAGGCCATTATACCATATGGCTAAATATTAAATATTTAAATGTTATAAATCGAAGTAAAAAAACCTGACAAACACCTGTTTAAAGTCATCTGGAAGTTAGGGTTGAATTTAATGTTCTCAGACTTCTGAGAATCCTATGCTAAAACGTGATGAAGGAGGAAGAACTGGTCCCGAGCCCCTGACCCTGGACCCTTGACCTACCCTTTTCATTCTGCCTAATCCTCAACTCTATCCCGTACTGTAAGGGGCCTTGTGTACACACACGTGTATGGACACCTCAGTCTGTACTTTTTCATCCCTGACATCACAAACAGCTGCTCCTCGCCTCTCTATAGGCCCAGGGTTGCACTTTGGAGGCACAATCTTCTCTGAAGTTGATAGACCCCAAAAAAAGAGGGCTGTTCAATCATGGGAAGCAGATATGAGGCTATATTAGAGTAGGGGGTTCTGGAATTTTAGAACTCATGGCAACGTATCTGATCTAGCAAGGAGTCATGGACTCTGAGTGGACACATCTGTTTGTGTTGATTTAAGATCAGATACCTTAGAAACAAAATATAACTAAACCCTAGCACCTGAACTTTAGGTATACCAAACTATGGAAGTCTTGTTGTAGTAAAGGTAAGTATTCTTGAGTAAATCTGCTCAAATGCCTAAGATTTTGTTGCTGAGAAAACTCGAGACCTAAACCAATTATTATAGGATCATTGGCGCTATCATCTGAGTGTTGCCTGGCCTGGGTTCTAAAGGGTATGGCCATTCAGTGTCTGTGACCTTGAAACTTGACATGCTCAACACAGTGAATCACTTCCAGGATATGGGTGGAAATATGTTCTAGACTTTCACACTTAAAGAGACATAAAAGAAGTAAGAAGTGGTCAAAATTGAAGGCTCTTCAATATAACAGATATAGCATCTAGGATGTCTGTTTTAAAACAAGTGTTCATTTCCATAAACTTTCTAAGCAAAGGAATGCATGATAGAACCTTGAACAAACTCTGGATAATCTTCATATACTAACTCTCCTTGCCATCTACTCCACTTTAAAGGTTATGACCTCACACTACTATGAAAAGTTTGTGAAATTGTGTGTATGAGCACCAGATGGTTTGTATATGCATACCAAAATATGTGAGGAAAGAAGCATCTCTGGATAATTTTTGACAGAGGATTATTAGAATTTGTGGTTCAATCTTAATCAGAGACATGTGAATTCTAAACTAACACAGGTCAGAAAACTAGAAAGAAACTAGGGATTGTTGGTTAAGAATTTATTCAGAAGTAATTCAGCTTTCTTTATTGTATTGGTACCATAGGCTTTTTGGTTATATTTTACAGTGAGAACCCTGCTACATACCATGATATAAATAAATATGCCAGAAAGCAAAACAGTCCTACTCTTTGTTTGAAACATAATTACCGGTAGTTTTTCATTTATTAAATGAATGGATGAATGAATGGATGGTTTTTCAAGTAATATTTTGATCATAGCTACTATGTGTTTACAGCCTTCCTTCTCTTCCTTTCTTCCCTCCTTCCTTCCTATCTTTAATCAAATTTTGATCATGTTGCCATTTAAGATATTAATGTAGTTTTCATATTGTTTTCAAATATAGTAATCCATAGTACAATCATATCATAACTGATATATAACTTATTAAATATTAATTTACTAGATTAGATGACAACTTATTAGATATTTAATTTGTATACACTGTTTTATTATTATAGGTAATCTGTTGTGGAACATTTTTTAGACTTGATATTTGTTCCTCTAGTTCTTCTGGGATAAATTTCTAGACATATAATTTGGGTTGAAGTATGAATATTTTAAGCCCCTTAACATCTTGGGGGAAAAAAAACTTCCTGAATGGTGGCACATTTAAAAACCTTTTTGGAAGAAGTTCAGAGTGGTCTGTAATCTCACGTTTGACAACAGTGTTCATTAAAAAAAAATTATCAATCTGACAGGTAAAATGGGTATCCTGTTGTTTTACTTGATTTTCTCTTATATTAACTTATTTAATATTATTTTACTTATTAAAATATTTTGTAAGGATATTCAATGTAGAGTCTGTATTTGAAAATGAAAATGTTGACATAGATCAAAATAACAAAAATCTCTGGATATAAAAGTAGAAATAATATGGCAAAAATGTTAACTGGAGGATCCACCCTAAGAAATAAATTTGTAATTTATTTAATTATTAGTACCAGGATGATATTCATAAATGAGTCTATGTTCACATTTACCAAGACATGGATCTTGAAGGCTGAACTTCAAGAAGCGTTAAAGTATTTGAAATATTGAGCTGAAAAATATAAATTGAGTGACAACCAGGTGGGCAGGTATCAGAGGCTGCCTAATAGAAGTCCCAATATATTGTTCCAAATTACTGCGAGGAAGCAATATATAGAACTCCTTCAACAAGGTCATAGTAGTTCCTAAGAGGACGGGAGAGAGGGGTTAATGAAAGGAATTGGAGTTAAAAGTGTACATAAATCAGCATTTAATCATTCGGAGGTCATAACTTTAACATTATAGATGTTTGCTTCTAATGCTGAACAAAGGTGTATGTGTGTGCTTAGGGATGGGTGGGTGCAGGTTGTTAAGAAGCCCAGGGCATGATTAATGTCTCTGTCTAGTGGGCATGCCACCCCTTCAGAATAGCTTGTTCTGTTACTACACTATGATTAACCTGTGAGGCAGCAGAAAAATAGGCTTATACCACACTGCACTCTATCATTCCCTAATATCATTTTTCAGGAGGTGCCATAGGAAAAATGACACTTCATCATGGACAGGTGGGTGGGTGGGGGTTAGTGTGAAGGTAGAAGGGATAGATTCCTGAATCTCCATGCTATTAATGATATCTCTATTTTATATGTTTTGTTATTGGATTCTAGCTGTTTTCAAAAATAGTATGAGGCATTATTCTGAAAATGAAGAATGGAATTTAGCTTATTTTAAACAGAAGAGTTAACTCTGATGCTAAAAGAAATGCCAGACTCACAGGCCTAGAAGTTTCCTAAAAACATCTGTTAGACTTATGTTTGTGAAAAATATTCCAGAAAGGAGAAATGATGGAAAGGAATGAATATATTATGGTAACAGGAAAGAAATTTAAACTTTCTCTTCCTTGAAAATATTAATCATCATCTTCAATTAAGTTTAATTGAGCACAAACTATGTGCACAACACTATGCTATGCATTAAGAACAGATAAAGCTATGCTACAATCCATGGTGCTCAAGGGATTTGTAATCTACGTAGAGCATCCAGGCATGAGCATAAACAAATAACTGGCAATGAAAGGAAACTAAGGCTCAGTGCCAAGTGATTTCTGTAGATAGTAAGGATATCTAAGCCATAGAAAACAGAGTGATTCCTTTAAAATTTTTATTTTCTTAGAATTCACATATATCTAAAAAAATCTCAACAGTTGCTCTAGATGCTTGGACACTTGATGAAAGCAGGTGCACACACCATAGGGAAAGTAAATCCCAAGGGTACCATGCAGGAAAAATAAAATCTGAGACTGTACTTGTCAGATGATATATCAGTGAGATAGAAATTTCAGCAGAGAGCAGGTCTGACAAGTCAACAAATCCCTGTGCCTCTCTGGAAATCTAAGTGACAGGAAGCACTACGAGTTCTGTTCTTCCACAGTAATATTTAGGGTCAGTCCCTGGGATCATCCATGGGTTGGCTAGTGGTAGAGTTCATGTAAAAAGTATCTATTTATAATAACATCCTTTTAATTCAGAATCCAGAATTCTGGTAGCATCCTAGAACATAGCCATCATTGCATCCACCTGAATTCTAATTCTTGAAATTATTGTTGACTCTTCTCTTCTTCATATCACAATCAATTCTTCTAACTCCTATTTTGCCAGTTACTCCATTGCTGAGGTACGTTTAGTTTTTCTTACAATGTATCTCATTGCAATTATTCATTCAGTCTCTAACAATTGCTTCCTAATTCAAGCCAACCATTACTCATGCCCTCTCATCTGGACTTGGATCTCCTATTTTGGTAGACTTTTTGCCCTCCACTTCATTCTGAATACTGCTTGAAGACTAATTTCTTAAGAAGCTGCTTTGATTATGCCCTTCTCCCCTTCCTTTCCCTGGCTTTACAATCTTCACAGTTTCCAGTGCACCATAGTTAACATAATCTTTCCCTTCAGTACTACTATTGTGTTTATCGATGTCATGACATCAAACAGGGTAATGACTTGAAGTTATTTGTATTCTTTT
This sequence comes from Smutsia gigantea, assembly GCA_032199065.1. NCBI lineage: Eukaryota > Metazoa > Chordata > Mammalia > Pholidota > Manidae > Smutsia > Smutsia gigantea. The sequence goes on from JAVSCE010010115.1 coordinate 36,292, forward strand.
TTTCTCCTACTAGTGGAAGCACCAGTTGAGGCCACAGGTTTTGTCCCAGCCATCTCTACATACTGCATATACTGCATTTGTACCCAGGGTGTAGAACCACGAAACAGTGCAGTAAAATTGACTTATCCCTAGTTAAATGGTGTATTAGTTTCTTGGGGCTGCCCTAACAAAGTACCACCAACTGGGTGGCTTAAACAACAGAGTTATTGTCTGACCATTCTGGAGGCTAGAAGTCAAGATTGAGGGGTCAGTATGAAGAGTTGGCTCCTTCTGAGGGCTGTGAAGGAGAGTAAGTTCTTTGTCTTTCTCCTAGATTGTGTGGTTTGCCAGAAACCTTTGGCATTCTTTGGCTTGTGGAAGCATAATTCCAGTCTTCACATGACATTCTCCCTGTCTCTGTCTTTGTATCCAAATTTCCCCTTTGAATAAGGACTCTGTTGTTCTGGAGGAGAGCTCACCCTAATGACTTCATCTTAGCCCGATCATCTGCAAGAACCTTATTTCCCCATAGTGTCACATTCAAAGGTGCTAGGGGTTAAGAATTCAGCACCCTATTAGGAGACACAATCTAACCCATAAGCAAACAGTAATACATCACCTTAATGCAGACTGGAGAGAATTTGTTTTAGGAGATTGGTTGTAGGTTCTTCCTTGACTATGTTGTTCTTCTATTCCTGGAAGTTTTCATTTGATCTTGCCCAGTAAATACACAATGTCTAACTTTCCCATTCCTTCCATCCCCCCTTTTATATCTTTTTATATAGATTCAGAACATTTGATATCAAATTTCAATCCTGTTCTTTGCCGTCACTTTAGCAGTTTGGGTCGGGAGTCCCTGAAAAAATACTGAAGTATTTCAAAGTGCCACTCTGTACATTTGTTTATGTTACAGCTAGCTCGGTTCATTGGTCTGCATGATTATCTAATCACATTGGTATACAATATTGCAAAGTAGAAGTCTGCATAAGCTTTTCCTGATTGGTCATCATAGAAAATAGAATCTTGATTTGCTATGGTTCCAGATGGTAGTTTGCTTATAATAGTTTAGATTTACTCATGATCATTATAAACTAAACACAGCTAAATTACACTATCTTCCAGAGAATTTTCATGTTGTTTGCAACCATAGGCTCTTGCAGAAGGCGTGTCCTTATCCATTGTAAAGATAGTAATAGGTTATTATCACTATGACATTCTCTGAATGTTGACATTCTCTTTACCATAAAGAATTAATCCTTAAAATTAGTGCTGCCCATTTTTGAATGTTAATTGCTATTCATCTTTGGAGCACAACCAGGTAGAATACTTTTTCAAGGTTTAGAAGCCTGCTCTCCAGTAACATGACAGGTACGTTGAGATTATTATTAACATTATCAATTTGTTTTGAGAAAATATTTTAGTGTACATTAGTATAAAATGTTCTCGTTTTTTAAATTATTTATTGGCAGATATAAATTCAGCATGCAATATTTTATGCTGGCTGTCCAGAACCTAGCTCTGTATGGCTTACAGAACATTTATTTTTACCACCTAACTCATAAAAGTTGTTTTCCATATCTTCAGTCAAACTCAACTACAGGCAAAAAGAAGTGGAAAAATTACCTGTCACATTATTCACAGGCCAGACCAAGATACTGTAAATACCATGGACCACTAAGCTAATTTAGAAGAAAAAATGGAAAGAGGTTTTTAAAGATGGCATTTATATGTAATATATGTAGAAGAGTTTAGGGTTTTGACAGTTTGAGATTGTATCCTCTTTAGGGAGAATGCATAATGACTTTTATTTCTTTTGAAATATGCGTAACTTCTTGAAGGTAACTTTCAAGTCTCATTAACACTTTTCACTGCAAGTTTCCCATCTCTCTGAAAGCAAAGGGTACAGCATACTTGAAATTTGAATAGAGTTAATGTTCACTTATCAACATTTCAGTCATTTCCCCTCTTGTTTGGGACTTTCATTCACTTCATTAATTTGTGATAGAAAAACCCTACTATGGACATAAAAGTTGAGGTTTAACTGTTGTACCTATTAGGTCCTGTACCTAATCAGCATTGCAAGAATATATCGAATTCTTGCTGAAGTTTGGAATGCTGCTAAGATCTGTTAAGTGGGAATGAGTTTGTGAATAAGAATATGGCTTTTAGTGTCAGGCTCTGTGGATTTCAATCCCAGCCTTGTAACCCTTTACAAGTTAATTAAACTATAATCACCTCATCTACAAAATGAGGGTTATAAAGATACCTGCCTCATGATTACATTCAGAATTATATGCGGGTTTCTCAGCCCAACACTATGACACTTTGTGCCAGATAATTCTTTGTTGTGAAGGGCTGCCCTGGGCTTTGCCAGATGTGTAGCAACATCTCTGGCCTCTGTTCACTAGGTACAGAATAGTACCTGCTCCCCTCAGTTGTGACAGCCAGAAATGTCTCTAGATATTGCCTAACGCCCCAGGAGGACAAAATTGCCCACAGTTAAGAATCACTGGATTACAGAATATCGGCATCTACATTTACAAAGAAAGTTTTGCATAGTTTTTGGCATACAATAAACACTCAGTAAACTTTAACTATGATTACCATATAACAAACAGGCATTTTCAGTGTCCTCTCTGAAGAGCCTTACTCTTCCAAAACATGAACACTATCTCTGCTCTTTCTCTCTATATATGTGCAGGAATATATAAATATATATCTGAATAGATGTGTATATTTATACATGCATGTACATGTATATTATCTATTACTACTTTTCAAAGTAATGAGGGACACAGCAAAACAGCTAATATCTACAGATTGCCATCAAGCTTCACTGATTTCATGCTCTTTGCCACTAAATATTTCACAAACTACCAAAACTTTGCAAAAGAGACAGACTTAAATTTCTCTCTCTTTTATGTGACTCAGTAAGAACAAAATATATACATAGGAAATGGCATACAGTAGAGTGAAAAGATTTTTATCTATTGCACAAAATTATAAGGATTGTGACCAGTAAAGATTTTTTCCTCTACCACTGCAGTTGGGTCCAAAAAAATAGTCCTAAAATATTTTTTAAATGTTACTTGACTGCTAAAGTCTAAAATGGGAAACACTAAAAGCCTAAAACAAGAAGCAGTGTGTGAACCTGTGAACACTGGCTCAGGAAATTCCATTTTCTTAATGTTAATAATAATAATGGTACCTTGGTTTGTTTAACTTTCTGTATATTACAAGGCCTCTATCCTTATCTCACATAATTACCTCAACAATGCTCTTTAGATAGGGATTATTTTGACCCTCTTATAGACAAGGAGATTGAGAGGTCATACTCCCAGTAAGTGACAGATACAGGACAAATAATATGATTCACAGTATAGAAGTTTCCCTATAGAGCACAGGTCTTCAATTGTTTGGGCACGACTTCTACAATCACCAGTTGCCATTCTGAGAAAGAGACATGATGTTTTCAATCATGGAAACTTTTCTGTGTGTCTACCATTATTTCTCTCTGTTTCAAGTTGTTTCATCCTTCACAGTACATTCAATGGTTGTTTGCTCTAACAGGCTTTGGTAGTGCTTTTAGTACATTACTCTACATGGATTGTACTCTGAAATATTCCCCTAGATACTCATTTAGTTGAATTTTGTAGTAAGAGCAACTGATATTGTTAAGGTTAATGACTCAATGTTTTACAAGTTGAAACACATTTGAGGTTAAATTGATTGTTTGGATCGTTTTATTCAACAATGTGAAGGTCTTGAGTGTGGTGTTACTTACTGCCTTAGAGGAATGTCTTTGTTATACCCTTAATGGTGTGGTATCCATAGAAGTGACATTAGGGAGCCTAGCAGTACTCTAACAGTGTTTCTGAAATGTGGCTTGTAAAAATTACTGCTAATGAATTTACACTGGCATATAGCTACTGTATGATAATAAGCATTTATAAAGAGTTTTATATATTGCTTGGTATGCTCATTTAAAATCCTGTCACATAGGAATCATTATTAATTCCACTGTCCTAATGGCCATGTTGATGATCAGAGGTTCAATCACTTGGTGAAGGTTGCACAATTACTGTCAATAATAATAATAATAATAATAACTAATAATGGCTGACATGTATAGAGTGGCTACTATGTAGTAGACATTATTTTTATTATTTATTTATATGTTTTTATTACATATAAATCTATTTTATTTTTTAAAAAGTTTAAGCAGTTTTTATAGCCATGTAAATATTATGAAGGAGTCTAAAGCCAGGTAGTCTTATTAGAGTTCATGCCCTTAACTTCTACCTGCTTTTCCTCCTTATACTTCATTAACGAAGCTGGACCTTGAGTCAAGTCCTCCAACTTCTGTCTCCAGGATATTCACTTGTCTGTCTCCCTCATTTTAAGATATCATGTTGGTTGACTACTATATACTGTTTTCTCAGAACCTTCATGGATAAAAAATTAATGCATATAAATGTTCTAAGTTGCTGATCACTGGGAAAATAGTTTTGTTTAGCTATATGTCACTAGTGTGCTGGCTAAGGCACTCAGTAAATACTAATGAACTAACTTACTATTCTTAATTTATATATTTGCAACAACCTTTGACAATATGTGTGTTATTTCAAATAAAGAACTTAATTATGGGCATTTTTATATACCATGTTATGCCAGTACTGGAAGAGATTGAAAGCAAGTGTTTCCTAGAAACACTAGGAAATCCCAAATTCATATGAGAAAGTTATGGTTCAAACATGAAACATCTAATTTACAATAGAGTCTGAGTTCAGAGGACTTTAAAAATGGGATGAATTTCAAACAATGGATAGAGTAAGTAATAGGCTGGCCAAGATATTTGCGATATCATAAAGATACATACCATAAACTCAATAAGCAGGCGGGAAAATATCTAACAATCAGAAATTTCAGGGAGGAAAACAAATTCAAAACCAGTACTAAAGCCTGGTAAAAATGTAAAGCTGATTAACGTGTAACTTTATTTTGATCAACAAATAAGAAAGGAAAATCTATATGAACAGTATTTTTTAATGGAATGGGGTTGTAGGTCGTACTGGTCAGAAACGTAATTCTGATAGCCTATTTGGCTCTGCAGTGAAAAACAGTACATAGTCAAAATATCATAGGTACTGTTTATTGCTTTTCAACATTTAGAACTGACTTAAAAATAAATCATTTAATCATGGTCATACAATAGAATATAAATATAAATCCTTGTCAATACAAATATAAAAGTAGCACATGTGACAAATTTGTAGATGAAAACAGTGTAGAGTGACTTGACTTGTATATTAATCTTAGATGGGGAGAAATAGAGATACAATTAAGAGTTAATGGAACTAAAAATAGAGATTTAAATATTTTTAAAATTATAAAGATAAGTATTTAAAAATATACAGGAACTAAGAATAGTGTTTATAACTGGGGTAAAGGAGTAGAAAGTTGATAGCTACTTATGAAATAAATCTATCTTTACAGAAAAAGGTTAATAGATTATTTTTGTTAATATATATTTTAAAAAAGTAATATTAGTATATGATTCAGGAAAATGGATAAAATCATCAAGATAACTAAAAAACAGAAGATCATATGGGCAGTAAATAAAAATTGCTCTCTGATGGTATATGAGGAAATAAAGTATAAGAACAGGAAGGAAGGGAGGGAGGGGAGAGGGAGAAGCAAAGAAGAAAAGGAAGTTAATTCCATACTTTCAAGAGGAGAAATAATTCAGTCAAGTCATGAAGCAGGAATTAGAAACCAGAGAATAATTAACTAAAGGATGCATTTTAGGCAAAGCTAGCATTCTAGGTTTGTCTGAATCCTATATGCCTTACCTTGTCACTGAGTGAGCAAACTCAGAAAGTGAGAAATCCCTATGAAAGTCATCATGGAAAGAAAATCTAGATGTGTATTCTCTGAATACATTCTTTTTCTATTTAATGAAGGGAGAGCATATATAATTTTACTCATTAACAATGTTTCTTTAGTAGTTTAAGTTTCAATTGCCAAAGCTAATATCTTTATTATGATAGAACTACCAATTACTATCTGTACAACTCAGCATTATTATAGAAACAGTTCTAGGTAGTTGCCTTCATTTAATATCCAGTGAATAATTGAAAAAGACATTTAGATTAAACACTATTATCTAATTGTTTTATGATTGTAAATCTTAGGCTCATGTCAGCTGTGCGAGCAGGGCAAAGTCATATTCCATAGTTCTTAATATTTATTTCAATAAAAATAAATACCAGTTATATCATAGGCAATTTAAAGTTTTGAAAACTCAAATTAGCCTGTACATAATCTTAAGGATTTACACCAAACATTTCTAATTACTTTGAAGAATTATTTATAAGATTCTCTATTATATGTCTTTGGCTAGAAAGAAAAGTTTAGAGAAATCTAAAATAATTAAATGTACATTTAGCTCTCAATTCCACAAGTCTCAAAACACTCAGTTTTAAATGGAAGTTCATATATATAATTTTAAATTCTAAAAGAATCACATCTCTTTGCATAACAGATGTTTCTTTTTTTTAGGTAAAAACTATCAGGAGAAGTATTACATGAGCTTTTACATTTGGAAAGCCTTAATATGTTAGCTATGGAAACTTAAATTAATTTTTCCTGAGTATGCCTTACCATTGACTGTTTTTTCATTTGCTGTTTGTCCCATAAATGCATGTCAGTCTTAACCGGACTTGAGCCAACCCACCAGACCGTGTGCCATTGTATTATACTGTCTGACAAATGGACCTCGTTTCACTTCAAAAGATTTGAACTTGAAATCACTCCCAACAGTTTTAAAGCAAATGTCTTTCCTCCTGTCAACCATTGCCTAATTTAAACTTCCCATCTGCATTTCTAATTATGATACAGAAAAAATCTGTGTTGATCAAAGAGTTGTTTTTTTCTTTTTCCCCTTTCAGGAAGGACACATTGTAGGCATATGGCTAAAAGAAGGACGTATCTTTCATTTCACACCTTAAAAACGCCTTTCTAATAATTTCTTATTGATTTTGTTAGGTACCTGAAGTTTACTTTTGAAATACATTTTAGTATTCTTTTAAAAGTTTACCTAATTATTTATTTATAATGTTTCAAAATAATTGAAAGTGAAGTAATTGATATTATTACTTAAAAGTTTTAACACTATATATTCAAAACTTATTTCTAAAGTCTAATTTATATATGTGGTAATGTGAATGCTTTTCTCCAATGCTTTCTTAAAGCAAACAGTAAAACTTTTTTTTATTATTTTTAGCTCTATGATGTTGGACACAATATGAAAAGTCCTACTTTATTTTTATAGAGTGATTGAATGTCATACATGTGTCAGGAGCACAAAATATCTGGTGATTTGGGTCATGCTATAAGTTCACAGCAAAATACTGAACATGAATGTCAGAATCTGGCATTTTAGACTTTTTTACTCCTAAAATATCTTCAATAGTCTGAACACAGTGAATGAATCACGCTATCATTTGATAGAATATTTATTTATCATTGGAAAGAATATTTCTTGTTCTAGGTAAAAATTGAAGTTAGTTGATAAAATGGCTAGGTACATACCCACACATTGCTGGGCCATGGATATATAGAGGGTTTAATTCCTTAACACGTAAATTCAATACCTTCCAGAAACACAGAACAATAAGACTAAAATTCAGATCACTGACTTTGACTGCAGCTTTATAATATCTTTAACTAAAAAACATACTTTCAGTGAAAATATATACCATACCATATTGAATTTACCAGAAGTAATTACAGAAATAGAATTTTTGCTTTAGCAAAATTAAGCTCTGTATTCCCTGGAACTTGTCAGCATTTCTTAAAATTTTTATCAATTGTGAAAACACAGTAATTGTGTCATTTTTATAAACTAGGCTATTTATATATATGCATATATATATATATAAATGTATGTGTGTGTGTGTGTGTGTGTGTGTGTGTGTGTATATATATATATATATATATATATATAAACTAAATGATAAGGCAGAGAAATTTAATCTGGTTTAGTACACATGCATATGTATTTATATCCATTTCTATATGAATTCCTGATCGGAATCATAGTCACTTAGCATTACTTAATGATTAACAATTATGATTTACAATTAACTATTAATAATTCATTGATTTCAACCATTTATTGAACTATGGTATGGGCACAATACAGCATTGCACCCTATTTTGAATTTATAAACATGGTGAGAGGTATATATATATTTATATCTGTATCCCAATAGGGACAAAGATGAGCATTTAATTCTGACTGGGAAGACTGGACATGATAATTGAGCTCTGCTTTACAGGATGAGTAGATAATTATGATGCAGAAGAATAGCAAAATTACAGATCTTGAGGGAAAATCCATGCGATGATTCAGGACGTTATCAGGTTCAGTATTGTGTTGTGGGAGCCGGAAAGAGGCTGGAGAGGGAGACCAAGGACAAACTGAAGGGCCTCAGACTCCATATGCCGGATTTGGGACTTGTTTGAAACAAAACAAAACATTTTATTTGGAAACAATTTCAAGCTGATATATAAGATACAAGAATAAGACTATAATCATACAAATAACAATACAAAATCTTATATACCCTTTATGCAGTAGCACTTACTGTTAACACTTTTCCGCATGTATCAATCATTTTTCTCATGCTACCTGTCTTCTGTATGTATGTATACATAGATAGATAGAAAGATATAGATAGATACCTATATTCTATATCTACACATCTGAAATATTTCATTATCATGTTATGCACATCATGTTTTTTTACGTGAAATAGGTCATTATGTATTTCCTAAATATGGGAATATTCTGTTACCTAACCCAATATTGTATTAACTTCAGTAAATTTAACATTATAAGACTCTGTGCATTTGATCTGCAGTTTGCATTCTAGTTTTTTCATTTGGCCCACTAATATCCTTTATAACCTTAATTTTACTCCAATACAAGGACCAGTCTAGGATCAGGTGTTGCATTCATTATTACGTATTTTAGTCTCATTAATCTGGAACATTTACATACCCTTCTCTGTCTTTTTTTTAACATTCTTTTCGTTTTTTTACTCTGATAAAACATACATAAAATTAAATTTATGATTTTAATCATTTTTAAGTGTAATGTCCCATGATATCAAATGCATTCATATTGTCATGCAACCATCACCTCTGTCCGTCTTCACAACTCTTTTCACCATTTAAAACTGAAACTTACACCCATTAAACAGTAAGTCTCCATTCCTCTCTCTCCACTGCCCTCGACAACCACCATTCTGCTTTCTGTCCAATTTTGACTACTCTAGGAACCTCATGTAAGTGGAATCATACAGTATTTGTTTCTGCTTTTATTATTTTTTTGATTGGCTTATCTCACCTAGCATCATGTCCTCAAGGTTTATTCATGTTTTAGTGTATGTCAGAATTTCCTGCCTTTTTAAGGCTTACTCATGTTTTGTTGTATATATATGCCACAATTTGCTTTTCCATTCATCCATCTAGGGACACTTGAGTTGTTTCTACATTTTAGCTATTGTGGTTAATGCCGTTATGAACATGAGCGTATCTCTTCAAGATCCTACTTTAAATTCTAGAAGTGGGATTGTTAGATCATATGGTAGCTATGTTTTTAATTCTTTGAGGAACCTCCATACTGTTTCCCTCAAGAGCTGTACCATTTTATATTCCCACAGAAGTGCAAAAGGGTTCACTTTCTTCACACTGCACACTTTTCACTTTCTCCATACCCTCATCAACACTTGTTTTTTAAGTTTATTTTTTGTTTTTTTGTGTGTGTTTTTTTGGTAGTACTCCTCCTAATTGGGTGACTTTTGAGTCACTCATTGTAATTTCTTCTTTATCTTTTATGACATGATATCTTTTAAACATTCAGACTTCCCATTTCTCTCTACCCCACTGTTAATTCCTCATTTTTGGTTTATCTGATGTTTCCTTATGATTAAGTTTACATTATATATTCCTGGCTGAACCAATATATACATGATGCTTCGTGCTTGATTCTTTATATGATGAAGTAAAAGTCAAGATTTTAAACATGAAAACATTCTCTTTAGGTCTGCATTTTAGAAAGGTGATTCCAGTAGTAAAATTGTGAAAATAGGTGGGAACCACTGAGACCAGTAGAGGGCTACTGCTGTTGTCTGGATGAAAGAGAATGTAGACCTAGACGAGTGGTAACAAGAATGTGATGCCAGCATTGGTCAGCATGAATCATCCAGCTTCTGGAAAATCCAGGGCCCAGGCAGGCTCACAGGTTCTGCTATCCATACAGAGTTGGAGTTGAGCAAAGGATCCCCAAATCAAGAAACTGTTTCTTCTCCTAGGTACCTTGTTCAGGGAAACCTCCCTCCTTTCATACTATCTAGTCACCACACCCTTATCCAAATCAACAGAGATCTGATGTCGTTTATCTACTTGGACCACCACTTGGGCCACCGTCAGTGCCACCAGATCTTTTTTCCTCCTTCGGTGAAGACTTTAGTATATAGCCTTCTGAATTCTGTTAAGGTATTTGACGTGGAGTCATTTGTGCTACTCTGCAGAAAGTCTGAGTACAATTTTTTAGGTAACGTATTTGCTCAAGTTTCTAAGCCTTTATTTCTAGATGTGCATAGGGAAGATTTTATTCCTATTCAAAAGAAATACAATGCATCAATAGGAAGTAGAGAAATGTTTCTGAGGAAATCACGTCCCGTGTGTGTGTACAGTTCAGACTGCAGACTTTGCTATGGATAGTATACCACGGCATCTTGGTTAGAAGCAGGCACTGAAACTGGGACTTGGCTGAGGACTGCTTGACAGAGGAGCACAGCCACTAGAAGGAGAAATCCCAATGTTTGGAGGACAAGGGAGTATGGGTTTCTCTTTTCTGATGGTCCCAGCAAGGTCAGAGTAATTGGAAAATGTCTTTTTTCTTATACAAAAGCAAGTTTGCTGCTAGGAATGTCAGGAAAGAACTGAAGAGGAGAGCGAATAATAAAAAAAGGAGATTCTTTTTTTAGTTCACATTCAGGACAAAGTTAGTTTTCCTTCCCTGTAAGTTCGGCTAAAGTATTCATCATATCTGAGGAATAACATTGCAGAACACATTTATTGCAGAAACCACTGGGTGTTCCTAAAGGGTCTTCCTGCTAGAGCAAGGCATTGTGCCACAAAGGGTCTGGCCTCTACTGTTCTTGAATCTCTGCATTCAGATGCATGAATAGATTGTACTGAATTTGTTCTTAATCCTTATTATAATTTGCCTCTACTTGAGATGAATAGAATAGCATAGGGAAAACCTAACGTATTTCTATTCCTTTCTCCTGGTTGGGTTTCTCTCACTGAAGTGTCAGAGAAGAGCAAAGCAATTTTCAGTCACTATTTGCTTTCTCTGTAAACAACAAGGAGGTGGGCAGAGATGCTTAAATTTCAGCAGCATGTCTGGCTGTCTGCGGTGATTTTACTGGGTCAGTGCATATCCTTAACATAAAATTTAACAAGCAATTGAGTTGTTTATGTTGTTTTTCAAAATGTCTTTCATGCCACACGAAATAGGGGAAAAAGAGAAGGACGGCACAAAGTTATTGAATCACACCTCACTCAATGAATATAAAAAGAAATATTACAGAGGAGAGGAAGCAGGTGTATTGTGAAGTTTGGTTTCTTTCATGAGCATGATGGAAATCCTGGCTTTAAGCCAAATGTTTTTCAGATGCGGGTTCCACAAAACTTAGGTTATATATTTTTTCAATTCAAGTGTTTTCATTTGTAAAAAAGAATGCATGTACATTGTTGAAAAAGGGAAAGCAAATAATATTATGAAGAGAAAACAGTTATCTCTTACCCCCATATCCATTGTTAAGTTTTTTTACATTTGTCTCTGATCTTTTCTCAGTACTTTACATGGATGGTAGTAGTATGTATTTAATTTATAATCATACTTTGTCCTCCATTCTGCTAAATTAAAGTGTTTTGTTATTGTTGAACGTTTTTTCTGCTCATAATTCAAGACAGAATCACAGTTGTGTACTCCTTGATGGATTCACATATACACACCAAATAGAACCAAAACAACCTCATCCATATTTTGTTGGCAAAGGCAACAAAATCAGTAGCAATAAAGGGAGGACAGGGGATTCAACATATTATCTACTAGGTTTTATTATGTATTACTTCCAAGAGAAAAAAAGAAGTTTGAAGTGTTATAAAATTAGGTAACTGCTATCATGTAGTTTGAATTTATTTATAAAAGAGCATCAATTAAAAATATAATTATGCCTTTATTCTCAATCATACTTCCAAAAGAGGGAAGAGCTTGATTCCCAATGAGGGGGACTTTGTTTAAAGGTATATTTTAAGGTCAATCTTGTGATTATAATTCAATTGCTCTGGATGGGGCCCAGGCATCAGTGAGTTTTAGCAGCTCCCTGGGTAATACTTATCTGCAGCCAGAATCGAGAAACGATGGGTAGAGTCAGAAGAGTGCATGATCTGTGCAAGGAAAATAATGCCAAATATAAAAATATGAGAAATTCTGCATTTAGCAGAAGCTAGGTGTTCCCCATTAATTGGAAACTAAATTGCAATGATGTTAAGGAATTTGCCTAAGGTTACCGTGTAGTGGCACAGCGTGAGTGAGAATCCTGTCTTGTGATTCCCGTTGCTAATAGAATGTGCAACCTCCTGTGTGTCATGTCTGACAATTACTATTCATTTTTTTTGTTTTGTTTTGTTTGCCATTTAATGGAAAATAGTGCTTTTGTCACTTCAGACTGTGGGCTATGGGCTAATTTATTAAAAACATATTTTTATTAAAATCTTTTTTTCCCTTGTGATCTCTTAAATAACATACAATAGTTTCTTCCTAAGTCTTCATTTCCTAAATTTTTTAAAATTCTGGAATGTATAATTTATGACAAGGATGTCCATCTGCAAACCGAGTCCCTTGCCCAAAGCTGTGCTTACTGTGGAGGAAATCCACCGTGAAAAAGAGAGAGCTCACAGTGCAGACACAACTTGTTTTGTTCTGCTTTTCTTTTTATCTTCTCTCCCAGTGTTGCTTTCTCCTTCATGCTTCCACAGACTTTGACATACCCCTTGAATGCAAAATCAGACAATACTTTAAACATTTTGATAGTAGTTTTGTAGAAGTGTGAAATTTGCCTTCTAAATAAGTCTTTTCAACATAGGTTGATTTAATACTATTATAGGTTTTATAATGGATTGAATTCATGGAAACTCTAATGATCTTTTATTTTTCCATCACAAGGTTCCTGAATGTCTGTTCTATTCAAAGTATAAATTGCTTCCAGAGTGGCACATAGTGAAAAAATTACCATTCTGCCATTAGGCATAACATAAATTTTATTGTCATTAATGCTTATTATTCCTAAAATATTTGCAAGCCAACACAAATACTGATGTGTGCCACTATCCCCCAACATCACCATAATATATACACACACAAAAAGATAAACCTATCTCTCCAAGGCCCCATGTCTTTTTCTGGTAGTGATGATTGTATTAAGCCATTTTTCTGTGTTGTGCTAGTTTCCCTTTGGGCAGTGGTGCATATTTTCAAGATCACCAACTAGGATGAAAATAGAGACCTAGAAAGGAAAGGTATTCTGTGGCAAGCCTATTGGTCCACATGGGATTAAATCCTAACTTTGCTCATTGTCGCAGTCCATCAGAGCTGGCCAACAGAACAAAAAAATTCTGTATGTAGTTTTGAACATTCAAAGTAGTGAAAAGTGTAAAAAAAAACAAAAAAAAAGGGAATTTTCAAATAACTTAAACTTCTATTTAAAAATTAGAATGACTCCAGTAAAAGGAGCATGGGAAATATTTTCCATAAAGAAAATTAAAATATGTACATTAACTTTATTGAAGAAATGAAGTACATTCATGTGCACTCTTTTTTATTTTTATATTTTCTGCACATGTGTGCACGAGATTGTTATGGTGTATATGCTTCTTCCATTTGAGGAAATACTGTTATTATAAATAGCCTACTGGAGTCCATGTTTCTAGTATTTGGACTTTTAAAAAAATCATGTTAAAGAATGAATTTAACAATGGACATCTAGATGCTGTACAGCATAGTTGAGAGAAAATTCACTGACACATTCCTCGCTCCCCCATCTCCCTTTTTACTTCAAGTCAGTAGCCATCTCTGTGTTGGGAATGACTGGAAATTTAGAAGAGTTACTTGTTAATATGAATGGTAGTATGGTGACCAGAACAAACACTGTTTTCTTGAAAAGTGCACTAGTCTATCCCTAGGCGTCCCACTAACTCTAGCTGACCATTGAACAACACAGGAGTTAACGGTAATGACACACATGCCCAGTAAAACTACATACAACTTCTGCTCCAAAAAACTTAATCAAGAGCCTACCATTGACTGGAAGCCTTACCAATCACATAAATGTCGATTGACACATATTTTATATGTGTATTTTATACTACATTCTTACAATTAAGCTAGAGAAAAGAAAATATTTCTTTCAAATCATCTCATATCTCCAAAGAATTTGACAATATGTTTATTGGAAAAAATTCACATATCACTGGACGCACACAGTTCAAGCCCCTGTTGTAGAGTCAACTGTAGTTCTCTTTGTACTGAGTAAACCAGTCACGTTCCTATGCTAGAGTTTCTTCAGATGTAAAATGAGGGATTTACCTAATTCCTAATATCTTAGTACTGAAATATCAATTCTAAATATCAGGTAAGGAGCTGAAAATAATTTCTAAAAATTGTTAGTAACTGTATATTTGTTGAGATTTTGCTATTATTCATTCAACTATATTAAGGACTTAAATATACATTACCTTATTTAATTTAAAAACAGCAAAACAAAGGTCAATCAAAGCAAGTTTTTATCAGCTTTCCTCTTTCTTAGTAAATTAGGAAGTGAGAGAAGCTCTGAAAACAATGAGCAATCTAATGGCGTGTCATTATAGAAGAGGGATAATTACATGTATAAAGAATAAATTAATCATTGTTGAACTGGATTATATGTTTTGGACATTACTGAATGCAGCTGTGTAAACAATATTCTGTTAACTGCTGTCAGACTAACAGAAAAAGAGCTTTTTTCTATAGAAAATGATCTATGATGACTTCTGGTAAATAGATTTTATCTTCACATTCTGTTGGTGATAGTTTGGATTATTTAACTGTAATCATGGAAATATTTTGACAATTTTTAAATCAGATATGGCTTCTTTCGTGGTTGTAACTGTTTTCTTTAACAAGTATCTTTTCCCACATACACTCATAAAAACTGTAAAAAATAATACTTTTTTTCATTTTATAACCACATGTGGCCAACACATAATTTATAAAAATGGTAAACATATATGGTTATGAGTTCCTGTTATATTTTTTAGAGTGAGTTATATATACAAACCTTGAAAAAAATGTTTCAAGTACTGTATCTATGACAAAATCATAGAATGTTAGAACTAGATGCCATTGAAATAATCTAATCAAACTTCCTCACTCCCTCTTTAAATCCTTAAAGATGTCTTTTGATTATCTTCCAAATAAAGTCTAAATCCCTGGGCACTGAATGAAGTTCCTCAATGACTTTTAATTACTTCATATCAAAAAGCACCCCTCCCAGGATGCCTTCCCTGAACCCACCATCTGTCATTTGGGGTTAGCATCCTGTGCATGCCTGTATTTTATTATTTACTTCGTTTTAAGTAAAGTTCATTTCTTCATAAATGCATAAACAAACATACACATATAAATAGATACACATATATATGTAAATTTACTGTCATTGTATATACACCTATATGTGTGTGTATATTTTTATGACTAGATTATATGCTTGGATAAATTTTATTTTCCTCTAATTTTTCTCTCCACACACAAACATGCACCCTCTCACTCTTATACACATATTTGTATGTTTATACCTTCATGTCTTTTCTCATTTGCTTCTCATTGTTGATGACTATATTTTTTTCTTCTTTGTACATGTATAAGTAATAACCTGTAGCTCAACAAGCATTAGTTTAATTGTTACAGATGAGAGGAGAAAGGATGAGAATATTTTCCCATGACCACACAGATAGCTGTGACATTTAACCAGAACACCTTAAGCCCCTGTCTTCTTCCTTGCTGGTCTTAATAATCAAGTGTTATTATTTGCTGTTTTGCATTTTAAACCCTCAAATGATGTGATAAAAATCCTCCAAAATATTCTGGACATTTTTCAGTAATAAAAAAAAATGACTTTTTCCCATTTCATATGGGATTTTTGATCATGTATGATTTTGATAAAGATTCAAAGATATTAAGTTGAAATAAAGATGAATTTATTAATGTATCTGAAGTAATATTAAGCACTGGTGATAAAGAGTTTATGCCCAAATATAATAATAAATAACTAATAGCAATAATAATAATAATAATATGTTAGCATTTATTGGGCAGCTGCTATGTACCAGCTATTATTCTGTTTTACTTATTTTAATAATACTGAATAATAATATATAATTATTATTAATATAGGTGTTACTAAAATATGTCATCTATAAGAATATAATAACAATACAGAATAATACTCTGAGTTCATTATTTCAAGATTCTAGTAATACACATAAAAAACACTGTCAATGAGCTAAAGTGCTTGTTCAAAATCTCTAAATCAGCAGAGTCAGAATTCAAACCAAGGTACCAGTTTCCAATTTAACCTAGTGTACCATGCTGACTGTATTAAGAGATTGCTGTGAATTACCATATTTAGATTTTGTTATTCTGTCAAATCATAATGGAACACCTTAATAACTGTAGAGTGTGATGTGTTACTTTGTTTAAGCTCTTCCCTAAAGTCAAATAAATAATTTAAAATAAAATATAATTTGACGTTTAACTTCCCCAAAATACCTCATGAATGTGAAATTTGTTAAATTATGACTATATATAATGAGAGAAAATTGAGTCTTTTATAAAATATTCATAAATTAATTTTTAAAATTTTTCTTTCTTTTTTTTTCAGTCTGAATTGAAGTTTTTCAATTTCAGTCTGTTGATTCATAAATCAATTACCATTGAATGACCTGAGGGCAGCAGGAAATTGGGTCCAAATGAAAAAGAAAAGGAGGCAATTTGTTTTAAGTCTGAAAGTTTAATGTTCAGTGGAAGTTTAATCAGAAGTGACCCATTGTTTGAAAAGTAGAACATCAATGTCTTGTTAATTTCACTGTCTTTAAATGAGGACTGGGGAAAATTGAGATAATTGATTATTCTTAAATGAAAATCAGGGAAAGATGCTTTCAAAAAGGAGCTAAAGGCATATTTTCTTTCTTTTTATCTTAATTCACTAAGGAAATAGTTTGTTCTGTTTGGGGGAACTCAAACTTAGTATATAGTTTTTAGAGACTTGTATCAAGAGTCAAATGTATCATATATCTTTTATCCCCAGGACTAAAAAAGTATTTTAACACCTATTTATTCAGTTAAATGAGTTTTTTGCTTTAGTGAATTGCAGAATTAATTTGGTGTCTTCATTGATTTCCAAAAAGAATAAGTGGAATGAATGTTTAAAATGAATGCATTTAGCTGAAGGAATACATTGCCCCAAACTTGAGATATTCTAAGAAATCATTTTTGGTTCTTGAAGTTAAATCTACCTGTGCTCCCTGGGATACACAGGGAAATGAAGACTTTCATTTAGCCTTTAGTAAGTAGTAATATGAATAGAAATACAAAATTTGCCCAGGGATATCTGACTGTGTTAATGTGAAGCCATTCATATGTTGTTAACTGAAATGCCAGTAAGATGGGCTAGAAGTAGGAAAATGGAAGGGTTAGGAAGGATTTAAACAACAAATCATTTCCAGACTTGTGCTCCTCTGATTTCTCCATTTTACCTACATTGGGCTTAGTATTTAACAACATCAAAAAAAAAAAGATTTTAAAATACAAGAGTAATACAGTGAAGGGTAAAATTTCAGGTAGGCTAATGTTCCCAGTTTAATTTTCCTGGGTGTTTTTATCCAGATTACGACTATAAAGGTAATCTCTTTCTCTGTCTAGCAAAAGGACTTTGAAGGACTACAACATCTCTCTCAGGATTTGAATACTGTATTTGTGTCTTCTTAACCTGATGTTTAGATTCTTTTGCCCTTCACTTTAAGACCTTTAAATCCCTCATTTCTTACACAGTTGATTAAATGCAGCCCTGAGAAAAGCACTGACTTTTGAACAGAAAGCTTTTCAGGAGGCTAACAGTCTCTGACCTCAAAGAAATGATGTTGTGAAATTGACTTGAGACTTTACCAGAGAGACCAGGTTTTGCTAAAGACTATATTAAAGTTTGGATTCCCCATTACTAAGAAAACTTCTTTCCCTCCAACATCTGAGAATATCAGTTATTCTGTTTCTACCTTGCACTTGTTACTCCTGTATTCTCCGTGATACACAGAATATTACTGGTGTTAAGATGCCCTTGGGTGCTACACCCTACCCCCTTGTGCAGGCAAAATGCACCAGTAGAGCTGAACCAGTAATAGCTGAAATATACTAGTAGAGTTGGTAAATAGCTGCTGCTCTGAGCCCCATAAGTGCCTTTTTCTGGTCTATAGTGGCTCCTCCTGGAAGCTCCTCCAGGACTCCTGTCAATTGACTGTGAAATAATTAATAATCACCCATTGGTGCATCTGATAGTTAAAAGAACATCAGTTTCCCAAAAGGAGAGAGGCAAGTTGAAGAGAAAAAGCATTCTGCTAACCACTTGATGACCTGAGATTATGGCATTATCTCCTTTACTTCATGATTATTTAAACTTCATGTGAAAATGCAAACAAATCTATATGGCCTATTTTAGTTAATATAAGGATTCAAAATATTTGGGGAAGTTTCAATTTCATATATTCCATTTTAAAAACTAAAATATGATGAATAGTACATGGATTTAAAATGACTGAAGAAGAGATGAAATTTCCAGGATAAGAGAAGTTCAGAGCAAGCAAAGATTTTAAATTTCATTACACATAGTTGTATATTTTATTCATATATGAAATTTATATGAGGTGAACATAGATTTCATTTTTTCTCACCTGTTAAGACTCTCAAAAATCTAGAAGTCAATACTATGCTGCATTATAATTTATAGGCAGTATATTAGGCTGTGTATTTTATAATGGTTAAGAGCCCAGATCCAATCTGAGTTCATTCCTAGCTTTTCCGCTTTCCAGCTTGGGCAAGATACTTAAACATACTGTGCCTCAGTTTCTTCATCTATGAAGTTGGGTAATAAGAGTATCTACTTCATAAGTATTTTAGGAGGATTAATTGAGCTAATATTGATAGGGTGTCTTTTTAGCATTAAATATTATTCATAATACATAAAATATTTTTTCAATGCATACTATAAAACACAAGGATTGACAATCTCCCATACTTTTGGGTATAACTATAATATTTAATTTGGAGAAAATCTAAATCTAAATATGTTTCTTTTGCTTACTAGTGGTTCTTAAGGAGAGCATAATACCCCCACACCCTTCCCCAGATAGAGTAGGCACACCAAAATCTCTGAAAACAGGATATTTAACGTTTATTTAAAAATGGTACTTGGCTTAAAAATGTTTAGGCACTCTGTCTTAAATTACAAGACATCTTTCATCATCAAATTGTATTTCAGTGCTGGGAGTGTTATGACCGTCTGTTGAGTTGTATTTAGCACATACATTGAAAATCCTGTTATACCTCCTACCGATCAGAAATTCTGTATTGTCTTGACATTTTGCTGTGTAGGTATTACTTCTGTAGAAAAGTGTTTCAGGTTAAGTAGTTTAATTATTTTCATTGTTTTGAATTCATGCCCGTGCCTGCTATCCTTCCTCAGCTGTAGTGGAATATTGATGTAGTGGAATCGTGGAGTTGGATACGGTATTCTTAAGTGTAAATGCATGTAAAAGTCTACAATTGAATGACCACAGATGAAATTTCAGTCTGCAAGGTACACAACTCTGGAAAATAGAATCAATGCACTGAAAATCACTCTTCTATCTCTAAAAGTGGTATGATGAAAGGACCTAAAGAATTTAGTCAGTACTTCTCAGATTCAAATTTTTTTTGAGGTCAAATGAAATGATTCATAATGGAAAAATGCTGAGATTGACATAGAATGTCAACTTTAAATTTACCAGCTAAGAACATTAAAATAAACCAAATTAAAAAACAAAACTGCCATCTACTTTCAATTCACTTCATGAAAGGAAAAATATTTTAATATCAAAAGACAGTTGAAAGAACACGACTTTAGGAGAAAATACAGCTTTTTAAAGAATATAGTTAATTTCATGAAAAAATTAACTACCTGCCATATTACTGTTTATCTCATTTTGTTATGGACTGGACAACAATGCTGGTATTTAAAGAACTGCACTTAATGACTGTTGGATTAAATGGGAGTAAATGGGTTCCATGCTTGGACTAAAACCCTGCCAGTAAGTAACTGTGTTTCCTTAGCTAAATTTCTTCATCCTTCTAATCCTCAGTTTCCTTCCTCTACAAATTGGGGACAATAATACCTTTCTGACAGAGCTGCTATATGGATTGATAGTTTTAGCCATTATTCTAAAAGTTTTACATCTATTAATCCATTAAATACATATGATGATTTTGTGAGTAGGTTTTATATTCATTCTGCAGATCAGAAAACTGAGGCACAGAGAATTTAGGTAACTTGCCATATGCCAAGTATTTAGTAAATATTTTAAACATCAATAATATTCATTAGTATAATGTATGTTTGTATGTAAATATTTTAGAAGGATTCTTTAGTTGTCTCAAATATTGTATATTGTATATTACATAAGTATATATTTCTATATACTATAAATATATTTATATAGTTTAATATAAGAAAAACATTCAAAAATATATATGAAATATATAAACATTCATGAATATTGGCATTTTAAAAATGTTAGTTACTCAACACTTGTACATTGATCATATTTACTTAATAAGAACACCATTATTACTGTTCCTGTTGTTATTAACACCTCTAGTACTGATGTTTTAAATATCTGTATTTTATATTACCCTGAATGCAAATATTAAGTCTCTTGAGCAAATATCAGAATTATTTCTATTTTTAGCATTAACCTCATTGGTTCTCTACATTGAATTCTCTTCTTCTTATGGGGTGAGGCAATAAGAACCAGGTAGACAGACTTCTTTGTTGTAACAAAATACAGGAACCCTGAAAATATGAATCTGGGAGTTTACATACATACTGTTCCTCTCCTACTAAGAGAGAGAGAGTAACAAAGTTTTCCTAAAGCAAATACATTCTCCTAGGAAAGAGAAGGGGAATGTCTTGGGTTCTTGCCCTTGAATGTAATGTTATTTGATGTTATGTAATGTGCTGATTGTAATGTAATGGTATGTTTTCAGAGTTCTGGGTTTTGTTCCCCTTTAAAGTAACATATCTTTAGAGAGATAAATCTCTCCAGGCTTCTCTCATTATCCATTTGTCATCATTTCACTTCCAAGGTGTAATTCATACAAGTTCCAATAAAATTTGCTCAGAAAGTCATAGGCATGCAGAAATACCTAAATATTCACTTCCTGGCAGTATAGTGCTTAGTAGGTGCTCAGTAAATGATGGCTAGAAAAATAACTGTTATTGAACTCACAGTTATCCATACTTTATTTTAGTGTCTTAGTATTCCTCCTGCATAGCAAAGCTTTACATTTTTTTTTTTAATTTGCAGTTTCAGGAGAATTGAAGGGTGAGGATATTATACATAAATACATTCATTTTATAATTCCTTCGAGTTTTATGGTATTATTTAGTAATTAAAACTTGTTAAATTAATAAAATGCTTTCATTTGAGTCTATTTATGTCCTTTGCCTCCCCTTAGTTTCCTGCAGAAACTCAGAAAGACTTCATTGATTTCATTAATAAAACACTATTTATACATAATAGTCATTTAGCTTACTTAGTCTTAGAAAGTGTAAAGACCATGAAGGGAAGTGAAATAATTTATTTGTGCCTCTGTTTGTTGAACAAGTACCATGAAACAGCTCAACAATGAGTGATTGATGTTTAGAAATTATCATGGATTTTTAAACTTTAAAACAATCTCCATTGTATCCAGGTTAGTTTCACAAGTTCAGCAGTTCTTACTTCTGTCTTGAAGTTTCTGTAGTGTCCTCTGTATTATCTGTGACTGACTGCCAATCTAGCTTGATCTGGGCATTTGAGAGGTAGGATTATGGAGTATAAGTAGCAGCAAATTGGAGACGAAGATCTGAATTCTAGTCCAGGTTCTACCACTTACTAGCATAATCTAATTGGAAAATATCTCAGAATATCAGT
Organism: Smutsia gigantea; assembly: GCA_032199065.1. Taxonomy (NCBI): domain Eukaryota; kingdom Metazoa; phylum Chordata; class Mammalia; order Pholidota; family Manidae; genus Smutsia; species Smutsia gigantea. Next base: position 58,672 of record JAVSCE010010115.1, read on the forward strand.
CTACTCATCCATAAAATGAGGGTAATAAGACTACTTTTCTGATCTTAAGTAGTTGAGGGTCTCATAAAATATAGTATATTAAAGCAACACAGAAAACTTTAAAACGTTTATCTAATTTGTAAGAAATTATGGGGTAAGAAGACAACAGATAAAATTTTAATGATCTTAAGACATTGCATGAGAGAGGACACAAATATTACCAGTATCAGGAGTGAAAGAGAAGACATAATCTCAGTTCCTAATAAGATGGTAAAAATGTGATGTTATAAATAATTTTAAACAGTATTATTTGATAACCAGATGAAATAAATTCATTAAAAAACAGAATTTACCAAGACTGAGAAACACTAAAAGCAGGGCAAGAAGAATTTCATTGAGCTCATAAAAATGTCCCTTATCTAGGAAGATTGTTTTCTTTAAGATACAATTTATGCACAATAAAGTGTACATATCTTAAGGGTTAAGTTAAATAGGTTTTGGCAATTGTATACCCATGTATATACCTTCCAAAACTAGAAAACTCCTTTAATATGTAGCTAACCAACAACTATTTAGTTAGAATGGCTTTTATTTGTGTCTCTGTAACTTCAGGGGGAAAATATGTTCCCAGCCCAGGGCAAATAATCTTTGAAGCTGAAATTAGTCAAAGGAAGAAATAAAGTGGGAGGAACTTGTTTATTGCTTACAAGAAGTCATCTACTTCTGCTCACCCATGTCTCCTGCTACCCAGCTGCAAAAGACCCCATGACACCTCTCTGTTCCCAGTGCCCATTTGCTCCCCACCCATATTATAATCACCTATTGATATGGTGACAGACTACTTCTCTCTACCCCCTGGAAACACCTACTGATATGGAGATATGTACTAAGGACAGGAGAGAGATTCTGGAAATATTGCAGTTTTACCCCAGTCTCACCTAAAGGTTTTTATGCAAATGTAAAATCCTTATATTTTATGGTTATTCTTGAAAAGACAAGAAAAAATAAGGTCTCAGAATTGTAATCTTGAGCTCTGCTGTTAGAAATAATTTTCCCAGGCTTTAGTACATAAAGCCCACTGAAGTCATGGGGATTTTAGTGTAGTGAACAGTAGTTCCTTAAAAGATATGTACCCAAGATCCTATGAATATGATCTTACATAGAAAAAGGGTCTGTGCAGATATAATTAAATTAAGAATGTTGAGGTATTATCATCCTGGATTATCTGGGTGGCCCAAAATCCAATGACAAGTGCCTCTATAATGGAGAAGGTAAAGACACACTGAGGAAAAGTCAATGTAAACACGGAGGCAGAGGCATGCATGATTCTGCAGCCACAACCAAGGAATGCCCGAAGCCACCAGAGGCTGGAAGAGAGTAGGAAGGAATCACTCCTAAATCACAGGGAATGAATGCCTGGGTGTAAGGCCATTGGTGATAAATATGGACAGCAAAGAGCCTACAATCAGTCAATAATTAATTAAAGGAAAAGGCTATTTCTCAGGCATCTTTCCTTCTTATTAGGAGTGTGTGTGTGTGTGTCTGTGTATGTGTACACACATGTACTGCATGGAAGTGTTGGAAACATGTATTATAGGATATCACAGCTCCAAAGAATGAACAGAAGAAAAAATAATGAATATTAATTTTTTTTTCCTTCCAAATGTGAAACCATGGTTCATTGGTCCCTCGCAAAGTAGTAGCAACTTCAACAAGTGGATCGCTTCTCCCTCTTCTTTTGCTGGAAACAAAAAACCCAAAGAGTTCTCAAGGAAGTTTAAGGATTAGGATTTTAAAATAGATGAATTATCTCTTATAACTCATTTGTAGAGTTCATAACCCTTAAGAGTTAATTTTATGAAATCTTAGAAGTTGTGGGTCTGACAAATCCAGCCATTTCTTATAAATCTGAATACAATCAACCTTTGCAGGATTCTTCTACCTGACCCTGCTCTTTATTTCAGACATTGTTAGATGTTATTCTACGCATGAGGGCAGCAAAGATGAGGAAGCATTAATAAACACTACTCATTTGTTTTACTATATATAATAACTACTAGTTTTTCAATATCTATTTTCTTAATGAGATATTTACCATGGAAGTCTTAACAAAGGGTATTATAAAATGCCTTAATTTGTGAAATATTCTATAAGCATCTTTTATTGTTTGTTCTTTGTTGCTATATACCCTGGTTTTCCCTGTCTCCTAATTTGTCTAGAAAGTGTGAGGTAACAAACAGAATGAAACATAAACACAGTTTAATGACTCCTGGAGTTTATTAAGAGGTTAGAGAGGCACATATTCAATAATTAAGAAGGGCAATATACATAAAGGAGACTAGCTTGAAGAAAGTCCAGCATATAAAGACTGGATCCTCTGGAAGTATTTCATTGGCATGTAAGAACCTCAAGGCAAAACATATATCATGAATTCATTGGAATGATTCACACTTTTAAGGCTTGTTTTACAATTATTATTACAAACACAAAAGTACTTTACAAGAAAAGGCAAAATCTTTTAAGAAATGCATACACACACATGAACAGCCAATTTTTAGCATTGGCTTCCCAAAAACTATTTTTTGACTTTGTAAAAATCATTTAATCATTTTAATTTCCCATGTTCCACTTTGCATATTTGGGTTGAAGTAAGATTGCTAATGTTCCATCCATGTCCAAAATTAAAATGCTAGATTAATATAAATAGAACTATAAAGGAGCCTTAAATATTTTCAATAAAGTCAATGCTATGTAGTTTCCCAAGAACTTGAAACAAAAGCAGAAATGAAAAAATTGAGTGAACTTAGAAAGTAATGTCCTAATATTGTTTCACATTTGACCCTTGGATTGTTACACTTCAATTTAAACTCCACATTATCTTAGGTCGGTTTTACTTTGAATGGTAATGAGAATGATATGTTTCAAAAATTATGGCTGCAGTTACCTTTTTCCTCAGCCCAGCACATTATGAATGTCAGTGCCACTCAAAGCCTGCAAGTGTTTTAATTTCATATGTTAAATTCAAGTATTGATGTGTATATTCTCTTATTGTAGAAAGGAGGATATTGCAATGAGGGAAGTGCATGTGGGACTTTTTAGATTCAATTTTATTTAGTCTAAGCAGGGAGTCTTTGATTATATCCTTTAAATTGTACATAGTGTTTATACTGCTTATGTAGAGAAGACTATGGCTTGGAGAGAATTGGAACAAGAGGTGGGGGAATCATTATTTCTCACTTAAATTCAAATGCACAAAATCTTGGGCTGTGAGGAAGTTTGGCAGTTAAGGAGGAGGTGTGGCAGAGGAATGAAAGTATGTGGGCTGTGTAGTCAGATAAACTTAGGTTTGAATCCATGCTCTAGCACTTACTTATGGTATGATCTTGAGCTAGTGTCTGAAACTTTGGTTCTCAATTCACCCATTTGTAAATTTTGTATTTTTTTTCTGTCCTAAAACTTCATGTGTTTCTGTATTTTCTACATTAATGAGATTTGTATTCACTCATTTTATCAAATCTAGAAATGCTTGCCATCTTGAATCCTTTTTAAGACTTCCATAATCATAACTAACTATTTTTTAAACATTTACCCAATTCATCTCCTCTTTATTTCTACTACCACTCTCCTGGTTTAGTCTCCCACTCTTTTTTGGTGTATTACTGCAATAGCCTTCTGTCTAAACTTCCTGTTTTCCATCATATCTCTTTTAAATTTATCCCTCACATATGTACTGGTGTGTGTTATTCTCAGTACATACTTGAAAATATCACTTGCTCTATTTAAAACCCTCCAAGGTCTTCCTATCACTTACGGAAATGGTTTTCAAACTTTGTTTTAACCATTGTAGATTTTTTTTAAAATTCACATAGAGTTTTACATACAAACACTGTTTCCAGTAACTTAATTTTAAAAACTCTGTTCATTACACAGAAAAGCATTTCATGACAAGTGTGATAAAAATCAAACACCATCCAATATTACTGCAGTCCTTTCCTCCTTACTGAGCATTCTTACATGCTTTGTTTCTTTGCTGATCCTGACATGAATTCTCTGATGGGAGAAGGTCAGGTATATTTACACTTCAACATTGTGGTGGATGATACTAAGACTGAGAGATTATTGACTTACTCAAGATTGTCTGGCAATTTTAGACAGTTTTAATAAGAAAAGGGTCCCAAGTCTTAAAAGCCTCATACTATAGTGAGAAAAACAGAAATACAACAAAAATGTAATGTAATACATGATGAATAAAAGTAAATACAAAGTGATACAGAAACACTGATAAGAGAACAATGAACTCTGATTGGCCAGTGAGGATGCATGAAAGTGATTATAGAAAGAAGCTTAGTGACTAGATGGAGGAAGAACATCCCAGGCAGAAGAAATGGCATAAATAAAGAGACAGAGATGGTAAAAGGAAGGGTGGATTCAAAGTTTGGAGAACAGCTTGCTCTGACATAGAAGAAGCTATATGGAAATAGTACACATTAATTTATGGAAAAGGAATTATTTAAACGTAAAAGAAGAAAGGTAATCTGGGGTTTGTTTGTGGAATGTCATATGAATGACTGGATTTTGTTCTAGAGACAGTAAGGACCATAATTTGGAGAAAAGTAATATGTAACTAGATTTGGCAATGAAGAAGAACTTGTAGAGAATTGTCCAAGTATACAGATTAGGAGGGAATTGGTTGGTGCAGTTCTGTGGTACAGATGAGAGAAGTTGGATTTAAGAATGCTATAAAAATTTTATATTTGGGCAATATATAGGTTTTATGCTATCATTCAAGGTAAGAAATGAAGGTAACAAAGGGAAACACAGGATTATGATTTGAAATTTAAGTTTCTTTGTGTGAAAGATCTCATAGACAGACACAAACAATGAGCTGAAAATAGGGATCAAGCCTAGAAATAAAGATTTGAGAACTCTAAATCTGACGTTGGTAGTTGAAGCCAGAAAAGTAGACACAACCACCTAGGAAACCTGTGAAAAGGAGAAGACTGAGAATAAACCACCTAGAAACAATAGTAAGATTCAAAAATAAAAAAAAAAAGAAATTCCAGTTATAGTTGGAGAATAATATACAAATGGTGAACTGGGGGAAACAAATCATGGACTTTAAACAAAAAAGTTGAAATAAGGAGATGTGTTCTCAATATTGTTTTTATTGCAGAAAAGAAAGTATGTTACAGCCTGGAGAGAAGAATGGAATATTAAACTAGATTATGGGTAGATTTTTCTTGTAATATCTTTTCTTTTGTGCTATTCTTACTAATCTACAAGAGGCAGACATGCAATATTGCTTCCAATATCTTGATTTAATCCTTCATTTCAGTCTGTCCATAAATTGTTCTAAACAAAAGTGCTTTCTAAGTAGTCAGTAGTGTTTTATTTCCTTCAATTCATCTACAGATGGGAGCCACTGTTAAACAGCCATCATTCATAATGTAAGAGCAGTAGAAAACTTTCACAAAGCGTATATCCTTCTTTTTAATCTTTTCATTATTTTTAATGTCAGGATCCAAAAGTACCTGTTTATGAATGATAAATATTATATTCATATATATATAAGAAAAAGAATGGTGGTGTCTTAATATTTTCAAAGACTGGGATGTTTGATCTATAATATGTCCAAATCTCATTAATTCCATGAAATTAAGGATCATGTCCTGCATTTAGCAGCATGGGCATGTAGTAAGTATCACATAGTACTTTTTAAATTAAAATGTCATTAATATACAATCTGTTGGTTTCAACTGTACATCACAGTGGTTCAACAGTCCCCATGGTCAACTTATATTGTGAATGCAAATTATTATGCCCCTTTATCCTCTTCCCCTTGCCCTGTATGCATCCAAACCCTTCCCCTTTGGTAACCACTGATCATGTCTCAATGTCTATGAGTCTACTGCTGTTTTGTTCCTTCTGTTTTTCTTTGTTTATATATTCCACAAATAAGTATTCTTTAAGTGATTAAATAAGCAAGGGACTAGAAGTAAAGAATGGTACAGCAAAAGGTAGGTGAATGAATAAGAGAAAGAAGAGGATTACTTTGAAGAGTAAGGCACATATGGATAATTTAAATTAATATGTTCTGTTACTAAATAATTGATAGCTCAATAAAAAACCTCATTAATTATAACTCACAATTTATATTCTTAAGGCATCATTCAATTTGAGGCTGGCTGATATTTTTACCTTTACACTATTTATGAATTTTTGCTAAGTAAACAAGTAAGCCAAATTATTTTAAGTTTATTAAAAACTACTCATGAGGCAAACTTTTAAGGACTTTAAACTTTATTATTAAATAAAAGTGAATACCAAATTATCCTTGCCATACTTTCACTAAAGCCAATTCAAATATATCTCTATTTTGAAAAATAAACATATCTAAATGCAAGCTGTGCACTGTTTTTCATGGAATCCTACCTAGATGGGGTCTTTGGATTTCCTTTAGTTCAGCATCCTATGGTAATCACCCCCTCCCACCACCTTCACCTTCATCATTATGATATTTATTGATTTTAGCAACATTGTCAATGCCATTAACATAGTATCTTCTATGTAGCAGATATCAGAGAGTTCACAACATCTCTGTGAAGTATGTTACTATCCAAGATTTTTAGATGGCTAACTAATCCTTTGGAGATTAAGATGCTTAACAGAACACAATTAAAAACAAAAATTTAACATGTTTTATGTTGACTGCTCAATATACCTCTAAAAAACCCCACTGATAAACAAAATGAGGTTTATTAGACTTATTGCAGTAAGAAGTGTACCACATTGACTGTTTTAGTTTCTTCGGACATAACAAAGCACCCCAGATTGAGTGCCTTAAATGTTAGTTCCTTCTGAGGTCTGTGACAAAAAAATCTGCCCAAGCCTTTTTTTGCCTAGCTTCTGGGGGTTTTTATAAATCTTTGGAGTTCCTTGGCTGGTAGACACATTACTCCAGTCTCTGCCTTAGTGTTCATATGATTTTCTCCCTATGTGTACTTCTGTCTCCAAATTTCCTCCTTTTATAAGGACACAAATCATATTGTATCAGGAACCCACTCTACTCCAGTAAGACCTTGTTTTAACCTAGATAGTTAATCTGCAACAACCTATTTCAAAAAAGTCACATTCTGAGGTACTAAAGATTAGAATTTCAGCATGAATTATTCAACCTATTACACCAAGTCTTAGTAGTCTCTCAAAATGGGGAAATTAGGGAAAGGGGCATTATGATATTTTAGCCTGGATGGTGTGGTTTTATGGCAAATCTGAAACAATAGGGTACTAGTTGGAATTGGGCAGAGTTTCTGACAAGTTAATTTTAGATTGGTAGGCAAAATGAGAAGAGGAACATACAAGTTTTAATAAATAAGCTGTTATCTTTGATAGGTTAGCTATTTGGTTGATATGTGGTCTCATTATTCAAAAGTGGCTATATGCTGGAGCAAACAGTTAGTTACTTTTGTTTGATCATAGTATTGTTCAAAATAGGGTGTGAAGAATATGCCTGATTACAGAATTGTTTAATATATAGGGAACTGCATCACGCTGGTTTCATTTCTCATCTGTATGACTTCAAAGTTTATCAACACATCATCCTTTTTTTCCCACCATTGATGTATCTCAAAGTAGTCTGTTCTGCTGTTGGAGTGCTCTAATAAATCTAACAGAATTCCGCTTAAGTTTGTTATTCAGTTGCAGTCATTGTTGGTGTAGACTGGATTGAATTGTTCTTCTACATCGTAGCCTTCAGAGAAATATCTATCTATCAATAATCTACATACACACATATCCTGTCCCAGGTATTCTATTTTCTAGACAAATAATCCTCTTTAATTCAGGTTTTCAAGTGAAAGCTCTATTTATATGGTAGATAATAATCATTTCATGACATCTAATAATGTCAACAACTGTAAGAGCATTGTTTTAGATAGTGTCTTAGTCCATTTGGGCTGCTGTAACAAAATATCACAGATTGAGGGGCTTCTAAACAACAGAAATTTATTTCTTTTAGTTCTGGACGCTGGAGGTCCAAGGTCAGGGTGCAAGCCTTGTTAGGACCCTCTTCCAGGTTGCAGACTTCCAGTTATATCCCCATATAGGAGAAGAGGGTAGGAAGTTCTGTGAAACATCTTTCATAAGGGCACTAATCCCAATTATGAGCATTAGCCCTCATGACCTAATCACCTCCCAATACCAATACTTTGGAGATTAAGATTTCAGTGTACAAATTTTGGGAGGTCACAAATATTCAGACCATAGCAGATAGTAACATTATCTCATATCTTCTTCCATTCTGAAATTTGTCCATCCCTGCAAGTACAAAATGACTAATTACAGTATCTCTGATTCATTTCAACCATCTTATCACTAAGGTCCTGTTACAACATGTTACTATTTTATTGACAGCATGTAAAACCATGAGACTGTTCTGCTCCAAATATATCTTAGCATTGTTTTGAAGTGAGTTTTGCAATATTTAATATGTTATGCACACTTTTGCCTAGGCTTCTCTAGTTGGCGATCATGTTTATCAAAAACATTCCATTCTACCAGCCTTAAAACATAGAATTGAATATATAAATTAGAGAAAGTGTTTAAGATATTGGTTTATAGTCAAGGTATTTTAATCTACATATAAGTCTGCATTTGAATAAAGGGGGACTGCAAAGAATGATCTTTTCTGAATAATAAAACATTCTTTTGTAAATACAAATAATGTCAAGAGTTATAGAATTCTACTCATTTAAATTTATAAATATTCTGTGATTTGTTAGATTAGTAGAATTAGTAGAACAATCACCAGAAACCTCAAAGCAATTTAGAGTCTTTTTGAACCTTTAAAGAAAATCCAATAAGCACTTGAAAAACAAAATCAATGAAGAGTTTTAAGTGTTTATTTTTTGATTTTCTACAGGGTCCAAGTTTTCTCTCTGAGGCCCTTTTCTCTATACATGCGACAAGAATTGAAGAAATGGATCCTTTTTTCAAACTTCATGAAACCATTACCAAGGTAGGAGAGGAGTGCATTTATGAGCAAGTTGGTCAAGTTAAGTTCTTTTTTGTTGGTAAATGGAGGAAAGAAAATTAACCGATTAGGAGAAATCTATTTATTTGCATTTGTAGAATGAAAGGATTTCAGTACCTTCTATTATATTACTAAGGGGTAAACATAATAAGTAATTCAGTCAAGATCAAACAGATCAATAACTGATGATTTGTATTCAAAATCAATCTTCAATAATAAAACAATGAGGTGTTTTTTTTTTCCTTAATCTGAAAGCATATTTATGGTATATTTTTAGGTATATCCTTTTACTTTAGATTTATAGCAATACAAAGTGGGCTTGTAAATTATTTTATATTCAGTTTTGTTTCAGTATTTAAGATACATGGTTGTTTGTGGTACTTTTTAGTTGTAATTAAAATATCTCCTTTTTGTAAAATAAAAAGACTTCATTTATAATAAGTATATATATTTATATATATATGCAATAAATATATCCATCTCCGATGGATACCTATATTTTTACTTAAAACTCTGAGCTGTGAGGTTACAGTATGAAAAAAATGAAATTCTACAGTATGGAGCAAATAAATTTAATGTTCTGATATTCAATGAATCTTTACATTTACCAACTGTTTGGTAATCTGTCAAATCATGCCTTCTGGGGATAGAATTTATAGAGAATATTGGCAATTCAGTACATTTAAAATGATCCATATTCATATTCATTAGTTAAAAGACTGAATCATTCTTAAATCTTCTTAGTGAAATTTTACAAGGCTTTTTTCTCCTTTAGAAAGAGGAAATACAGTGTAGTGAATTGACTCAATGAGTGGCAAAGTAATGAGCTCAGAATACAAAGATTACAATGCTAGGTCTACCCTAGTATTTAAGAGCTGTGTGAATTAATTTTTTTTGAAATATTGGAATAAGAGAAATTTGGACTACATTTTACTTAAAATTTTCCTGAACTCAAAATAATCTGAATCTTAACCACAGTTATAATGTTTTCCATTCCAGTCAATTCTGGTTCCTTGATTTAGTTTTTAATATTATCCATTCTTTGATCACCCATTGTTATTTGGGTATAGCAAGACAGAAGTGGCACCCAGGTAATAACTCTGTAGTATCCAAAATCTTGACTGTATTCATAATACTTGTAGAAATGATAGATGGATAGAGAGATAGATAATAGATAGAAATAGAGATCCATATATTTATATGTCTCTGAGTGTGTGTGTGTATATATATATATATAGACATATCTCTACATGTATATGTAGATGTGCATATGTATATCTATAGGTTCATATATATATATATATATATATATATACACACACACACACACATTTAGATGAATGTGTATCTGTGTGGAGGGATATTAATTCAAATATTCTGGATGCTTAAAGTCTAGGTTTATTTACTTGTTTTCAAATGAAGAACTAGAGGATTTTAGGGAAATGGAATAGTAATATTTTTTCCATTTTTTTCTGCTTTCCTCTGAATCAGAAATTCATGGGTTTTTGTGGAAGGGGTAATTTGAGATCATATTGATATCAGATACATAATGAGATGATAGTGTCTTGAATGTGAAATCCCCAGCCAGAGAAAATTCTAAGCTTTTGATTTAAGTGGTATAAATACATATTAAATCTCATTGCATGAGATCTTAGCCATACTGCAACTCCTGAGAGAGTCTTGGGGAGCAGGAAAGTAGTAGAGGAGCACAGTACATACCCTGAACATATATATGAGGTCAGTACTTAGTATGAAACACACAGAAAATAAAAGACCATTTGAGAAAGGCCACAAATTTGTGCACAGATATTGGTATGTTCTACATGTATATACAGATATATTTCACGTGTAAGCAGATGTTTAAACCACTAAATGGATGCTGGAAAGAATTCTGTCTATGAAGAAATAAAACCTGCATAAGAACAGAATCAAGTGTTCTGTGACATTTTTTATGATATATATATATGTGTGTGTATATATATATATATATATATATATATATATATATATATATACTATTGATTCTTTTCCCTAGTCATCATGTTTACCTATGGTAAACGTTCATGTGACAGATAGGCCAGAGGAAGAAACTGTGCCTCAGAAGTTCAGTCTTATTTCAGCAATAAAATAACTTGTGGAATCATAAAAAGAAATATTTAATAATATTTTGTTGTAAGGTGAAATTTTTTTGGTCAACAATAAAGTAAAAGTGTGAATATAGAGGAATTTACTAGAGTGCATGACTAGGAATTAAGGAACACAGATTTTAGTTATATCTTGACTACCAAGTTGTTACATTATTTAGTAGAACTTTATTTTACATTCTAAAGAAGCATACTCATAATGACTTTCCTAAGATTCTATGAAATTGGAAAGATGATGTATACATTTTTTGGGGAAATGCAGTATGTATATAATTGAATATAATTATTAATACATTAAAAATACTGGTACAAACATCTTCAAAGTAGACCCTTACCTGCATTTTTTAAATGTAGATTTTGCTTTAAAGAAAAAAAGAGCAAATTAGAAATGTAAGCATACAACAACTAATTTATTAAATGCTGAGAATATTGATAAGTAAGTGTGTACAGGGGAGTATAAAATTTAATTTGAAGGGTTGAGGTCTTTAGTATATTTTATTTCAGTAAGGATAATAGTGAGATTATCACAGTGTCTTACAAATTTAGTACACTCTTATTTCACATAGTAGTGTGATGTAGAAATAGCACTGGAGTTTGAATAAAAAACAAGCTAAGTATAAATTCTGTCATTATCAATTATTAACAAATGATATGAAATATAAGAAACACTTTGTAAAATGATGAAGCACCATTATTGATATTATACCAATTTTGAAACATTAAAAAGAATCAGAAGTAATTGAAATATTGAAGATACAATTCCTTATTTCTTCCAATAAAAGCTTGAATTGGATACACAACACCATAATGCAATCACATATTTTGTTATCTAATTAAATAAATACAATAAATATATACATCTAATATAAATGTTCATGTAGTGTGACCTATTATCCTTTCCCAGCTGAGTAATTTTACATTCTAGACCTTTATTGTAGATCATAAATATGATTCATGTCAAATTACAATTTCTAAGTGTTGTAAAGTTAGTAATTTATTGTTGGTGCTTGCTCTTCTGAATAAAAAAATAAGAGAAAGAAATAAACCACACTCACATGGAATATAAGCTCTCAGTCCTAGTGAGTAGTTTTCCAATGTTGTTCTATAGTTCTTTTGAAACATTTTTTTTTACACAGTTTGAATTTATTTTGGCATTTGTCTCTTTGATATAAAGCTTGGAACCTATGAAAGTAATGAACGAGGCTCAATATTGATGCCAAAGATATGATCCATCATGGCATCAGGGACCGTCAGCTGGTACAGATAAAGTTGCCGAAGGGCTGCACATGCATCAATGTTGAAGATGTTTTCTTATCCTCTATAATTACCTTAAAAAGTAGCATTTAAAAAAAATTATCATAGAAGCCAAACTAATTCCTCCAAAGACTAAACATGAATGAAATACCAATATAAATCTTAGCTGCTTAATCCTTTAATAAGTGAATAAAAATCACCATGGATTTATGTTTTGAAGTAGGCTTATTTCTCCTTCTACATGTAGGAATTCTCTAGTTATGTTTCTAAATCTTCAACATTTAGCTCACAAATTGTTATTAGCTATCTAAGCATTCTAGTAGACTACTCTAAGCCAAGGATGAAGCAAAACTCCTGAAGTCCAAAAACAATTAAGACTTAGGAGCAGGTCCAAAGGAATAAACATGTAAGCAAATCATATCAGCATAACACGCTAAAGTGGGTGATAGTAATATGGAAAAGACTGGGGAGGGAAGAAGATTGAAGTTTTGCTCCCAACCAGAAGATCTGAAGAATTTACCAGAGAAGCAACATTTGAGGAATTTAAGAAATTTCACCTTTATTTTAATGTCAACATGTTTCCCCTGAGAGTTCTTTAAAGAGCAAATTGTTGGTGGTAGTGTCTGAGAAAACAAAAGACAGATATGAGAGAAATTTTTAGAATTGAATGACAGGATATATGGTGTACTGGATATGGGACATGAAGCAGGATGAAAACTAAAGGATAATTTGAATAGTTATATCTTGGGAAAAAAACACTATTATTGAATTACTTGGGAGCTAGCTTGGAGAAAGTGATAATAAATTTGATATTGGACATGTGGAATTTTGGGTGCTATTGGACATCTAGGCAGATATGTCAAGGAGGCAGTTGGATACATAAGGTCGGAGCTCAGGAATAAATAGGACCTAAAAATGCATTATCTGATATATTAACAACTAGTCACATGCATATTCAAAATAAATTTTAAAAATGATTTAGAAATTTCAATTTCATTAGGCATGATTTACATATAAATGAGCACATATGACTAGTAGTTACTGCACTGGATAACACAGGTTATAGAACATTTTCATCCTTGATTGATCAATGATGCAGATAATGTTACCTTGGCAACATTCATGCTGACGAGGAAGAGCAAAGAGGGAGAAGACAGAAGACCCACAGCACAATGCTTCATGGAATCCATAGGAAAATAAATTACAAGAATTTTATAAGAAAAATGCTCAAAAGTATATTCCCTCACCACCTCATGCCCAATAGGATGGCTATAATCTAAAAGCAAAACAAAATACAGAAAGTAACTGTTGGAGAGGATTTGGCAAAATTGGAACCCTTATTCACTGTTGGTGGCAAAATAAAATAGTATAGGTGCGGTGGAAAACAGTATGGTAGTTTCTCAAAAAATTAAAAATAGAATTACCAGATGATCTACCAATCCAATTCTGGGTATATGACCCACAGAATTGAAAGTGGAGCTTGAAGAGATATTCATAAACCCAGTGTTGACAACAGCATTATTAACAATAGGTGAAATGTGGAAGCAACCCAAGTGTCCATACATGGATAAATGGAAAAGTAAACTGATGTATCCCTACACTAGAATATTATCCAGCCTTAAAAAGGAAGGAAATCTGATATCTACAACATGAATGAAACTTGAAGACAACATGCTAAGTGAAATAGGCCAATCACAAAAAAACAAATATTATATGATTCCACAATATGATGCATTTAGAGTAATCAAAATCATTAAGTCAGAAAATAGCTAGTGGCTGGGGAAGGAAGAATGGACGTTATTGTTTAATGAATATAGAGTTTCTAGTTTCACAAAGTGAAAAGTATTATGGAGATCAATAGTGGTGATGATTACATATTATGAATACATTTGATACCACTGAATGTACACTTAAAAATGATTAAGATGGTAAATTTTATGTGTGTTTACCACAATAAAAAAAAAGAAAAGAAAAGTATATTCACCAAATCAACTGCCCATTCACTATAACTTTTGAACCAATTATTTGGAATTTTTAAATTATTTTTCTCTTCATTTATGTCTGATCCTCAGTTCTTTGCTTGTCTGCATAAATAAATTCACCTGGCTTGTTACCCATTTCTTTGGACTGCTTTTAATTGATGTAATGTCCTATATTTATTTTATATGTTTTTGATCAAATATATTTATTAGCATTTTCTTGCTAAAGTTTTGCCATAATAGACATTCAGTAAATAATGATTGATAAGTTGTATTTTAAACATAACAAAACAGAATACTAGAGCTGTGTATAGAAGGAAAGGACTTTAAAATTAAACATCAATATAGAGTGATTAGGATAACAGAGGAAAGGTAATATCTATCATATTATGGGATTAATAATACTTTTCCTCTGGAATCCCACATACTTGATATTTTAAGGCTTGTGAGTCGGAATAGTTCATCCAGTAAAACGAAAAATTACCTTATACATGTGGTACCATGGAAACCAGCAAATGACCTAATTCTGCTTGTAAGCTTCCTCAAGAAACATCAGTTTATTAGACCCTTCATTGTTTTTCCCATCTTGTTTTAAGAAAAAAATTATTTATTTTTAATTAATATAGGATATGCAATATTAATATATTTTTAATTAGTATAGGGTTTTTAAAAAATGTTAAGTGGGATATATATTTCTTCCTTTTCTTATAAAATGTTAAAGTCGGGATACTTTACTAAAATTATTTGTATATTACAATATTCTAGAGAAAGTAATATGCTATTTATTCCCATTATATATGTGAAGAATGTGTCACAGTGAGATTAAATGCAGAATATAGCAGTATTTGTGTAAACCTAGATATCAAGGTTAGTAATTCTTATGTAGTCTGTATTCTAGCAATGGTTATATTTGCCCTCACTTACAACTATAAATTTTAACTCAGTTTTGCTTGGTGTGGATAAAGGCTAATGGTAGTATCGTTAATGATGGAAAATATTTAAATAATTCTAATTTTTAAACATTTCAGTTAATATCAATTGCATTTGGCTGTCAATCATAATTTAGAGATGATTATCCAGGATCACTTTGATTATTACAGTCATATTCTGCTAATATACTATTTTAAACAGATAACTTATAAAATATGAGTCTATAATTATTTTAAATGTCCCTACTAATATACATTTGTACTAGTTATTATATTAAGATTCTTACAGCATGGTAACTGAAAACGTAAAACAATCCACTCATTTTGTAACTACAGAATAGAGAGACATGCCAAAATACAAAATGATTTTATTTCTCTTGAGATGTCATTCTCAGCAGTAGCTTAAAAATTATAGTTCAAAAGCCTTATATAAAGCATGAGGAAAGGTAAGAGATCAAATCTTTTTTTATTCAGTTTCCTAAATTTCAAAGACATATTGTGTTCATGAACCAGTAGAATTTCTGCTGCAGTTCTTTAAATGCTTAGAAAACCAGGCTATGGTTTCTAATCTTAATGAGCAAATCTAAGTGTTTTCCATGTGTCTTTAAGGTCGATATATTGTTTAGATAAGATATAAGAATATTGTATTCTATTTAGCAATGCAAATATAATGATATTTTTTTATTCCGGTGTATGTGTATGTTTGAGGTAATTCTGTGGATTTAAAGTTTTTGCTTTTATTTTTAAAAACACTTTGGAGTTTTTTTTCTGCTATATCAAATTATTGTTAGTATATGCAAAATATCTCCATAGAGATATACACTCCATGTGCTCATAACATGAGCTAAACCAGAAAATTTCCCAAATATGTTTTCAATGCAGAGATTGTATTTTGTAATAAAGAATGTTGGTTGGAGCTACTCAAGGGAGATGATGGGGTATTAAAACTAACCTCTTATGCTTTGAAAAGCAAATATTATAGGTGTGTATTTTCTTCATAAATGTATAATTAAGCTCAATATCTTCATGTACAGAAATTGGAGATCATGCTGACTATATTTTCTCTTGCCTAGAGAGGTTTGGTTTATTGTTTTTCATTATACCGCACAAATACAGTTTCTGAAGGCATGCCTTATACTATCAGTTGCTCTTTTTTGTTTTGCTTTTATTACTCAACCGTGAACTATTTTACAATATAAACTTGGCAAAATTTGATTCCCTTTTTAAAGAGAAGTTAATCATCAAAGTAAATATTTTGCTACAACGTATTAAAAGTGTATTGCTGTATATTGAGAGGTTTAAGTAGAAAAGCTGTTATTTCTGAGCATAGTTTTTATATATATGAAAAGACTGATTTCAAAATGTATTACAGAATATAATATACTAATGATACAAATCATAATGGCAAGTTCTATGATCACCTATAAATAATATGACACATATTATTTAAAGACACAATCAACCTACTTCAAGAAGTTTTCATATCTAATTCAAAAAACAATAGCCTCATCCCAGAAGGTAACATTTCTGGTGACAACTAAATTGTGTATGCTCTAAGTATAAATACATCTTATTTCAGGCTTTTGTCAATAAGTTGAAAGTAAATTTTAATGTTAATTTCTGTATTTTTTTTCCTCACTTTGAACAAGAAATTCTTTGTTTTTTATACATTTCGCAGATACTATCATTCTCAAAGGGCTGTAGAAACACAGAGACAAAGGGCAGAGTGGTAAATGGATAACAGATTAGCTCTAGGTAGAGAGGTCAAATGTCCTTCCAAAAAATGCTATTGAAACAAAGCCTCTATAATAAAAATATTTAAAAGCCCCAGGCAATGACAAATTATTAAAAAAGTAACATAACCCAACAAACCAGAAGAATCTGGGCAGTCTTTTAGAGTGTGTTATAATAGATTTTTGATCATGATACTTTAATGTCCCAGGGATGTTACCCAGTGTCCCCATGGGTGACTATGAATAAAGATCCGCCTACACACACATACACACACACACACACACACACACTTATCATGTGGATTGAACTAATCAGTGATACAGATTTTCAGTGCTAATCACTGTTCATATTATTTCTTGGAAAACCCTGAATTATGTATGTGTATATGTATGTATGTGTGCATTTCTTCTTTACCAGGAAAGTGCGAATGTCATAGTTTTTTTTTTTAATGATCTTTGGACCTATATATTCTGCTGCTGGTGGTGTGATGCAAAAATGATCAAAATTGCAGCTTTGCTTTAGTATCTACTATAATTATCATTTGAAATATTCAATGTCTCTCTTATAGAGTTCACAGCAATTATTTTAGGATACAGTGAATGAATTCCACAGGTATTAATATTTTTTATGATATTAAAATGAATCTTAGGAACTGAAAAAGAATTAGATTTAAATAAATCAAATGTTTGAAAGGCACTGTGATAAAAGAATATTTATTTGACTCAATAGGGTTTGTTTATTAAAGTATCTATTTAATTTTATAAAATTAAGGTTTAGGACTTCATTACATTTGAAATCAGTGGCTTTGGAACATTTAGTGGAGGTTCAAATAGTAACATTTCTGCATTCTAAAATAAAACAATAATGAGCAATCATAATTATGTTCCTGAGTCATCAACACAAAGAATTATGGTCTTTATAGTTATTGACTTTTAAGAAAAAAAGAAAGAGGGTAATCCATTTTAGAGACGTTTTCTTCCAAAATGAAAAAAAGTACATATCAGGATGTTTTTGTTTGCTCTTAGTAAGGACCCACAGGCAGAACTGTTTAATAAAAGTAAAGGGATTGTATTTTTCTCATGTCACTGAAAAATGTAGAAGACACACCCTTCAGAAGTGGCTCAAAACAGCTCCAAATGTACTTACCTGTCAACTCTCAGATTTGCTTCTCTTCACTGGACTTTTTATCAGTGGAATTCCTCCATATTGGAAGAATGCTGACATTAGTTCCCGGAATCATATCTGTACATTATTCTGTTCAAGCAAATCTCTATTCTGGTGACTTTCTTAGAGCAGCAATGGTGCTGATTTCTAGAAAGCCTCAGCAAAACAGACTCCTGCATTATTATTCTGAACTGGTCTCGTGGTCATTCTGTATATTACCTCACGACCAGGGAAAGAACTTTGCTGACTTGATTAGGCCTGGTTTGCATAAACTAATCACTGTGGAATGGGTGACAGTTGACATTTCTCTGATTAACTTAGAACAACCATTCTTTCCCTTGGAACTGGCTTCAATCCCATTCATAGTATGTAGTTGCTGCAAACTAGTGTAAGTTGCAGAATAGCAATAGTGTTTCAAATACAAGCACCAAATCTGTGATCAGTTATACAAATGGTTTTGTCCATAGATGAGTAAAAGTCAGCATTTTGGAAAAGGAAAAACAAACAAAAACAGTGCTGAACAAGAAGGCATTACATGAGGTACTGTTAAAAATACAAACTATTTTAAGACATAGTTCCTTCCTGCCCTTAAAAGACACTGATATTCTTGTGTTAGAAACATCTGAATGTATGTTTCTGTGAATAGCAGGATATTTAAATGTTTCATCTCATTGCTTACCCAAGGATTTCATGTCTAAAAGATTTTGTTTACTGAACAACTGGCAATTAATTCAGTTGGACTCATTATTTCTACATTTTAACATTGATCCCAGTTTTAACCAATACTCTATGATTGCCAGTGCAGTAAAATAAGCATGCAGATGTTGAGATACTATGCATACTAAATATCCTTAATTTTGGCTGTCAGCATTTATTCATGCCCCAGTTTGATTTCTCATGTCTCAGTCTAAGAGGTATTTGTATTTGCTATATGACATGGCTGTTAGTGATTGGTCTACCCAATAAAACTCTGAAATTTCTGTTTCAATAAGAGTTTATAAGAACTTATATAAAGCCTAAAATTTATCCTTTCCATACATAGGCCAAAGTAAAGGCAGTGACTTTCATATTAGCAGCATTTAGCATATATTGTTGGATAAGTGATTGAAATATTATTAATAAGGCATTTTATGGGCTTAGAGATTGAAATATCAGTGATGCATATTTAGGAAACTACAGTGATACTGCAACGATTGTTATTTGGGCTATATTAACATCAAATTTAATAAGTAAAGTATGGAGGAAGGGTATAAGAGAAATGTGTGACATTGGAATAATGCATGACATTTAGGAGCTGCTACTATGAATCAGATGAGGACACCTGCAAACATGAAAAAAGTGGCTTGTAAAATACATGAATGGATGAAATATTTGTATGATTAGTACATGATTCAATATCACCTCAAATCATAATAAATTTTATCTAAATATAAGAAACTTATTAAAAATATTAGTCACAACTGAATATCAACCAGTTTATATGAGACAGTTATCTGATCCAAGTAACTAAGTTCCAGGGTAATTGAAAGGAAAGATGTAGTCTGTGATTACTTGTCACCTTTTCTTACCTATTTACTTCCTTAGCAAACAGCCAGATAGGAGACTCAGATACACTTGATGAAATGGCTTACCATCCATTTCATTCATTTCCTTCAGGGACCCTTTGGGACAGTCAAGCTGCCATTTTGCAGAGATTTTCCTGTTTCAGTGAGTTAGCAATGAAGTTAAGCTGTTGGGCACCAGGTTGTTTTAGAAATGTGGTCACTGTGCCTAGGGACCCTCTGTCTGAAGTTTTAAGAGTTCCCACAGGATGGTCATGTTGTCTGCAGTGGCATTGTGGGTGGCATAGGAGCAGTTCTCTAGGTACCAGTTATTGGGATCCAAGCAGTGAACTTTTGGCATAGCTACTTTTACAGTTAATTTCAAAGATCTGACTTTCAAAATAAATTATGTGACTCTTTTCAAGAAACCTGAACATTAAAAATACATTGTTTGGGGAAACTGAATGAGAATAAGAATCAAGACATATTTATGGCATTCAGTTATTTTTCTGAAGAGCTTATCCAAACAAATCCCTTAACTACAAATGTGATAAAGATTCACTGCATCAGTCTCTAAAATTTAGTCAACTTTGTAAATGAGTTACAGTTGTTCTTGCATGTCCTTTAGTTCCTCGAATAGATTACAGTTTCTGAAGTGAAATTTATCCCTTCTTGCCAGTTTTCGTATGCACCGTAACACTAACAAACTGACTTTCACCAATCAGTCATATTGATGACTTGTTAAATGTTTTATTAAATAGCCAGAATTACTTTTTCTCAGAAGATTCATTCACTAGCAGGTACATGTTCCCTATTCCAGCTATAGAATTCAGCATCATGTCCTCACTAATGCAGTAGGGTTAGGGGTCACAGTTAAGCAACAGGAATTACGCCCTGCACATTGCTTACCCCTCAAACAGTTGGGCCTTAATTCCTTCATCTGTTCAAACTGAATTAACTATCAAACTGGCTTCTGCTCACCTCTGTTTATTCCAAAAGTGTCACTCTTAAAAGTGATCTATTTTTTAAACATGGAAACAATGGCAAACATTTCCATGCATAATTCATCTTTGCTTTTTAAAAAAATGATTTCACTGCCTGGATATTTTTGAGTCCTCTCTATTTAAGATCTTAAATATGAATGTTTCCTGAGGCTCACAATAGATGTCTTTAAAACCCCTGGTTTGGAAGAATAAGACTAAGGAAGATCAAGTAATTATGGCTCATTGTATTCACTTTGATTAACAATCTCAACTAATTCAGACCCAGCCAGAGAAAGGTGTAAGGGCAGATGGAAATGTTAGTAGGGATGCACTAAGTGACTGAGAATACGGGACCAGCTAGTAAATGCATGAACACCAGATTGATAAGAACCTTAGAAAGTAGTTATTTCAGAGTGGAAAAATGTAATTTTATTTTAGATGACTTGGGGAAACAATAAAAGCATTTTAAAACAAAGAAGAAAAACTATTGTTTTTCTGTAACAATATGGGCTTTATTGAACCTCTGTTGGTGACATACCTTCTTTCAGTCAACCATAGGAATCATTTTCATCTAGATTACCCACAGATGCACATTAAAGAATAATTAATATATTATTGTAAAGAAAAAGCGACAAACTGCAAGTGATATAGAAAAGCATGAGAGATGTCAGTTACATTAATTTATCAGCATTCCTGATTGTGAGGAAATACAACTATTTAGTGTTGTTTTTACCCTCTCATGTTAAAAATTCAAATGAGAAGAGGACTATTGTTGATTATATATGTGTTCCCATTTTATTCTAATAATCAGCTTGTGAAGTAAATATTATTATTATTATACCAGAGAAGAAATCTAGGTTCAGAAAGAAGAAATTTGAGTTTCAGAAAGACTAAGTAACTTGGTGAGATGTGCATCGACTATAAACAGTTGACTCAAATTCCAGAGAACATCATTTCACTCCATAATGCTTTTTTTTTTTCATAAATAGCTACAGTAAATAGAAAAAAGTTTCTCCAACAGTGACTTAATGACTTTTTCACATGAAGGTTCTATGTAAGGCAACAGGTCATTTCCTTACCAGTTTCAAATTTATCTTCTCAAATCATATATATACATTCTTATTCTGCACCTGACATAGCACTCTCCTCCTAGGCTAAAGCCTTTATACTTATAGCTATTTTGTAGATTGTTAAAAATTGCTATAAATTAATTTTATTTAAGAAAATATGTACTTCTTTTATAGAAAATCCAGATACATACCCAAAAAAAGAGTATTAGTTCAGTATCAGTTCAGCAGAAAAAGGGTGTGTTTGATCTTGAAAATAAGCATTAAAGATATATATTTGCTGGATTTTAAGTTTTAGAATAGTAACATAAATTTTGATTGTTAATGAAAAGAAGTGAATTTCCCTCATCATCCACATTCATTATTGTAAAGCTTTTCATTACACAAATATACTGAAATTTGTTTATATATTTCTTTAGTGTTGATAGGCATTTGGGTTGTTTCCAGCAACTAGTAAGAATGTTTTTGTACATGTCTCCCTGTATAAAAGTTTCTCTAAGATATATAACCAAGAATGGAATTACTGGCTCAAAGGGTATGAATATTTTTAAACCTGTTAGGTAATGCTAAGTTGCTAGAATGATTCACTGCCAGCCTAGGCCCTCAAAGACCACCAGAATAATATGTTAATCGAGCAAAGCTTATTATACTTACTTCATAAAGGAAGGTCAACACCTTGACTGTTCTTAGTACTGTCTCAGTAGGGAGTATTCTGGGAAAATATTTATGGAAGATTTGAGTGTCTGGGGTCAAAATTTAAGGTGAGTGTTTTATTTTAGAGAAATGATTGTTAATGGGAAAAATTCATGAGAATAGATTAGGGTTGGTGGACATGGTAAAGAGAGAATTGTTTGATTAAACAAGCTATTTGTCAAAGTGAGCAACATGTTGTCCAGAGAGGAGAGGTGTTGGCACAGAGGAGCAGGTTTTGTGTTTATAGATATATTGGTTCATGGAAATTTCTTGAAAAGCAATGAAATCATTTGTTATTTTAAGGCTTTATCTTCATAAGCAAGGATCTCCTGGAATAAATAATTATGTTGACACAGGTGGCCTTAGTTGTCAATGCTGATAATTAAGCTAAGTGGACTCATGTAGTCAGAATTTTTGAAGCCATGTGTGACAATTCTCTTTAATATGATCCTCTACTAAACAATATGCTTTCATTTTGCCAATCTAATATGTGTAAGTGCTACTTAGTTGTGGTGTAATTTATATGCCTTTCTCTTATGCTAATGAAGTCGAGTGCCTTTTCATATTGGCAGTTTGGGTCTTCTGGATGTTTGGATGTTTTCTAAGTATTCAAACAGTTGCCAATTTTTTATTAGATTGTTTGTCTTTTTCATCAATTCATAGGAGATATTTATTTACCCAGCTATGAACTTGTGACTTACATGTGTTGCAAATATCTTCTCCCAAATTTTGACCTTTATTTCCACTCTTTCTATTGTACCTTTTGATGAGCAGTGCTTCATTTTAGTGTAGTCTAATTTAGCAATCTCTTTCTTTATGTTTAGTTTTTTAGGGATTTAAGAAATTGTTCATACTGTGAGAAAATAGTCTTGTACTACTTTATAAATCTTTGTAATTTTTCTTTTAACATTTATATTTAATCTACCATGATAATGATGATTTGATGATTTAGTTAGGGAGGCAGTTTCCATTTTCCTACCTAATTTATTGAAAAATTCATCCTTTCCCAGTGATATATAGTAAAACTGTTATATGTCAAATTTCTGTATATGTACAGGTTTGTTTCTAGTCTCTCGTTTCTATTCCTCAGTCTATTTGCCCATCAGTGTACAAACATAATGCTGTTTTAGCCTTATATCTTTAAAATAAAACTTTCTATCATGGTCCCTACTTAATTCTGTAAGAATATCTTGACTCTTGTTGCCCTTTGTTCTTCCATATAGATGTAAAAATCATTGTCAAATTTCACACAAACCTTGTTGGGATATCGACTGGAATTAGAGGCAATACATACTTGTCCAATAAATATTTGCTTGATACCATATGGTTCATTGCTTTCAGAAGGTTGTTCTATTACTAGCACCAAATGTAGTAATAGCAATAGCAAGGTTAAAAATTGAATATCCTAGTTTTAAAGCTTTTTAGTGCTGAAAGTATCCTCAAAGTCATCCTTTAAGAACTCATTTTACAGATAATTAACTGGTACCCATAGAAGTGAAAATCCAGATTACAGCAGGTGTGTAGCTGAAATAGGACTCAGACAAAGCTCCAATTTCATTCATTCTTATAAAACATACTTACTCAGCATCTCCATATGTCCAGTAACATAAAAATGGACAAATTAAAAAATTTTACTTATCCAGGTTTTCACTGAATTGTACTGCCTTACATGCCAAAACTCAAAACAAGTCATTCAGCAAATCTTTATTAAAACATTATAGGTGTTAGGCATCGTTGCAGTTGCAAAGGATATAGCACTAGTCAAAAAAGGAATGATTTATATCCTCATCAAGCTGAGAGTCTATGGAAGATAGATATCATAAAAATATAGTTATAAATACAAACAATGCTAGGGCTCTGAGAGAAGGCATAGACTGGGGTTCTTAGGAGTGATGACCTATGAATCTGGGAAATTTTTCTTGGAAATGTAATTTTTGAGTTTTTGATCTAAAGTGCTTACAGGAATTACATAGTTAAAAAGGGAGAAGAAAAAAGCGGCAGAGAAACCTGTATGACTAAATTCTCTGAACAAAGTGGGAGCACCGCTTGTTGTAAGAAATTAAAGGAGCTATGTCACTGGAAACCAGAGAGCAAGAGTAATGATGGTATGAATCAGACTGAAGGATGAGGTTAGTTGATAAAATAAGACATCATGATTCATCATATTGGTTATAAAAGAAAGGAAGGTCCCAAGGGAGTATAGGAAGCATTCCAAAACCAATGAAATGGGAGGTTTAAAAATCAATACTTCCATTCTTCAGAATAGATAATGTTGGGTGATTCTATTGATTTTCATTTGGCAGTAAACAACATCAGGCAATAGATCTGAGTAGCGTGAGGAATAACTGGTTCAGTGGTCTAATAATGATTAAATAAATAGGAAGAGGGTGTGGAGATAGAGAATGTACTATAAAATAATATTTGTTAATTTTGTAGAGCCTTAGACTAGAATTCTAGTTTAAAATCAATTTATATGTAATTATAAATATAAATTATCCATTTACATCTTCATCATTTGGCTTTTTCAACTTTTAGTTCATTTCAGATTTTTAATGTTCAGAATCTTTAAAATGATATTTCTGTGGCCATGTATTGAACTTGTATTAGACATTTATAGACTTATTTTTAATATGTTAACAAATTTAAAAGTAAGTGACTTCATATCTGAATACTTCAGAATTAATATTTAAAAAATAAGAATTTGTTCCTAAGCATTCAAAATAATATCACTTCTAACAGAATTACTAACAATTCATTAATATTAGCTAATATCTATTCCATATTCAAGTTTTCCTCATTGTCTTCCATATATTTTATGGAGCTGATTTGTCTAAACCTAGATTCAATTTAGGATGATACATTGCATTTGATTAAGCCTTGTTATGTAGCATGTCCTTTTTTCACACAATACTGATCTGGTAAAGAAAACAATTGTCCTGTCATTACTTTCACTCTCTGGATTTGTAGTGTCATTTAGTATATGCCTCTATCCCCTGAGTATCCTGTAGACTGGGAAGTTAAATTTAAAGGCCTGATAAGACATTAATATTGAGCTTTTATTTGGCAAAAATAAAACAGCAGAAATGATGTATAGATAGTATTGCATCCTATCAGAAACTCATATTAGTTATAACATCATCATCATCAAAAATTCATCATTTGATGACATAATAACATTCTGATCTCTCCACTACACAGTTACGTTTTCCCTTGTCCCCAGAAAATCCACTATCTGTGGTGTTGCTTGAGTACAATCATGTGTTCAATTCCTCATTACAATAGTCATGAAAGACTAGATTTCATTGCATTAACAAAGAATTCCCAAATCTCAGTGGCTTCAAATGACAAAAAACATTACTTATCCATTCAAAGCTTGTAACTGTCTACTCTGTGATGACTCAGAATTACATCTCCATATCAGTCATCAAGGCAGGGAAAGAATGAAATAGACAAGTGTGCAGCAGCTCTTAAATGTTTCCACCAACAAGTGACACATCTCACTTCTCTTCATCTATCTTTGGCTAAAACAAGTCATATGGCTATGCCTAACTTCAAAGAGACAGGGAAAGGCATTACTCCTATACATACTGCCAGAAAAGAAACAGAAATAGTGATTATAAGTACAAATCACATCCATTAACCATTTTCCTAGTAGTTTTAGTGATAGTTGATGATTCTTGCCTGAATTGCTAGTTTTACTAATGAGTATAAAATGATCTTCTAATTTTATCATTTATTCTTCCTTTATTAGTGTATATTCTTATGTAAAGTCAAGAAATATAGTTTCTATTAAAAGTCAGGTTTACATGTTTAATTTTTTCTATAATAACATATTTTCATGGAGTTTATGTAATAGCTGCCTCAAATGGTAATAATAAATAAATGTTCTTGATTTTCTCCCCTTAAATTGTTTTTATATAGTAATCAAGTTTCATAGAATCAGTGAGTCTCCATCAACCAAAATCATCTGTATTAGATGTTCAGATTATCATAATTTTGATAAGAAAAACTGTTTCAAGCTTTGTCATAAGATTTTTTTTATATGATCCCATTAATCTTTGAAAGCTCCCTAGTTTTTTGAACAAAATTTTCCTTTCTTACCTTCTACTTTCCCTGTCCAAGATCTGTTATGAGCTATTTCTCCAATAATCTCTGGTTCCTTTTAGTGGAGCATGGTAGAAGACAGCAATACCTAGCCACTGAAGGTGTTAATTGATGATGGGGTGATTTTACTTTTAGAATTTAAATGGCTAGAACTAGAAAATATATTCTTAAAACATCAATTTTTCTTTCACACTGAATGGCAATTGCTATTAAAATTACTTCTAAAATTCCTGATCATGAAAGTTTGCAATTACATTCTCAAAGTGGACACACAGAAATCACTTCAGATTCTCTGGTGAAAAAGGAAAGAGAATCTATGTTCAACTAGTTTTTGAAAAGGCTGTATATCATATACCACACTATTGAATAGTTATAAAGAATATTATTAAATCAAAGATCTTGAAAAATTGTGATATAAAGATGCCTGTTTAGCTTTGTTTAGACCGGTATTCCCAAAGTAGTACTAGTTTTTCATGGAACCTATTTTGGGAAAAAAAAATGTAAAATAAAGTTAAAGAATAAGGCTTTTCTTCACTATTCAGCCTATACACTGCAGTTAACATCTTCATTATAATGCATAATCTCAGTTGTCTTATAAGCACATTAAAATGAAATCCTTCTAAATTAATGATTTTCAGGAACTTTTTCCTATTCCAGGAAAAAAAAAAAGCAATAAAAATTCTATTAGATTTAATGAGCTAATACAAAATAAGGCTTTTTGAACTCAGCAGTGGAAGGACACTATAAATAGATGTTAATAGTGTTTTCTGATTCTTTGAACAGATATTTTTAAAAGATAGCTGAAAGTAATTTGTAATTTTATCTATAGAAAAATTCTTACACTATAGTAATCTTCTAATCCATCACTATGGATTAATCTTAATGAAATAATTTGGCTTCCTGCATTGCCAATAATGCATGATTCTATTCTTCTATTATTAAATAAATCTTTTCTGAAGGACATAAGTATTGTTGTACACATAAAGACACAAACACATCCATGTACAATGAAAATGTGTACCTCAAACTTAGAATCTCCACAAAGGAAATATGATATATATTTTTGATAGTACATTTGAAACATTAACTTAAAAAGCTCTAATGGTTACAGTATACATAAATTTATATCATATAGTATTTTATAAAATGCTGCTCTAATTCTATAAAATGTTGATTAAAAACTGAAAAATTTATGTTGATATGTTTTGTTCTTTAAGACAACTGGCACTTAAGGTTATTTTGAATATGAATATGGATATTGTGTATGAATTATTAAAAATTCAAAAATGAAGACCCACCTATGTGTTATCATTAACTGTCATTATAATTCGTGCTCCTTGACAGTTTTTCTAAAAGTCTGGTATGTATGACAGAAAGAAGATACCTTTCTTTAGAGTATCATTTAAGCTCTCAAAAATAAACTATGAAAAAAGACAGTCATTTAATTAATTTAATTTGTCGGTTGAGAGTTCTTCATTTCGGTATAGATGTCTATAACTTTCTTTCACACCATAAGTACTACATTCTGATTATTTTCACACTATTATGTCTTAATGGCAAATTAAATTCACATTGAATTCCTGATTACAGAATTTTATATGTTAATAATTTTCAAAAAATTCTCTAGATAGAAGACTGAAAAATATAACTGTAAACAGTTTGTGAAGGTTAAGATCTAACAGGCCATTTTTAGTTGATATGTTTGTTATTTAAACCTCAGAGGAAAGCACAATTCACTGGGTGATTCCAGGTAATATTTGTGAAGTGCTTTGCACCTGGAGCCCTGTATAAATTTAAGAACTATCTGAGTAAGATGAGCATTAGCAGCCCTTAGGTTATTGTCCACAGTGGACTTCTTTGACAGTTACTATGGCATCATGGCAAAAAATAAATTTTCTAGCCAGCAGCTCTCATTTCTCGTGCTTGTTAGTGGCTTACATTTATAGTCCTGGTCTATGGATTTCCCTTGGAGCAGTCAGGGACAAAGCAATTACTTTACAATGTTGATTTGGTGTAGATCTGGTCTACCCCCCGTGGAGCTTTGTAATAACATTCAGCACAAAGTGGTGAGCACTTGAAGCCATGCTTTATCTCCCCATTCTGCTTCATGCTCAGTTGTCAGATCCCAGTTCACATAACTGGGGATTTTCATGTGTGCTTTAGGCACTTTTCTGAGAGTGAACAGTTACAGCACGGGGTGGGGGGGGGGTGCGGGGCAAAAGAACTGCAAGTGTTTATAATAGGCTGCGCTTTATCTTTACTCCTCTTCCATTGTGTTATAACTAGAGAATGGTGAGTTTCTTGTCCTACTGTTTTCCTTGGTTTTGTCATTGGTAAGAAATGGGCAAAAAAATGCAGACATAGCAGGATTCTCAAGGGAGGATTTATTAGATAAATAAATTAGATTATATATATAAAAGTTTATGGCATGAATGTGCCTGATCTGTAAAAACTGTCTTTAAAAACTAATTGTTATTTGTATTTAAAATACACAACTTAATGAGAGTTTGAAACCATGGTCTGCTCTTGTTGGTAACAATTCAAATAAAGCCTTCTATAACTCAGATAATTTTCATTTCCTTACTTTTTTCCATATTTTGATCACTTCTGAATTCTAAAGAATACTTTACTTTTGAATATGTGCCAGTGTCACATACATTTTAGACTTTTATACTTTGCCAGCAAATGCTTCCAGACAGAGTATTCACTTTATCTTACTCTTTTAATTTTACTCCTGGATATCTAGTCCAATCCATATGGACAGCAGAGAACTTTCCTTAGATCCAAACATTTTCTATTTCAAAGACACCATTACTAAGCCTTATTGTAACTCAAGAAAGCAGTGCAGCTTTAAAAAAAAATATATATATATATATATATATTCTTTTCCTCTTTATAAATTCCAACTGCTAAAAATATTAAGGTTAAGCTTTATTTTTCAAACAATAAGAATCAAATACTTTGCCTGCGGTCAGTTTTCTTCTCTCTTCATATCTTAGGTTATCCCTTTTGGAAACTAGTTGCAAGTGTTTAATTCAGGAATAACAAATTAAGTGTTTTTAATGCTAGTGAATACATCTGTCATGCCAAAGTAAGTTGCTATTGGCTACAGAGCTCATTCTTTTGGCAGAAACTTGAGTCTTATTGTTTGCATATAATTAGTGAGCCAGATGCCTGTAAGAACAAGATAATTTCTTAAAAAAAAAACCCTACAGAGACCACAATTTCAGATATGGCAGCAGCAATTTGTTTCATAGTCTTTTAACTCACTA
This sequence comes from Smutsia gigantea, assembly GCA_032199065.1. NCBI lineage: Eukaryota > Metazoa > Chordata > Mammalia > Pholidota > Manidae > Smutsia > Smutsia gigantea. Next base: position 88,546 of record JAVSCE010010115.1, read on the forward strand.
TATTTCATTCTCCAGCCTCAGCACCATCATCTCTGCAATCCAAGACTGACGGTGACTCTTTATAATTGAGGTGGCTCTATGAAAGAAATATAACAACCAAAAAAAAAAAAACCTTAGGATATCATCCAGTTATTTGTATTTCAGAAGAAGTTCCAGACTCAAAACCTCCATTGGCTTATTCAGAGACTGTCAATGAAGAAAGGTTCTTCTCTGGAACTCTGATATGGTCAAGCTCTCAACTGTTGCTTGAGCAGCCCTGAATAAATTGTTGGTGTATCTATTAGTCTGCTCAAGCTGTATTAACAAAATAACAGACTAGGTGACTTAAACAGATATTTTCTCATTGTGCGAGAGGCTGTAAAGTCCAAGATCAAGGTGCCAGCACGATGAACGTCTGGTGTGAGCTCTCCCCTTAGATTATGTAAAGCTCTCACCTTACTGTGTGCTCACGTGTGCTTTGTTCAGTACATACATTTGGGGAAAGAGCAAGTGAGCGCTCTGGTGTCTCTTTTTTTTCTTCTTTTTTAAACTGCGGTATAGTTGACATAACATTATATTAGTTTCAGGTGTGTGATGTGATGATTCAGTATTTGTATATATTTGTATGTATATATATGTATATAAATATATTGCAAAGTGATTACCATAAGTTCAATTAATATTCATCACCATACATATTTACAATTTTTTTTCTTGTGATGAGCACTCTCAAGATCCAGTTTCTGAGCTATTTTCACATTATTAACTATAGACATGTACATTATATCCCTATGGCTTATTCATTTTATAACCAGAAATTTGTACCTTTTGACCCCCTCCACCAATCATCCCCTGACCCTGCCTCAGGCAGTTACCGATCTGTTAGCTATATCCATGAGCTTGCATGTGTGTGTGTGTATGTGTGTGTGTGTGTGTGTGTGTGTGTGTGTGTGTGTGTGTTGTGTCTTAGAGTTCATATGTAAGTGAGATCATATGGTATTTATCTTTAGCATAGTGTCCTCAAGGTACATCCATGAGGTCATAAATGGCAAGACTTCATTCTTTCTATGGCAGAATATTTCATTTTATAAACATACCACATTTTCGTTATCCATGTGCCCAGTGATGGACATTTAGGTTATTTATCATGTTTTGACTATTGTCAATAATGCTTAAATGAACACGGAAATGTGTATATTTGTTCAAATTAATTTTTTTCATTTTCTTCAGATACAAGTGGAATTGAGGGATCATATAGTTCTATTTTTAATTTTTTGAAGAACCTTCAGGGAATTATACAGGGATGATGGAAATATTATAAAACTGGATTGTGGAGATAGATATACAACTCTATTAAATTTACTTAAAATCATGGAACATATATTTACAATGGGTAAATTTTATGATGTGTAAGTTATACCACAATAAATCTGTTCAAGATTTAAATCCTCTCATATAAACTATGTGTCCCTGTATCATTTCAGTACTGTCAAGTCAAATTCTTGCTAGTTTTCAACAAGATGCAGTCCTATTATTCCCCTGAAATGTTCTTTGATTTCTAGGACTTACCTCAGTTATTCTAACACTTCTGCTTTCAGGGAAATATTCTCCTCTCCAAATATTACTTTACCCTAAAGGACTGAAATTTCTTAGCGTTTCTTTACACAAAACTTTTTTTATTCTTATCAAATATCCTTGACATCCAGGTCACCTGATAGATGCACTGCAAATGGGAATGTTTATGAGAGTGTGAATGTTGGAGCATGTTACAGATCAAAATGCCTGGGCTGTTGGAATGAGAAAATCCTGGATTCAAATGCTGACTTCTGGTAGCTGAGTGGCCCTATCTAAATTGTCTAACTTCTCTGAGCTTATCTCCTCATCTCTAAAATATGGATGACATCAGCATGATTGTTAGTAAAACAAATTAAAAATTAGTGGTAGAATTTTGCATTGTTTTTACAGCCTTTGAGTATTAACCATTTTCTTCTTTCATTCCTGGAAGATATTATTTTAATATATTGTTTAACTCATACATTTCCCTAATTCAGAATTACGCTGCCTTGAGCTTAATGGGATTTCTCTCCATAATTGAAGAAAATTTTTGAATCAGTGACAGTATAGTGATATAATCAATAACAAAATTGTTATTTTGAGTATAATAAGAGCATCAAAATAAATTTCAAGGGCTATATAATAAGGCATTTCAAATATTTGTCATATGACATAAGTATTTTTATTCAATGTTATGGGCTTGACTGAACCTATAACATTTCATGATTAAATGATATAATCTACTAACATGAGCCTTTGTTGGAAGTGACTGGTTGGTTTCACTCTAATTCATTTTAGAGAGGTTCATATCAGCTAATCCAGAGAGTTCAAAGGTTTCCTACTATTTAAAGATAGGACAGCCACAGTCACCTGGGATTTATAGGAACAATACAACAGAAATAAAGATCCAAATACTGTTAGGAGTTTATAAAAGTCCTTCACCACAACCCACTAGTTTTTTTTTAAGGTATAAATATGTTTTTATCCCTTCAGTAATGGAGACTAACCTTGCCATAATTCATGTATTTGAAATATTTCCAATCCATTTCTTAGCATTCCGCTAAAACTCTATAATATGTTCAGGTTTGTGTTTATCACAGTCTTACCTTTGTATCAAATATTAAATATGAATCCTTCATCAAATTAAGGGTCATATAACTGCACAACCAATGTATGTAATTCCTTTTTTGTTCAACAGATTTTTAAATGTCTTGTACAAAGCAAAACAAAGCAAAGAAACAACAAAAGAGAAGCTTGCTTGTGAGAGGCTGAACTTTCAGGGCCTTGCCTGCCATGTTTGTTCATGACATGAAAGTCTTCTGTCAAAAGTGTTTCATGAACAGAAACAATGAGATAAGACACCATACTTCAGTTGTTTGGGGTGTACTAGCCTGTTTGTCATTTTACATTCTAATCTAAACAAACTGAAGGTTGTTATGTAACTACTTCTGTGACTAAGAGCATTTGAAAAGAGAATTAATTTCAGTGAGTTACCCATTACCACAACCAGTAAGGCTGAGGTTCTCAAATATCCCTTTTTCCGACATCAACATGGTCTTAAAATGATTACTTATATGGGGGTGGTAATGAAGGAAAACGCTGAGGCCCAGATGGATGAAATGTCTAAGACCCTGTTCTTTATTTTGTGTACAAGCTTAAGTTGAGGAGGAATTTTAGTATTTGTTGGCAGCAAACATCACACCCCCAGTATGAGAGCTCTGGACTTCACCGATTAAAATGTGCCATAGTACTAATATATCGTTGCTCATTTTTTTCATTTTTGAAGTGAAAAAAACTATGACTTTACATGTGATTATAAACATGATACATATATATATTTAAGTGTATATATATGATTTTTATGGCATTACACACTTAAAAATGTATTTTCTATCCCTGGGCTATTTGTCAGCAGTAGATAGCTGAAAAATGTTTTTGTCACAAACTTTTAGAGTTGTAATCTTAATGCAAGAGAATTACTGTCCTGCATCATTAGCATCGAAACTGGTGAAGAAGCTCATTGTCAGACTCATGTCATTCTTGCTCTTAGGAAATAGAAGAAAAAAGAAAAAGAGAAAGGAGAAAAAAATCAATTTTATTGAGAGAAAGGCCCTCATTTTAATTTGATGTAACACTGAAGCTTCTTTTCAGTACCTGATCAGATCACTTACCTATCTATAGCTATACATCTGTCTTTATCTCTATCCCTGACTCTATCTTTAAATGTCTTTGTTACCGGGAGTAAGCCAAACAATCAAAATTGATATGATGTTTATGTGTGTTTCTTTCTAAATAGTGAAGAACTTGTATGCTTTTATAGTCTTGGATTGCATGGTATGTTCTTTGTGATTGCTGGAAATAAAAGGTGTTTTTAAAAATCACAGACACATTTATCAGCAAGAGAGATTTCCTCTTCCCTCAACACTATTCAGCAGTACTTCAGAGATGCTTATTATGAAACAAAAGGCACTACAACGTTATTAAAAAACAAACAAACCTTTTGTGCACTCCAGAGTGTCAGATCAGGTTGCCATACTGCTACTGTTATTTTTCTATTTTCTGTTTTCAAGTTTTGGCTGATGCCTGCTATACATGCTGGAATTTACAGTTGTTACCTTGTGGAAGGAAAATTAATATGAAAAAGAAAGCAAATAGTATGTCTTTTGTGTGTTTTAAATGGCTTACTACTGGCATTCTTATGTCCATTGATGAGGCTTTACAAATTCTTCATTCCAACTCCGTAGTCTTACAGATAAGGTGACTGAGATACAGAGTTTTGAAGCAGCTTGTCTAAAGTCATGTGGGTATAGTTGGAAAGCTAGTTAAGTAGATAGCTGAGTTTCAGATCCCAAAATACTGACTTTTAGTCTAGCGTCCTCTTAACTATTCAGAATGCTATGCCTTCTCAATATTACTATCAGGTAAGAGAGTTTTCTTTAGAGGTAATAGCCATCTGAAAGTTTGACTTCTGTCTTTTTTGTTTCCCCCCAAAATTGTGAGTCAAAAATAAGAAGTATCTCACTAATCAAAAGCTTATGAGTAGAAGTTCAGGCACACACACCTCAGAAGGCCAGTATTTCTTCTTTTTTTCTTCCTGGTGGAAGTGAGGCCTTTTGTTTCCTCCCTCTAAGTCTCACTTGGATGCCAGGATTCGGAGTATGTGCTGAAGAATGTTGACTTTACAAATACACTCTTCACATAAATATTTAAGTGAATAAATAACAATGCAATCCTAAAAAACTAATTTGAGATTTAATCACTATAAATTTTGTACTAAAATCAGCTATAGATTTCCAAATACAAGGTAAATATCAGAGAAATAAAATATAAACACAAATAAAAGGTAAGTATTCCATTTTTGTAAAATCAGAATTTTTATTTTTCTATTGTCTGTTATAGCTATTTTTCATGGGGTTTATTATTTTCCTTATTTCTACTTAACCAAAAATACTAGGTCCTAACAGACAACACACACATTTATATTTGCTGCAATCTCGATTTATAAAGCTGAGTCTGAAGAGCGTAGATGTTAAGGCTCTGGATGCAGATACGGTTTTTAATTATACATCTACCATTTAGTAACTCTGTGGCTTTGAGAAAGTTAAAGCCTCAAAATCTTCTCTGCTACATCTGTATCTTGGTGATAATAGTATTTACCAAAGAGATCATACCTACCAAGATACCATGTGCTTCACACATAGTAAATAATAAATGTTAGTTAATATTGTATATTTACTGATAGAGACTTTAATACTTTTATTCCCCCCAAGTCTGACCGAATAAAAAGAACTAAATGGAAACATGAATATTTCCCAATGATAATAGCATGATTTTTCTTAATGAGTCATTAGATTCATCACAGCATATAAAGGAAAATTCAAAATTTTGTTTAGATTGTTAAAACCAGGCTACCTCATGCCCTGCAAGTAGTAGTATACTCAATAAAGTGTTTATTGTTTTATTTTATTAGCAACATGTAGTCCATTTTATACTACCTCAGATTTTTCTGACTTCCCATTGCTTGTTTTTCTGGTTATTGGAATGTTGAATCACTAGAGCAAATAGTATAGACATAAGTTGGTCTCGCTGATAAATTCAGTATTAGGTAATTATGAAAAAAGAAAATATTCAACTTTGTACAATTGATTAAATTCAGTATTTAAAGTATTCAGTGAATAAAGTTTTTCTAAGAAGTTTAAGACATTCTTTTTTTTTAATTGAAGTATCACTGATATACATTCTTATATTGGTTTCAAATGTACAACATAGTGTTCAACAGTTACCTGTATTATTAAATCTTCACCCCCTCTAGTGTTCTTAATATCTGTCAGCATAGAAAGATGTTACAGAATCACTGACTATATTCTCCATGCTGTACTACCATCCCCTCTTATATTGTGACTGAGAATTATTGTGCCCTTTTATCCCCTTCATCTTCCCTACACGCCCACCTCAACACCTCCCCCATGGTAGCCACTAGTCACTTCTCTCACAGTGTCTGAGTCTACTATTATCTCATTCCTTCTGTTTTGCTTTGTTTTTATATTCCACAAGTAAGTGAAATCATATGGTATTTGTCTTTCTCTGCCTGGTTTATTTCATTGAGCATAATTCCCTCTAGATCCAAACATGTTGTTGCGAATGGCAGGATTTCTTTTCTTTTTATGGCTAAATGATATTCCATTTTATATGTACCACAATTTTTTATCCATTCATCTATTGATGGATACTTTGGTTGCTTCTATATCTTGGCTATTGTAAATAGTACAGCAACAAACATAGGGTGCATATGTCATTTTGAGTCAGAGATTTTGTTTTTTCAGGTAAATTCCTAGGAGAATTACTGGGTCAAATGGTATTTTTATTTTTAGTTTCTTAAGGAAACTCCATACTGCTTTCCACAGTGGCTGAACCAATTTTCATTCCCACAAATAGTGCAGAAGGGTTCCCATCTCTCCACATCCTCATCAACACTTGTTACTGTCTTTGGGATTGTGGCCATTCTACCTGGTGTGAGGTGACATCTCATTGTGGGTTTGATTTGCATTTCCCTGATGATTAGTGATGTAGAGTATCTTCTCATGTATCTTTTGGACTTTTGTATTTCTTCTTTGGACAGGCATCTGTTCAGGTCCTCTGCCCATTTTTAATCAGGTTATTTGTTTTGGGGGCTTTGAGGTATATGAGTTATTTATATGTATTGGATATTAACCCCTTATGAGATGAGTCATTTACAGATATATTCTCCTATACTGTAGGATGCCTTTTTGTTCTGCTGGTGGTATCCTTTGCTGTACAGAAGCTTTTAATTGGATGTAGTCCCATTTGTTCATTTTTGCTTTTATTTCCCTTCCCTGAGGAGTTGCATCAAGGAAAAATTGCTCATACTTATGTTCAAGAGATTTTTGCCCGTGTTTCTTCCATGAGTTTATGGTTTCATGACTTACATTCAGGTCTTTGATCCATTTCAAGTTTCTTTTGTGTATGGAGTTAGTAATCCCATTTAATTCTCTTGCTTGTAGCTGTCCAGTTTTGCCAACATCAGTTATTGAAGAGGCTGTCTTTTCCCCATTGTATATCCATGGCTCCTTTATCATATATTAATTGACCATATATGGTTGGGTTTATATCAGTACTCTCTAGTCTGTTCCATTGGTCTATGGGTCTGTTCTTCTGCCAGTACCAAATTGTTTTGATTACTGTGGCTTTGTAGTAGAGCTTGAAGTTAGGGAGCATAATCCCCCAAGCTTTGTTCTTCCTTCTCAGGATGGCTTTGGCTATTCAAGGCCTTTTGTGGTTCCATATGAATTTTAGAACTATTTGCTCTAATTTGTTGAAGAATGCTGTTGCTATTTTGATAGGGATTGCACTGAATCTATAAATTGCTTTGGCCAATATGACCATTTTGACAATATTAATTCTTCTATTCATGAACATGGGATATATTTCCATTTATTGGTGTCTTCATTAGTTTCTCTCATCAGTGTCTTATAGTTTTCACCTCCTTGGTTATGTGTATTCCTAGGTATTTTATTATTTTTGATGCAATTGTAAATGGGTTTTTTTCTGATTTCTCTGTCTTCTAATTCATTATTAATATATAGGAATGCAACAGATTTTTGTGTATTCATTTTGTATCTGGCAACTTTGCTGAATATAGTTATTTCTTTTAATAGTGTTTTGGTGGAGTCTTTAGGCTTTTTATGTATAATATCATGTCATCTGCAAATAGTGACAGTTTAACTTCTTTCTTCCCAATTTGAATGTCTTTTATCTCATTATCTTGTCTGATTGCCATGGCTAGGACCTCCAGTACTATGCTGGATAAAAGTGGTAAGAGTGGATAGCCTTGTCTTGTTCCTGTTCTTAGAGGAAAATCTTTCAGCTTTTAGCTATTAAGTATGATGCTGGCCATGGGTTTGTCATACACGGCCTTTATTTTGTTAATGTCTATACCCTCCATACTCATTTTGTTGAGAGATTTTATCATGAATGGATGTTGAATTTTGTCAAAACTTTTCTTCATCTATTGAGATTATCATGTGGTTTTTATCCTTTTGTTAATGTGGTGTATGATACTGACTGATCTGCAAATATTGTACCATCCTTGCATCCCTGGAATAAATCCTGCTTGGTCACGATGGATGATCTTTTTGATGTATTTTTTAATTCAGTTTGCTTATTTTTTGTTTAGGGTTTTGCATCTATGTTCATCATGGATATTGGTCTATAATTTTCTTTTATTGTGTTGTCTTTGTCTGTTTTTGGCATTAGAGTGATGCTGGCCTCATAGAATGAGTTTGGAAGTATTACTTCCTCTTCTACTTTTGGAATACTCTAAGAAGGATGGGTATTAGCTCTTCTATGATATTCTTATAAATAAATTAGATGAATTTATTATTCTATAAAATTTAATTTGATCTTGATGTTTTATACCACTCAACTAGCTAGCCACAAGAGCTAGATTTCTATATGTAGCATTTGGATTTTGTCTTTTAATACTCTGCTAGTCAACACATTTCCAAAGAAATGAATTCAGTTCTCAGCTGGGTGCTGCCAAAGACAAACTTGAGCTATGCATAGGTTCTGCCAGGATCAAGACAGCACACAATTTTAATCTTACAAAGACCTAAAAAAACACACCAAGTTACCATATCTGACCTTTTAAAACATTCCAAGAAGATGTGGTGTCTTCATGCTTTGCATGACAGCAACAGCTATACTATTCCTATCACCAAGAGAATCCTAGGTTTTTCTAACCTTTATGATGTAAGAAATTTGAGGATCAGAGTAAGATAGAGGTAATTTTTCAGTTTGCCTATCTGTCTATCCAGATGATAGCATAAATTATCAAGGATGGTAATGGGAATATATTTCTCTTGCTAATCTTTGTGTAATGCTAGGTCAAACTTCTTCTGCTCTAAGGTACATTACTGTTCCCAAGAAAAGTCCTTGTTTTTATTATTATCAGACACTTTTATAATTTAATAGTACTATACTTTAACTTTTACACGAATTAGGAAAAAAATTACTCTATTATTTGTCATAAAAATATAATAGTATTAAAATCTTTATAAAAATATTTTGAGAGTTTTATAAAAAATAACGCATTAGAAATCTTGACATAATTAAGATGAGATCCAGTTCTTCAAATTAAATCTGAAATATGTTAATTTGGGGTGGTGGCATTTTTAATATTAAAGAATACCAAATTCTCAGAAAAAAGATATGAAAAAAATATCTTATTTTTTGACAGAATATCAGATCTAAGGAATGTACATATATCAGTGAAGTGATAGTTGCACAGTGTGTTTCCATGGGACAGTGAACCTCCTTTTATGATTACATTGTTCACCAGCATTTGGGAATAAGGTCTATTTGGAAAAACAGAACAAGGGATATGGAAGTGCATAATTGTTGAACAATTACAGTGACTACAGGGAGAGGAATTCTTAGAGAATTTAATATGTTTTCCACTCTTAAGTCTGTTACAGAATTTTTCCATAGCTTCTAATTCCTTCTCCTAAACACTCAAGCTTGTAAGTAATTATGTCGCTGTGCATCTAAAAATTTACTATTCTGAAATAGCTTAGTCTAATGGAGGGGTATGAGGACCTTTGTAGGCTTTAGGGAGTATAATAATATCAGGAGTTAGTTTGGTAAAACGAAATTATTGGGAATCACCTGGCTTCTTGTGAAATTTGCTTTCTTTTTGAATGTAGATATATTTTTGTGTATGGCATGTATAATACTCTATATCTTGAAGCCAAGATTGATTCATGCTTTCATTAAGAAGCAGAAACACTCAAGAACTGTTTTATAAAAGCAGGTATCATTACTTCATTAGGGAAGATGTTTTTTTCTATGTTTTTTTAAATCCCCTACTATAATCACAATACCTGTAACAGTGCCTGACTCTAAAGCACACAGGTGGTACACCTGCTGAAAGGATCCTGAATAAAATATTCATGTGTTCTAAAGGTCTAATTAATAGACCTAATGAATCAATGTTTCTTTTTTGATATAAACCAAAAACAATAACAAAGCTGTTCTTAATTTGAAGGAGTGGTCAAAATTTATTGAATTAAAATTATAAGCCTTTTACTTGCTGCTCCTTCCCACTTAAAGCCCCTTAAATTATTGCATGTTCACATTCATTTGTATTAAGTAAAACTAATTTTGGATGGAAATGAAAAAATATAATTACTTATACTTGACTAAGTGGTTAGAATTTTTTTCCCTATCAAAAGCGACCAAAGGTTTTACCTCATTATATTTGCAGCTAAGGGTGACAGGTCTCTTACTAATTTCTTGTGACACAGTGAATTTTTCCCTCTTCGTTTTGATGGTCCCTTAACTTTATTTTCATCACCTGGGTAATGCAACTGACAAGTGTGTATATGAACACTGACACATCTCATCGATATATATTGTAGTCAAGGAGAGTAATTTGCCCAAAGATCATAGCCTGCCCTGCAATTTATCTCACACCTGCCCAGACAGACACAACAGTCTGGCTCATCCATCAAAGTTCATGATGTAAGCTCAGTGGAATTTGAAACTTACAATAAGAAAATGAAATTGTTGTAATCAAGATTATATGCAAGGTGACACAGAGCATACAATTACAAGGCCATATATTAAACCAATTATTTGTCAGCATCTAAACATTCAAATTGATTTGAAAATACATAACCTCTGAAATATATTTTTTCACATTATGACTTGAAACGAACATTTTATGGATTTCAACTATAATAGTTTCCCAGCATAAAAATGCAAATTAATAAGAATACTTAAAAATCTTCTAAATCTTTCCATTTAGAATTATAAGCTAGGCAACTAAATACTAAATACATGGAAGGGCAGACTGCAAATAGAAATCTCTGTTTTACTTTGTTTCCTTCACATTTTCATGGTCTTATAGAATTTAAATGCTAGAATAAATTCTGACATTATTCAATCCCAATACCATAAACATCAATATCTCTCTAGTTCATTATGGTAGCATCTTAACATTTTTAAATGTGTTAATACATTACCTTATTTTCAAAATCTTGTTGCCCAGAGTGAGCACTTGGAGTAGACAGAAGATGGCATCTCTATTTTACAGATGAGAAAACCGAAATTTAGAGAGATTCAGACCTTCTTCAAAGTCACAAAACTGGCTACTGAAAGTACCAAGAATACAAATCTAGATTTTCTGAAACCAAGCCTTTTTTGCTTGATTCAAGATAGCCTTTATGGTTACTTACACATTTCAGAAGGTATTGGTGGACAGCATTGAGTGTCACCACTTCAGAGCTGAAATAAACCTTGGTGATCATCTTTTTTAACCTACATGATTTTATAGAAAAGAAAATGAAGTTCAGAGTGAGGATTAGAACTAAGATGAGCAGGCAGATTCCTAGATTCTTCCACCAGATACTCTTTCAAAAACAAGCTTCACCTTGAATACTTGGTATGGTACTTCCACACATTAGAGCCTGTGAATTTATTGTCTCCATTTTAGCACTCATAATGTAGAGACAAAAATCTTACAAGCATATGTCTCTACACTAACTCAGAGATGATAGATGATTTTCTTTTCAAAGGGCCTATTCTCAAAACTTGTTCATACCGAGGCACAGGCTAACACAAAAAACTTCTGGTCTTAAATTTAAGTGAAAAGCATCATTCTCATATACCATAAGCCTGCCAAAAGAGTTCAGTTTTTGTTTTTTAATGCTTTACCTTAAATTTTTTAGGTATCACAATTGGTCCCTGAAACATTGCTGTGTAGTCATACAAATATTACTCCAGGTGAATATGAAATCCTTAAATATTGGGTTCAGCTTACAGTTGGAAGTTTTAGAATCTTAATAGTGTAGGTGCATCTTAATATAAATATAGAGGATGATAAAAAAAAATCCTGTCTCAGGTGGTCTTAGAAAATTAAAGTTTAAATAATAATGATTTTATATATATTAGCATTTGATCAAATAATAGAACCTGATCGATATATTTATTCCTACTATAGCCATCTTTATATTTCATACTCATGTAGTACAGGGTGCATTTTTTATAAATGAATATGGCATGGCTTGGTAAATATCCTAGGTTCCAGTTTTTCCAATGTTCCCTTTTATGTAAAAATTTGTGGAATTTAAGTCTGTACTGGCAAGGATGAACGGGAAAAAATGCTTAAACGGACTAAATTCTCTAGGTCAGATTCTCCAAACTCCAATATTTCAGAGGATGAAAACATGAGCAAAGATCCAAATCGTCATACACTTTAATAGTTCAATAGGTCCCCTCATCTGTGAACTGAAAAACTATTTTCTGCCTGGGTTTAGAGAGGAGGAGATGGAAAGGATGGCTGAAGTCCTATGATGGTGTTGTGTTCTGTTGCTGTGGTATTCTGTTTCTTAGAGTACTGTTTTTATTGTTGCTAGCACAGACAGAGTAGGTCACAAATATCCAATATCATAACTTTTGTATAAATAATATCAGAGTTAGCAGCCAGAACACTGAACTGGAAGTTGGGAAATGGACAGTGTGGTTTTCACTTGTCCTCAGATTCTTGGTGTCTTAAGGTGGTCACATAACCTGAGATATCTGCTTTTTCGTTACAAAAGGATGAAATTAGACTCTGACTCAAAGATGTGTTTTTCCTTACCTGTGAGTCTATCGTGAGGGGACACTGTATGAATTGTTAGATGTATTGGTTTTAATACCCTTGAAATATACCATGGTTTCTATTCAAAGATGATTCATATTAACCTTTTGACTAACTGTTGGGCATTCACTGCACACTGGACTGTTCAGCTTGCAGGCTGGAAATCATCACATAGCACTGCTAGGTTGCAGTAATTACATTGGCTTAAAACTACACTCTCCTGCAACTGGTAAGAATTACTCTACCAGCTTCAGATGATCTATCTCATTAGGCAATATGTGACCTCTAGTTGGAGCTTATTATTCTAATTGGCCAGAGAGATGGAGAAAAATGATTACCTTAGTTCTTTAACACCTTACTCTTTACAATGAACTTTTGTTGCTGCTGGAGTTACTAAAATGCCATAAAATCTCTTAAGTCTGTCTTATATAACTATAGAGAGAACTACTGTGGTATTTGATAAGTTTTATGGCATGGCTGCAAATCTTTTTTATGAGCCATTGTTTGTCTTATTATGATAACCTTAAGAATAACATTGTAATTTTACTTTCGTGTTGCAGGCTGCTTACTGTGATTTCAGATATTTTCATTTTTCAAGCACAAAAATGAGACTGTCTAAAAATTGCAGCTATGCTACATGTGGAATGAGTTTTGGTCTGTTTAAGTGGCCACAGAATAAATAACAGCCATCATACAGTCCAAGAAAACATTAATGAGGGAAAAGAAAATAATGCTTCAAGCCAACCCCACAACTTTATATTAACTTTCTTTCCATACACAAATCTTAAGATTTCTGTTCCTTTCTCCTCCTTGCTATCTCCTTTGTGACAACTAATTTCTCCTCAACAGGCTTGCCTTGGTAGCAATGTCAGGAGTGTTTATACATAAAGATATTTTTCTTTTGACAAAACTACCAGATTGCCTCAGTGTTCCATTTGGTTTAACGAATAGCTAAAGACCAGGAAGGATGAAAATCCAGTAAAAAAAGTCTTACATCTTTATGCTTTGATACTGTTTTTTTCAGATTCAAATATCTGACTGTTAATAACACTTATTAGTAACAGCTGTTATTTATTAAGCATAGTCTATGAGACAGGCATTGTATCATGTGTTTTATATTCATTATTCATTATTTTTGGTGGGTGTCATCCCCATTTAACCACTGGGGAACAAAGACTTAAAAATTGTGCTTTGCAAGACTTAACCAAAGTTTAGAGAACAAATTATTCTGTTAGAGTCCACTGAAAATCATTAGGATCAAAGCATATCTTATCTTCATGTATTCCCTCATGATCTTCTAACTCCCCGAAGCAATTAAAGAAGAGGAAAAATTGTAGCCTGAACTAAGTATGGATTACTGTAGGTTTTTATTCATTACTAGTTAGGAATTTCATGTGAATTGAAAGTACTTATGAATTTGAAATCACGTGACACTCTATTTTAACCAAGATATAATAATATACAACATCCAGAGTTGTGTCTTTCTTAACTCCAGTGGCCACTTATGACATGAGTTGTATCACAGTGCAGAATCTGTTGTGGCTTCTTAGCTGTAATCCCCTCCAAAGCTTTCATCACATTCTTTAGGATGTTCTCAGTGTTACACATCTTTATTCATTGAGAATAAAAATATTTTTCAAACTCGTCAAAGTTAATCAAATGAAATTATGACTGTAAAATTCTCAGTACTGTGCTTGGCCTATAAAATATTCAGTAAATTTCAGTTTTGTCATTGTTAATAAACATTTTAAGGCCATGTCTGTTAACTATATTGAAATGACCAAATTGGGAAATACTGTTTGCTGTACTTGAAGTAATAAGATTAATTTTCTTATTTGACTTTGGAATGACTCTAAAAGAAGCTCCAAAGGAGAAAACCCTAAATTTCTTTGTTTAGTGGCAGTATGAGGTAAATGCATAATTTCTCAACTGAAACAATGAAAGGTGCCATGCGTTTGAATAATTAGGCCTAGTTTGTTGCGTCAAACACACTTGTCAGTGCTTGATAATAATTTTAAATCAATAATATAGAAACTTCACAATAAAATCAAACACTTATGTAGAGCTTGCTGTGTGCCAGCACTATTCATCTTGCATCAGTTCATTTCCTCATAGCAGCTTTATGCAGTAAGTCTACTATTATTCCCATTTTGCGGGTGAAGAAAAACAGACACACAGCTGAAATGTACCCTGACCAAGACAGAAGAGCCAGCAAGTGGTAAAGCTAGGATGTGAGTGACCCAAGGCAGCCTGGCTCACAGTCTATGCTCATAAAATGGGACAAACATGGTCGATCACTTTAAAGTAAAATAGGAGCATACTGGCTGACCTATAATGATTATGAAGGAAAGTTTAAGAAGAATTAAATAAACTTCATGGAATTGACTATAAAATGTTTTAATCACAAATGATTAACAAATCAATTTTATTTTATATTCATATAGCATGTTTGTTTTCCACTCACAGGAATTTTTAAAGTCCTGTAAGACATATAAGTTTTATTTAAGGAATAATGGAGAAACACCTAGGTATTCCTGACCCATGTCACTTTAAAATATCCATAAAAAATTACCCAGCATTTTAGAAAATTATTTCCTTATAAACATTGTTATTTTAAAGCACAACATATAAGAAAATTGTTATAAATAAAATATATTATCTGTCCCATTAAAAAAAAATACACTTGAAAGGCATACTAATTTTCAGGTCACTGGAGAAATTAAATGCAGTTACTGTGCAATTTTGAATCTTCCTAGTATATATATATAAACTAGTTTATTTTATTCTTGTAACCAGTAAGTGGTCTTGGGTTTTAAAAAAATGCAAAAATTTAAATTCTAAACAATACAAGGATGTTTTTAATGTGTTTCCCAGGAAAATATTATTTTAGTTTTGTTTTAAAGAAATTAATCAATCTATAATGGTCACCCATGATTTATGACTGTGAATTTGTAAGTTTTTACTGAGGAAATGAAATAATAATTTGAGCATGTTTTTCTTCATATCTACTATGAGTTTCTGCAAGTTGTTCCATTTTTTGGAAATTAAAATAGGCTCTATTTTGCTTAACGTATCTGAAATTTGGATACATGAATAGGTTTCTAAATTTTTGCAGATAAAAGCCCATGCTTGCCTGGCAATAGTAGTTATTTGTACGACTTTAACCTAGTGTGTTTTCCTTTGAGTGGCTAGCATCTGCTATCTTCTTTCTTAATGATACTCTCAGATATACTTATATTTGTTATTAAAGTGCTGTTAACATGAAATGTCTATTATATATTGAGATAATGAAGGGAATATCACTTACATATTTAGATTCCGTTATGAGTAAATCAAACCTGTTTGGCATGGTTTCTTCTTTGCCCAAAGGAGTTAACCATTAGAAATCTTACATGAGCCTATCCCTGAAGATTTGTGGGGATTTTATAAACCATTTCAATTTTACAAAGTATTTCAGAGAAAACTTTAAAAGATTGGAAGCTTGCTAGAAGTAAATAGTTAAATTTCTTTACAATTACTTAGAGAATTTCTTGTTAGAAAAAATAAAATCTTGTGCATTAAATAACCATTTAAAAAATAACTTTAATAATAAAAATATTTGGGTCTATGAAATTCCAGCTATTTTAAGCTCTCATCCATCATGGGGGTGATTTTGCTATTTAAAAATATATTTTTTTTCTCTTATTTTTTTCTGGAATGAGTCATTGAAAATATCAATGACTGTTTAATGATCTTAAATTATTTCCATTCATGACTATGCTACTATATTGTTATAATGCAAAAACTTGTTCATAGAAAATTTCTCATGAAATTATTATTATTTTTTTCATTTCTAAGGCAACGTCTAACAATGCTAAGCTTTTAATCTAAGATTTCTTTTGTTAAAATGTTACTCTTTTGGTAAGGACCTTTTGATCATTTTCCTCACCATCTGAGCACCGTTATTCAGGACTTAAACATAGCTTCAATTACCAAAGCCTGGTAGAGCAGAAGTTGCTAAGGGAGAGAAATATTGCTGAATTAGAACTCAAGCCAGAGTCAAAAACTAATCACTTTTAGAAATTGTGATGGCTTCTTAATGATTGTTGGTTAAAACTGCCCAAAACATATTGCCATCTTAAATCCATCAAGGAACATTTGTTTATTTCTAAATCATAAAGGCCAGATAATGAGTAGTATGCATAAATGATGCTGGCTTTGCTTTGCTTCTGCAGAGATAGGTTACTAATAATGGAAAGTTGACCTCCTTACCCTGTGGGTTCTAGGAGTAAAATAAGCTGGGAGTGTCTTTAAATGAAAATTCCACTTAACAAGACCACTTACTCTTGGCACCTGAACCAGGGAAGTAAGTTAGATTATTATTATTATTATTATTATTATTATTCAAAAAGGGAAAATGTTGCATAACCTCTTATGGAGCACGTTACAAATCTGAGCTTCGAAAGCTGAACTAGTAATACAACAAAGATCCAGTTAAGTTTCATAAATCAGAACTTTGAACTAAAACAAGAGAGTAGACTTATAAATTCAATCAAAATGGCCTGAGTCAAAAAACTGATTTATAAATCTATTTTTATCCTTAAGGCACACAGGAAATATTTTTTAATCAAAAATATTTTAAATTCAGGAGATATTGACATGATTTGTGACTGCTCTTTTTATAAATTTTATAGTCTCTTTATAAATCTGCTGGTGGTCTTGTAAATATAGCAAAATGTTTGAAAATGTATTTAAAATTTATTATATTAAGCTATTTCTGAAATAGATACACTATTTTATTATAGACCGTTTTCTTAAAATTCTGAGATCCAACTGGAGAGCCATCCTCCTTTGATACTCCTAGGTTACATGTGAATTTGGTATTTCAAGGCATAGTTGTTTTATGAAGAAAGTTAATGAGTTTCTTGAAGATATGTTTAATTTTTCATATTAAGCAGGAACCTGGTCTTATAAGATTGTTTCTCTTTTAATACCTCTTTATTGTGTACTCTGTGTCCAGGTGACTTACTTCTGTCATTGCCTTTTAACTTGATCTTACCTATACCAAGTATCCCTTGAGCAGGCTGACATTTATTTTCTCTTTTCTGAGAATAATATTTTTGTACAGGTATTTAAACAATTCACAGCATCTTCATGTTGAAAAGCTATGTTATTTTAAAGTGGACATTGCTTTGTCTGCTGAGTAAATGAGAAATAAGATCATCTTCAAACTAAATAGATATTATTACTGTATAATATTATTCATAGAAAAAAATGTTTCTGCTCTCTTGTCAGTCATGAGGAATTATTTTACAATAAGTTCTGCCCAAGGGCTTTATGTTGGTATAACCACATATCAATATAACCAAAGTCTTTGGAGTAGAGTTGGGTCTCAAAGTTCAACTGGCTTTAAATGTTAATGATTTTAGGTTTAAAAAAAATCTGTGTGTGTATGTATAGATTTGATAAAATCATTAAAATAATTTTAACTTAATTTGCTTTTTTCAATACTAAGATATTCATAGGATTCAAAAATCCTAAAGTTGCCAACGGTAGACTTTGAACAGTCTCCTCATATCCATGTTCCCCAATCACCCAGTTCCTCTTCTCATGGAAACCAATGTTGCCAATACATTCTGATTCTTACTATAATAATATTAATCAATACAGAGAAGTATAAAGATTAATATTTTAAAGTTAACCCAAATCCTACCCTCCCAACAACTCGTTAATATTTCATGAACATTATTTAATAATCTATCAATGCATGTAAAGAGCTGGAAAAAAGATGGATAGAAGAATTTTAATGAAATATTTACATGTTACATTAAAAAAAAGAGGCATTATATTTAATTTTGCTTTATTATAAGATATATCAGTTTCTGAAAGAGCCCTATTATGTTATGAAAAAACAAGAATGAAAAAAATTTGAGAGCTTGGATTCACCAGCTCTTTTTGCTACCTGTTTCAATTTAAGATGATATCCATTAAATCCCTACTTGTAAGATGTTGAAAACAGCATACTTAATACATCTTCCACTAAGCCCAAACCTTGATTGCTAATATTAACTTATTTATTGTTATTTCTATTATCAAGGACACATATTGTTTTGCATTAGTAATTTCCAACTGTTTTCTAGTTTGTTTTAACTGAAATGTGTTCAATGCTTAATACCAGTTTTTTTTGGTCTTATTAATGTACAATTACATGAGCAACATTATGATTACCAGACTCCCCCTATTATCAAGTCCCACCACATACCCCATTTCAGTCACTGTCCATCAGCGTAGTAAGATGCTATAGAATCACTACTTGTCTTCTCTGTGTTATACTGCCTTCCCCATATCCCCCCACTACATTATGTGTGCTAATTGTAATACCCATTTTTCCCCATTATCCCTCTCTTCCCACCGATCTTCCTCAGTCCCTTTCCCTTTGGTAACTGTTAGTCCATTCTTATTACTGCATTTGCTTTATTTCTGAATATTTGTTGAATATTCTATTACTTTGCTGGATTTTTAAAAATATTTTAACAGTAATTTCAGTTTTTATATTTAAAATGCAAATCATTTAAGTAAAGTCATGTGACATTATATATATATATATGTGTGTGTGTGTGTATATATACACACACATATAATAAAGTGCCATTTCCACTTATTTCAGTCTCCACGTATTTTTTTGGATAATAAGGCATTGCAGTGAATTATTTCATTTCAAAACACCATATATTTACATTTGTTAAAATATTACCTGTATTTTCTAGTACAAAAAAAATCACACTAAAAAGTGTTTCAGGAATATAGAAATATATCCAACTTAAACAGGAGAAAAAGAGAATTGTAATTCTGCTACACTGAAGTCATTTGTTTTTATAAATAACTGTTTTATGTGATAACATCCAATATAAAGACCAATTATGGAAAACAAACATCTACACATCCTTCCAAAGTTTTATTGAGAATATAGTATTGGCACTAGATGCCAATCACAGGTGCAGCCACACTTAGCAGCATATGGACCTACACCTGTTAGTTTATACCATGTGCATACTTGGAACATTAATTCCATACTGCTGAGTACTATCAGCCATTCTGGCAAGCCCCTGTTGAATTATCAGTCCTAACACTGGTCTGTATACCAACAGACAAAAAAATGACTTTCAAATCACTAATATAATTTGCAGCACTGTACCCACCATTTTGAATTTTTGCCCCAAATCTCTCTTATGCTGATTAGAATGGCCTCTGTTGTAATGTTTCCTGTATCTTAAGATATTAAGTCCACCCCTGCTGTGTGAACAAAGGGCCAGCCAGATGGTCATCCTTCATACCTTCTCTAGTCCTGGAATGACCTGAACCTCTGTCTTGGACCAACTGGAGCAACTTGGGATTAATTGCTTGATTGAGTTCTTGAAGCAGAGTAAGGTCACTTACTAGTTTTATGTCATTTGGTGTAAAGGAAGTGTTTTAATACTGGGAACAGTTCTTCCTATTCAATGAATATATACCTCTAGGGAGTTAGGTAGTCGTAACTGAAGACAAATTTTATATCTTCCACATCTCTGACAGCCATATCTGTAGCAATCAGAATAGCAACTTTTTCCATGGTTGAATTAATTTAGAACCCAGTCATGTTGTTAGCTCTTTTCACTGTGGGTACCTATGAAAGGCCACTCTTCTCATTTCTTTTCTGATAAGCTCGTCACATCATCTTTTGGTTTCAACAAAAACAATGGTTTTATTTCCCTTCTCATTCAAGATCTCTTCCATTAGTTTTCATTGTTTTTCTTCCCTACATAAGTCACTATATACATCCACAATCTGAAGAATATTGTGTTTTTCATTCTAGTGCACTAATGTTTATATGAACATAATATAGTGTTTCAGGAAGTCTTTGACAAGCTATCTTACTTCTTTTGGCCATGCTGCCTTCTACAATAGGGTTTGCTGATCAGGTCTGATATATCATGCTGTTTAGGTTGGAAGCCCATTGCAGGCACTCCATATGACTCCTCAAAGACACAGGTTGTTCTCAGATTGATTCTCTCACACAGTAAAAGTCAACCAGTTATTCTGGTGCTGTAATACAGATTTCCAAACCTCTCTCCAAATCACATTTGTGGTCCCTTTTAAGAATCACCATAGATGCAATTTGACTACAAACTAAAGGCTTTCTAGTATTCAGCAGCAACTTGCTTTACCTGTTGGCCGGTTCCAGAGTCCAGCAACAAGAAAATAGGCCCATGCTCTCTAGAGATGGCAGATGATTTATGTGGATGATGACAGATAGTGAATAACGATGAGAGATAGTGAATAACAAGTTTTCTAAAACCCAGTCTGACTTATTCCAATTCTATCCAATCTACTTAGAAGAACTGTAGACCCCTGAGCTTGAATTGCAGTGGGTTCAGAAAAATTCTGTCTTGCATCTATACCCATGTCATTTATTGGGTAGGTTACCTCACAGAAATTTAGAAATGGCTTTGGTCAGTTATGATCTCTAATTATAGTTTCCTTGCTTCTTCTGTGTGCTTCTATCTCTTGTGCTATTTCTTGCCAATTCAGTGTGCTTTTGATAACAATTCTTATCAAATTTGGGTATTTCATCAAGATTCTACTTCTTTTTAACTAGTTTATCCTGAGTTTCCATGCTTATCACCAGATAGGGTCTCTTCCAAACTTCCTCATAATCAGTGTGTCAAACCTACAATCTGGCTGCAG
Organism: Smutsia gigantea; assembly: GCA_032199065.1. Taxonomy (NCBI): domain Eukaryota; kingdom Metazoa; phylum Chordata; class Mammalia; order Pholidota; family Manidae; genus Smutsia; species Smutsia gigantea. The sequence continues at coordinate 109,940 of JAVSCE010010115.1, forward strand.
TCTTGGTCATTGTGGATAAAGTGAAGGTTCCTGTGGACAGGATTCTCACCTGGCCCTGCTCGACTAGATCACTACACACGTGTGGGCAATACGTCATTATTGACTCTTAAGAGCTCCACTCAGTGCTCTGAGCGACAGGGTGCCGCGGGTGTAAGGCTATAGGACAGCAGAGATGAGACAGGAGTGGTGGCAGCACCAAGGACAGAAGCCGAGACATCTGTGGGGGCAGAGGGGCCCAGAGGAGAGACCAGCTTGCTGCATGCAGACTCACTCTGAGTAGATGGGATTCTAGCGATCGACCTGCCACTATGGAAATAAAGTTTGGTACAAACTCTTTCACCCCAAGAATGTTCCAGTGTCATTTTTCTGTCTCATTGAATCCATAGTGAACTGGTGTGGGGCAGAGAATCGTTGGCAAGTCAGTCATCCGAGTAGACAACATGATGTCAATGGCTGTGGCTGGTGGGGAAAAACTAGAGAGAACTGAGTTTGATGAGTGCCTGGAGGTGGCTTCATTAATAGTGAAACCTTGTGAGAGTGAGGGGGGCAATGACAGGACTGTAGCTACATGGTTAGAGACAGTGGAAATACATGAGATTATTTTATTTTTTAAAAGAATGGTTTATGGTACGTTGGTCTTGCATTTCTTCTATGCTTGAAAAAGCCTGTCTGTTGCCTTTAAGGTTAAAATATCAATAATATTTTATAATCATAATTATTATTAAATCATTAAATTTATTAAAATTTATATGTGAATTTCTGGTGGCTGACAAATGGCATAATGGTGTGTGTGTGTGTGCAAACACACACAAGATTCACCTGCAGTTGGGTCACTTAAGTGGAACAGATCTGAGAGAATCAGAAGTTGATTGGTGTAGTTTATTCCTCTTTTCTCCATCTTTACTATTCCATCCAGGGACTCCCTCACCTAATTGTCTGGGAACTGTAGTTCATTAAACCTGTGAATTTATTTTACAAGTAATCAATAAAGTATTTTATAAACTCAAAAAGAATGCTTGAGATGCCTTATGTATGTGTTTTTAATAGCAACAAGTCTTTGTCTTCATAGACAAAGTTAAGCAGCGAGTTAATGAATTTAATTATTATAGATGCCCAATCTGAATAATTAAAGCAAACATTATCTTTTCCTCAGTTGGAAGTTTTTCTGCTTGAATTACTCTGATAATTGCCTCAGGTCTCCTCTTTACCTGAGTAAGCGGTTTTCAACTTTCTCTATACTAGTTAAATTAGACTAGCTGAAAGACTCAGCTTCTCAGGGATTTCATGGGGAATTTGGAAGGCTCAAAGGGTTAGACAGAGTCTAATATGGTAAATGGGCCACTAAACAAAATGACAGCATTGTAGTTTCAGCTGAGGCGTGTGTTCCTATCTAGGTCTTTTTTTTCTCCCCAAAATGTGTTTTTTGTCACTGGAAATTATTTTTTAAAATAGAATATCTTTTAGCAAAGAGCACAATATTCTGCTTAACTTGATATATGACAAAATGTAAATGAGTTCAAATGAAAAACAGTGACTTATTACCCTCTCTTGCCCAGACTCCAGTGACATGGTTTGTGTATTTACAACCCTGTGATACTTAACAGTGTTAAACACAACAGGGAACTGTAGAAGGAGACCTTCAGAGTCAGCTTTAAGAGAGTTTTGTACTGAATGTCTGCTAATATGGCTATTAGTTGTTTTTGGAGCATTGCACCTAATAAAACACAATTGCTTATAGAAAAAGAAGTTAGATTTGAGCTATGGGCTATGGCTGATAAATGAATGATTCTAAAACAATAAAGAATTACAACAGTAAAATGTGGTTTTTAAGGTGCACTTTCATTCCTCCATGTAGCCTTGTTGAGAATGAACTCAGAACACTGTCTACAGTGTGGAATTGCTTTGAGTTCTGGCTGAGAATAAGCATCTGTATGCCATTGCATCACTGCTGGTTTTAACTCGAAGTTCTTTTAGCAATCTTAATTGGAATACCATAGTCCTGAGTCAAACCAATCAATATGAAATCTATTTTACCCATGATAAGCAAATGACTACCTCTGTTAATACCAGCAACTGCTGTGCTTGAGAAGTGAGAGAAGGCTATATTTGCTAGTGATTTTCTTACCATGAAAATTGCCTATGCTATGCACTTCAGACTCAATTTGAGCAAAGATTTCTCAGTGAAAAGTATTACAAATAAACAGAAATAGAGTTTGTAACTTGAGCTCAGACAACTCAAGATAGTACAGTATAGAATCAAGCTGATAGGAGGGAGAAGGTGAGAAAAAAGGAATGACTTCACACACATTTTCACCTGCCTGAAAAAGAAAAAGGAAATAGTGAAAGAAAGAAAAAAAATAAGATTCTCCTTACTTTTGGGTGAAATTATCATTCCTGGTACCAAATCTTTGAGAGCTTTGAATAACTCAGAAGTGCCCTGAGATTTACAGCAATTGCTTTGAGATATTATAGGTTCAGAGGTATTTTAAGCCTAACCTCCCATTTCAGGAATGCCTTGCTCTTTTGTTAGTTTAGTATCTTTAAAATGCCTTTATTGTCACACTAAAAAAATGTACTATGGTGATTTTGACTGCCTAGGAAATGTGCAGTGTTTCAGCAAATAGACTGTTTTCTATTTGGGAGTTCCCTAAAGGAATGTGGCTGTGCTTTCCATCTATTTACTACTTATCTGTTCTAGATATGGTGCTGGGCACTAAAGATTCGAAACTGATCTTTCTCTGAGAACCTCATGGTCTACTACCAGTGATGGATGGGGATATAAACTCAGAAATGTAAATGCTAGTGGAAGCTTACACTATGTTAAAGGACAAAATGTTTATTTGCTTCATTTCTTTAAATTACCCTTTTTGGTCCTAACCTTGTTCCAGGCACAGTGTTATGTGCATTGCATATTTGATCCCATTTAGCACTCACAATACCCTTACAAGGTAGATGAAACTACTATCCCCGTATTACAAATAAGGAAACAGGTTAAAAATGGCAGCATTTCTGTGGCAAGGACACATGGGTAGTGAATGTCCACGTCTGGGTTTATATCCATGTTTCCTAGATTCCCAAACAATGTTCTTACTCATTATGCAAGGATCATATTATTTAATATGTTAATTATTAATGAATGTTCAATAACGAACATCATTTGCAGTCCTTAACTACCTAAATTTGTTTTTCATCCTCAATTTGTATCATCTGCTTTTCACATTTTAATAGTATGTTATATCACAATAGATTTATATTTTAAACATGTATACTATTTACAAAATATAATTTATAGTCAGACACTTACATATTTGTTATGGCTCATAGAAATCTCCTTTATTATATTCTTCAGAGAATTTCTAATTTTAATGAAATAACTGGTTCAGTTCAAACTACTATTATAATTTCTAAATATGAGAATTTAAATATGATAGTTTTAACTCCATGATAAGCTGACAAGTGTTCCACAATAAGATATTTTCTTGTCAAAAACTTGTACAAGTTTTTGTTATAAAGTCTCAAGGCCATGCACATGTATTCGTATACTTTCTTAAATTATTCTAAAAGAAGTCTTATAAAAATATTCAATATTGAACGCGTAACACAGGAGCTCAGCTGTTTGAGGAAGGTGGCTACAAGTTATGCTATGTGGCATATAGAATAGGAAAGAATACTTCCTCAGGTGGAGTTAACTGAGGTCAACTGTGGTCTGGAAGCAGATGATCCTCCTTCTGACACATCACCTGAAACATCGCTGCCTCCATTAGCATTGCCTGTGTCACAATGCCTATGTTGTTCACCTCATGTCATCTCATCATGTAGGCATTTTATTTCACATCATCACAAGAAGGAATATTTTCCAGAGAGATTCAAGATGGTGGCATGAGAGGTGACATGGAGAACTCCTCCCAAAACCACAAATAGAACAAAAATATAGTTAATTAATACAACTAACCCTAAAACAGCAAGAAGAAAGAAGGCTGAACCAGACTGCATACAGACCTCATGAACAGAGCAGACCTCACGAAGCAGGGTAAGGTACGAAAGCCTTAATCCAGTGGGACCCAGGCCCTTCCCCACTCCAGCTCACCGATGGGAGGAAGAGAAACAGAGCGGGAAGGGAGTGGAAGCCTGGAACTGCTGAACACCTAGCCCTGGACATCTGCTTTGTGAGTGGAAGCCTATATTGTGTGGTGCTCTGGATGTTGGGGAGCTCGGAGAGGTGGAGGGACTGGAAGACTGACATTCCGGCCGTTTGTGGAGGATGGCACCCACACCCAGCCGCTCTGTGTCAGAGAAAGGGGAGGCAGTCTGAGAGGCTTCCTAGCAGCAAGAGGGCTGCCGAATGGGCAGGGTTTGCACAGAGCTTGCTGCATGGGAGAACGGAGAGCTGGACAAGGTTGTCTTGGCACTCTCTGCCCAGCTGGTTGGGAACTTTGAGGAGCTTCAGATGCTCCATCCCCCTGGCAGCCTGCTAAGCTCCAAGGCTCCCCACTGTGACACACAGCCTGCTGGGCCTTCCTAGTGGCTTGACAGCACAGGCTTGCACACCGGCAGTCACTGCACTGGCATCAGGGGAGCCAGAGGGAGGCCCCACCTACAATAGCTGGAGATGGAAAGCACAGAGGCTTACACGTGTGTGCTTAGCCCATAGGCTCTGACACTGGAGACAGGCACCACAGATGGGAATCAGGAAACAGATCTTTCCTCACCTCAGGCAACAGCTCTGCTCCCCTACGAACCCCAACCTCACACTAGGGGATGAAAAGCTCCAGAGACTGGAGCTTCTGGGCACTAGTGGGCACCACACAGAAATATGAAATGTCAAAAGAACATGGTTCAGACCAAAATCTCACAAACCCCAGAAAAAGGGCCAAATGAAACTGAACTCACCAATCTTCCTGAAAAAGAGTTCAAAATAAAAATTATAAACATGCTTATGGAGGTAAATAAAAATATTCAAGAACTCAGGAACAAACTTAAGTGGGAGATTCAATCATTAAGAAATTCCATATCTGAAATGAAACATATAATGGAGAGATTTAAAAGCAGATTAGATGTAGTAGAAGAGACAGTTAATGGAACAGAAATTAGAGAAGAAGAATACAAAGAAGCTGAGGCACAGAGAGAAAAAAGAATCTCTAAGAATTAAAGAATATTGAGAGAACTGTGTGACCAATCCAAACAGAACAACATTCACATAATACGGGTCCCAGAAGAAGAAGAGAGAGAAAAAGGGATAGAAATGTCATTGAGGAGGTAATTGCTGAAAAATTCCCCAATCTGGGGAAGGGGATAGTCTCTCAAGCCATGGAGGTGCACAGATCTCCCAGCACAAAGGACCCAAGGAAGACAACATCAAGACATATAATAATTAAAATGGCAAAGATCAAGGATAAAGACAGACTTTTAAAGGCAGCTACAGAGAGAAAAAATATCACATACAAAGGAAAACCCATCAGGCTATCATTGGACTTCTCAACAGAAACCTTACAGGCCAGAAGGGAGTGGCATGATACATTTAATGCAATGAAGCACAAGGGCCTTGAACCAAGAATACTCTACCTGGCAAGGTTATCATTTAAATTTGAAAGAGGGATTAAACAATTTTAAGATGAGCAAAAGCTGAGAGAATTTACCTCCCACAAACCACCACTACAGTGCATTTTGGAGGGACTCCTATAGATGGAAGTATTCCTAAGGCCAAATAGATGTCACCCAGGGGCTAGACAAAGAATACAGAATATGATTCATAACAAAGAATAGAGGAGGAAGAAAAAGGAGGAAAAAAAAGAAGCTTTAGATTGTGTTTGTAATAGCATATGAAGTGAGTTAAATTAGACTGTTAGATAGTAAGGGAATTACCCTTGAACCTTTGGTAACCACGAATCTAAAGCCTACAATGGCAATAACTACATACCTATCGATAATAACCCAAAATGTAAATGGTCTGAATGCACCAATCAAAAGACATAGAGTTACTGAATGGACAAAAAAGCAGGGCCCATCTATATGCTGCCTATAAGAGACTCACCTCAAACCCAAAGACATACACAGACTGAAAATAAAGGGATGGAAAAAGATATTTCATGCAACTAATGGGGAGAAAAAAGCAGGAGTTGCAGTACTTGTATCAGACAAAATAGACTTCAAAACAAAGAAAGTCACAAGAGACAAAGAAGGACATTACATAATGATAAAAGGGTCAGTCCAACAAGAGGATATAACTATTATAAATATCTATGCACCCAACACAGGATCACCGACATATGTGAAACAAATACTAACAGAATTAAACGGGGAAATAGAATGCAATGCTTTAATTTTAGGACACTTCAACACACCACTCACTCCAAAGGACAGATCAACCAGACAGACTATAAATAAAGAGACAGAGGCAATAACATATTAGAACAGAAGGACCTAACGGACATCTACAGAACACTCCATCCAGAAGTAACAGGATACACATTCTTCTCAAGTGCACATGGAACATTTTCAAGAATGGATCATATACTAGTCCTCAAAAGGAGCCTCAGTAAATTAAAAAGACTGAAATTTTACCAACCAGCTCCTCAGATAACAAAGGTATGAAACTAGAAATAAACTACACAAAGAAAATGAAAAAACCCACAAACACATGGAGGCTTAATACCATGCTACTAAATAATCAATGGATCAATGACCAAATAATAACAGAGATCAGGCAATACATGGAGACAAATGACAACAATAATTCAACACCACAAAACCTGTGGGACACAGCAAAGGCCGTGCTAAGGGAGACATATACTGCAATATAGGCCTATATCAGGAATGAAGAACAATCCCAAATGAAGAGTCTAAACTCACAATAAGTGAAACTAGAAAAGGAAGAACAAATGATTCCCAAGTCAGTAGAAGGAGGGACATAATAAAGATTAAAGCAGAAGTGAGGGCCCCCGTCAGGGGACTCAGTGTTCTGCAAGTCATGGGCCTTCCACAGGGAGAGAGGGGAAGGCAAGAGAAGAGGTAGACCCCTACTGGCCCTACAAATACACCTGTGAGGGGATGCTGGAGAGAATCCACGCCTACATCCAGTACCAGGACTTCTGTGCAGTCGCAGTCCCCACCCAATCCAGGGCCTGAGCCCCACGGAGCCCCTTCATCCTGGCCCCCCAAAATTAAAAAAATAATTATAATAATAATAAAGATTAAAGCAGAAATAAATAAAATTGAGAAGAATAAAACAATAGAAAGAATCAATGAAAGCAGAAGCTGGTTTTTCAAGAAAATAAACAAAATAGATAAACACCTAGCCAGACTTATCAAGAAAAAAAGAGAGTCTACACACATAAACAGAATCAGAAATGAGAAAGGAAAAATCACTACAGACACCACAGAAATACAAAGAATTATGAGAGAATACTATGAAAAATTATATGGTAACAAACTGGATAACCTAGAAAAAATGGACAACTTTCTAGAAAAATACAACCTTCCAAGGCTGACCCAGGAAGAAACAGAAAATCTGAATAGACTCATTATCAGCAAGGAAATTGAACTGGTAATCAAAAAACTACCTAAGAACAAAACACCGGGACCATATGGTTTCAGTGCTGAATTTTATCAAACATTTAGTGAAGACCTAATACCCATCCTCATTAAATTTTTCCAAAAACTAGAAGAGGAGGGAATACTCCCAAACTCATTCTACAAGAACAATGTCACTCTAATACCAAAACCAGGCAAAGTCACCACAAAAAAAGAAAATTACAAACCAATATCCCTGATGAACATAGATGTAAAAATACTCAACAAAATATTAGCAAAAGGAATTCAAAAATACATCAAAAATATCATCCATCCTGATCAAGTGTCATACATCCCAGCGATGCAAGGATGTTACAACATTCTAAAATCCATCAACATCATCCACTACTTCAACAAAAAGGACAAAAATGACATGATCATCTCCATAGATGCTGAAAAAGCATTCGACAAAATTCAGCATTCATTCATGATAAAAACTCTCAACAAAATGGGTATAGAAGGCAAGTACCTCAACATAATAAAGGCTATATATGACAAACCCACAGCCAACATTATACTTAACAGCAAGAAGCTGAAGGCTTTTCCATTAAGATAGGGAACAAGACAAGGATGCCTACTCTCCTTACTTTTATTCAACATAGTACTGGAGGTGTCCTAGCCATGGCAATAAGACAATACAAAGAAATAAAAGGTACCCAGATTGGTAAGGAAGAAGTCAAACTGTCCCTGTTTGAAGATGACATGATATTGTACATAAAAAACCTAAAGAATCCACTCCAAACCTACTAGATCTAATATCTGAATTCAGTAAAATTGCGGAACATAAAATTAATACACAGAAATCTGTTTATTCCTATACACTAATGGAGAACTAGCAGAAAAAGAAATCAGGAAAACATTTTCATACACAATTACATCCAAAATAATAAAATACCTAGGAATAAACCTAACCAAGGAAGTGAAAAACCCATATCCTGAAAACAACAAGACACTCTTAAGAGAAATTAAAGAGGACACTAATAAATGGAAATTCATCCCAGGCTCTTGGCTAGGAAGAATTAATATTGTCAAAATGGCCATCCTGCCTAAAGCAATCTACAGATTCAATGTGATCCCTATCAAAATACCTACAGCATTCTTCAATGAACTAGAGCAAATAGTTTTAAAATTCATGTGGAATGACAAAAGACCCCAAATGGCCAAAGGTATCCTGAGAAGGAAGAATAAAGCAGGGGGAATTACGCTCCCTCATTTCAACCTCTACTACAAAGCCACAGTAATCAAGACAATTTGTTACTGGCACAAGAACAGACCCATAGACCAGTGGAACAGAACAGAGAGAGCCCAGATTAAACCCAAGCATATATGGTCAATTAATATACAATAAAGGAGCCATGGATACACAATGGGGAAATGACAGCCTCTTCAACAGCTAGTGTTGGCAAAACTGGACAGCTACATGTAAGAGAATGAAACTGAATTACTGTCTAACCCATACACAAAAGTGAACTCAAAATGGATCAAAGACATGAATGTAAGTCATGAAACCGTAAAACTCTTAGAAAAAAACATAGGCAAAAATCTCTTGGACATAAACATGAGCAACTTCTTCATGAACATGTCTCCCTGGGCAAGGGAAAGAAAAGCAAAAATGAACAAGTGGGACTATATCAAACTAAAGAGCTTCTGTACAGCAAAGGACACCATCAGTAGAACAAAAAGACATCCTATAGTATGTGAGAATATATTCATAAATTACATATCCGATAAGGGGTTGATATCCAAAATATATGAAGAGCTCATGCACCTCAACAAACCAAAAGCAAATAAGCCAATTAGAAAATGGGCAGAGGAACTGAACAGACACTTCCCCAAAGGAGAAATTCAGATGGCCAACAGGCACATGAAAAGATGCTCCACATCACTAATCATCAGAGAAATGCAAATTAAAACCACAATGTGATATCACCTCACACCAGTGAGGATGGCCAACATCCAAAAGACAAACAACAACAAATATTGGCGAGGATGTGGAGAAAGCGGAACCCTCCTACACCGCTGGTGGGAATGTAATTAGTTCAACCATTGTGGAAAGCAGTATGCAGGTTCCTCAAAAAACTTGAAATAGAAATACCATTTGACCCAGGAATTCCACTCCTAGGAATTTCCCCTAAGAATGCAGCAGCCCAATTTGAAAAGGACAGATGCACGCCTATGTTTATTGCAGCACTTTACAATAGCCAAGAAATGGAAGCAACCTAAGTGTCCATCAGTAGATGAATGGATAAAGAAGAGGTGGTACATATACACAATGGAATATTATTCAGCCATAAGAAGAAAACAGATCCTACCATTTGCAACAACTGTCTAGAAGGTATTATGCTCAGTGAAATAAGCCAGTTGGAGAAAGAAAATTATCAAGTGACTTCACTCATCTGTGGTGTCTAAGAACAAAGAAAAAACTGAAGGAACAAAACAGCAGCAGACTCACAGAACCCAAGAATGGACTACAGTTACCAAAGGGAAAGGGACTGGGAAGCATGGGTGGGAAGGGAGGGATAAGGGGGGAAAAGGGGCATTACAATCAGTGCAAGTAATGCAGCAGTGAGGGACATGGAAAAGGCAGTATTTATAGAGAGGACAAGTAATGATTCTATAGCATCTTACTATGCTAATGGACAGTGACTGTAGTGGGGTATGTGGGGGGGAATTGATAATAGGGGGTCTAGTAACCATAATGTTGTTCAAGTGATTGTATATTAATGATACCAAAAGAAAAAAAGAAAAAAAATTCAATACTTTCATGCTGGTTCTGTTTCCTTTCTTTGATCCCCTATTCCAAACACAACAATGGATAAAATATGAAAACAGATAACAAAAAAGTCATACCAATGCAGGTATTGGTAACGAAGAGTTCATCCCATGCCGTGTAAATGTCTGAAAATGCAGCTCTTGAAAAGGATCAAAAACTGTCTCAAAAGAAACCTGACTCAATGCTAGAAGTACTTATAAACAGGGCCTGTTGTGTTGGTCTACTGCAAATAAAATTAGATTAAAAAACTCATACCCTGTTAACCAATTTCCATTTGTAGTTGTTGGTTTCCATAAGTTGTAAGCCTGAAGAAGTTAATCTTTCCAAGGTTGACTTTTCCAATACGAGGATCCCCTTTATTCATAGTTTCACTTTCAATGGTTTGCAAAGTGAACTGTGATTTGGAAGCAGATGATCCTCCTTTTGACATGTTATTAGAAGGTCAGCAGTAGCCTAATGCTACATCACAATGCCTACCCCATTCACCTCACTTCATCAGGCAGTTTATCATCTCACATCATCACCATAAGAATGGTAAGTAGAGTACAATAAGATTTTGAGAGTGACCATTATTACAATATATTATAATTGTTCTATTTTAATATTAGTTAATCTCTTGTTGTGCCTAATTTGTAAATTAAACTTTGCCATAGGTATTTATGTATAGGAAAAAAACATAGTACATAAAGGGCCTTGTACTATCCACAGTTTCAGGCATCCTGGGGGTCTTGGATAATGGGGTAGTACTCTAACTTCATGGGGCAAAACTGCCAAAATGCCATTATAACTTCAGGTCAGGTTATATATAGTACCCACCATAATACCACTGGACAGGGAAAAATTATTACAAAAAGTGAGAGAAACCGAACAAAAACATTTCCCTCAAATGAACTTCAAACCTAGAAACCCAAATTCCAAATGAGGAGAAATGTAATTTCTTAAATTTGTAATTTTTGATTATGACACAGTTAAAAATCATTTAAAATATAAATGCTCTATTGAAAAGATATAAACTTCACATGTATTTATTCTCAATTCAAGAAATAAATGGACTAAAAGTAGATAAACAGGAAAAGAAAGTATTTATAAATCTTAGGAATAAAAATATAGTCACTGACATTTTAAAAGTACAAGAGATTTTGCATTTGAGTAGACACTGTTGCAGAAAGAACTATTTAATTGGAGGTTAGCACTGAGGAATTAAACCAGAGTATAGCACTGAGAAATGAAGACATAATAAATATAAAACAGCAGAAACAGTATATTGTGGAATACATTGCAGAACTCTAGTATCTACCAAAAAAAATTTCAAGAATAGAGTGGAGACAATGGCAGAAATTCAGACATTTAAAATACAAAACCAAAATAACTTCAAAATGACATTTTAACAATCAGCACATAGCCACTTAGAGAATTTCTTTTAAAATCAGAGTTTTGTTTAATTTTTTTTCATTTTTATTGTCATATTTGTATAAGTCTATGAATCAGAGGGGTAGGAGTTAGAAATTCAGTGGTTCATATTCCTGTACTTTTCAATTGATTGTTATAACTCTTATCATTAAAATTCCAGAATGCATCCCTTAATCTTTTATGAAGAAAAGAATTGCAGTTTATTTAACCTATCTGATACTACTATATGAGCTGAATATGTAATGCATCTGGGAAAGCACGACAAAATAAAAAGAAGAGATTGCAAAGTAAATCAGCATGAAAGTCAACAAGCCTTGAGTTCACTTGAGTTAGCAAGGCAGAGACCCAGGAAAACTGATAGTTGAGTTCCAGAATGACTCTGAAGACCTAAGAACCAGGAGAGCTGATTGTGTAGTTCTCATCTGAAGGGCATTTGACCTGAGAGAAGAAAGAACTGATGCTTCAGTTTGAGCACAAAGACAGAAGAAAATTGGGCAGGAAATAATTCTCTCCTACTGAAAGGAGGGTCAGCCTTTTTCTTCTACTCAGGCCTTGAGCTGATTGAATGAGGCCCACTGACAGGGAGGACAATTTGCTTTGTTCAGTCTGCAAGTTTAAATGTTAATCTCATCCAAAAGCACCCTCACAGACACACCCAGAATAACAAAATAACAGATTGAACAAATATCTAGTAACTTTGTGGTCCAGTCAAGTTGACACAAAGTTAACCATCACAGCAGGCAAACAAATAATTCTCCTAACCACTCCTTCATTCCTCCATCCTACCTGATTTTACTCCATAAGATTCTGTCCCATTGATGTTTAATAATTCTTCCTCCATGAACTCTGTTGAAGGCTGATTAAAAATTATCTTGGGTATAGTCATATATAATAAATAGTAGTTGAGAAAATTAGATGATAGCTAACCACTACAAAGTTACAATAAATAAAATCAATAATTAGGGCTATATACATTCTTTAATTATGAAGAATAGTAACAGGTTAACTTAAAGAATAACACATCTTAATCCCAGATTTGGATATAGACCACTCTATAAAATATAAGAGGAACACTGATCAAATTTACTTGCAGACTTCCAAAAATTTTCCAATTACAAATGGACACTAAATGTTCAAACATTTAAAGGCAAACAAATAATTATATGTAAGAATAAGCAAGTAAATATATTTTTAATGTATGTTTTAATGAAACTTTCCTGCCAGGAATATTAGAGAATATTTGCATATATACACATTAAATACAATTTTTAGTAAAGTACTGAAAGTCTAATTTTTAAAATTAAGGTGTCATTGATTTACAATGTAATTAAGATTTCACATGAGCAACATGGTGATTTCAACATTAACCCATTTTATCAAGTCACCCCCAAACCCCATTGCAGTCACTGTCTATCAGCGTAGTAAGATGACATAGAGTCCTTGCTTGTCTTCTTAGGGCTGTACTGCCTTCCCTGTGACCTCCCTATATTGTGGCTGCTAATTATAGTGCCCTTTAATCCCCTTCTCCCTCCTTCCCTACCCACCTTCCCCAACCTCTTCCCTTTGGTAACCACTAGTCCATTCTTGGAGTCTGCGAGTCTGCTGCTATTTTGTTCCTTCACTTTTGCTTTGTTGTTATACTCCATAAATAAGTGAAATCTTTTGATACTTGTCTTTCTCGACCTGGTTTATTTCAGTGAGCATAATACCCTCTAGCTCCATCCATGTTGTTGAGATGGTAGGATTTGTTTTCTTCTTATGACTAAATAGTATTCCATTGTGTATATATACCACATCTTCTTAATCCTTCATCTACTGAAGAACAGTTAGGTTGCTTCCATATCTTGGCTCTTGTAAATAGGGCTGCAATAAACATAGGGATGCATATATCTTTTTGAATTTGGGATCGTGTTTTCTTTGGGTAAATTCCTAGGAGTTGAATTCCTGGATCAAATGGTATTTCTATTTTGAGTTTTTGAGGAACCTCCATATTGCTTTCCACAATGGTTGAACTAGTTTATATTCCCACCAGCAGTGTAGGAGAGTTTGCCTTTCTCTGCATCCTCACAGGATTTGTTGTTTCTTGTGAATGTTGGCCATCCTAACTGGTGTGAGGTGATATCTCATTGTGGTATTTATTTGCATTTTCCTGATAGTGGTGTGGAACATCTTTTCCTGTGCCTGTTGGCCATCTGAATTTCTTCCTTGGAGAAGTGTCTGTTCAGATGTCTTTTTACTGATGTGGTGTATGATGTTGATGGATTTTTGAATATTGTACTGTCTTTTCATCCCTGGAATAAATCCCACTTGGTCATGATAGATGATCTTTTGAATGTAGTTTTGAATTTGGGTTTGCTAGTATTCTGTTGAGGATTTTGGCATTTATGTTCATGAGGGATACTGGTCTGTCATTTTCTTTTTTTCTGGTGTCTTTGTCTGGTTTTGGTATTAAAGTGATGCTGGCTTCATAAAATGAGTTTGGAAGTATTCCCTCCTCTTCTACTTTTTGGAATACTTTAAGGCAGATGGGTATTAGCTCTTCTTTTAATGTTTGATAAAATTCAGCCATCAAGCCATATGATCTAGGGATTTTGTTCTTAGGTTGTTTTTTGATGACTAATTCAACTTCATTGTTGGTAATTGGTCTCTTCAGATTTTCTTTTTCTTCCTGGGTCAGTCTTGGAAGGTTGTATTTTTCTAGAAATTTGTCTATTTCTTCTAGATTATATAATTATTAGCATTTAGTTTTTCATATTATTCTCTAAAAATTCTTTGTATTTCTGTGGTGTCTGTAGTGATTTTTCCTTTCTCATTTCTCATTCTGTTTATGTGTGTAGACTCTCTTTTTTTCTTGATAAGTCTGGCTAGGGGTTTATCTATTTTATTTTCTTGAAGGACCAGCTCCTGATTTCATTGATTCTTTTTATTGCTTTATTTTTATCAATTTTATTTATTTATGCTATGATCTTTATTATGTCTGACTTTGGGCTTCATTTGTTCTTCTTCTAGTTTGATTATTGTGAGTTTAGACTGTTTATTTGAGATTGTTCTTGTTTCTTGAGGTAAGCCTGTATTGCTATATACTTTCCTCTGAGAGCTGCCTTTGCTGCATCCCACAGGTTTTGGGGTGTTGAGTTGCTGTTTTTATTTGTCTCCATATATATGCTTGATCTCTGTTTTTATTTGGTCCTTGATCCATTGATTATTTAGAAGCATATTGTTAAGCCTCCATGTGTTTGTGGGCTTTTTTGTTTTCTTTACGTAATTTTATGTCTAGTGTCATACCTTTGTGGTCTGAGAAGCTGTTTGGCACAATTTCAGTTCTTCTGAATTTACTGAGGTTCTTTTTGTGGTCTACTATGTGATCTATTCTGAAAACATTCCATGTATGCTTGAGAAGAATGTGCATCTTGCTGCTTTTGGATGGAGTATTCTCTAGATGTCTGTTAGGTCCCTCTCTTCTAATGCGTTGTTCAGTGCCTATGTCTCCTTACTTATTTTATGTTTGGTTGATCAGTCTTTTGGAGTGAGTGGTGTGTTGAAGTCTCCTAAAATGAATGCATTGCATTCTATTTCCACCTTTAATTCTGTTAGTATATTTGTGTTACATATTTAGGTGCTCCTATATTGGGTGCATAGATATTTATGATGGTTATGTTCTATTGTTGGACTGACCCCTTTATCATTATGTAACATCCTTCTTTGTCTCTTATTGCTCTCTGTGTTTTAAAATCTATTTTGTCTGATATAAGTACTGCTACTCCTGCTTTTTTCTCCATATTATTTGCATGAAATATCTTTTTTCCATCCCTTCACTTTTAGTCTATGTATGTCTTTGGGTTTGACGTGAGTCTCTTGTAGGCAATATATCAATAGGTCTTGTTTTGTTATCCTTTCTGTAACTCTCTGTCTTTTGATTGGTACATTCAGTCCATTTACATTTAGGGTGATAAATATGTACTTATTGCCACTGTAGGCTTTAGATTTGTACTTACCAAAGGTTCAAGAGAAGCTTCCTTACTATCTAGCAGTCTGTCTTAACTTGCTTATTACACTATTTCAAACACAGTGTAAAGGTTCTTGAGCTGCCGTGCCCCTGTAGCAATGCTGGGGGTCTCAGGCAAGTGGAACCCTCATCTGCCATCAGTAAGGGGCTCTTTTTGGCCTTCCCCACTGTAAGGCTTGCCTTCATTTCTAGGTCCACTGGATGGGGCACACAGGGAGATGCCTTGTACCACACCCCCGTAGTTGCCATAGGTAGGTCTCCCTTGGCTGGCCTGGTATGATGGTAGGGAAAGCAGATGTGTGGGACCAGTGCCTGCGGAAAGTAGTGGCAGTCTGTGCACTGCAGTGGTTGGCCTCAGGGCTGCTTTGCCAGCTGGAGGAATGGAGCATTTGATGTTTCTGAGGGTTCCCAATCTGCTGGGCCAAGTGTACTTGGACGATTTTGTCTACCTGCCCTTTCTCAT
The DNA here is from genome assembly GCA_032199065.1 of Smutsia gigantea. Classification (NCBI taxonomy): domain Eukaryota; kingdom Metazoa; phylum Chordata; class Mammalia; order Pholidota; family Manidae; genus Smutsia; species Smutsia gigantea. Next base: position 126,161 of record JAVSCE010010115.1, read on the forward strand.
GAGCCAAGAGCTCTATGTAAGCTTTGCCCCTTTAGCACCCCTCTCACTCTTGGGAAACCTTTCAAAGTGCCTGCCTTTCTTTTGTCCCAGGGGAGCCAGTTATGTGTACCTGCTCTTCACAAGTGGCTGGAATCTCAATCTCTCTGAGTATTCTGTCTGTGTTTGCTTTCCAACTCCACTAATCTCCAAAGCAGCATGTGATGTGGGTTCATGCTCTCAGAGAAAATCTCCAGGACTGGGTATTCAGCAGTCCAGGGCTTCTCCTCCATCCCTGCTCCATTTCTCTTTCTTCCACCTGTGGACTAGGGTCTGGGGAGGGCTTGGGTCTCGCCATATTACAGCTTTGCTACTTTACCCTTTTCTGTGAGGTATTCTCTTTCCCCAGATGTAGGCAGTCTATTCTTCAGTCTTTGGGTCACTCTTTCAGGATTAGTTGTTGGTGATGTATTTTCATGTTATGTTGGTTTGGGAGGAGGTTTCTGCCTCATTTCTCACGCCGCAATCTTTTTTGAGTCAAAAGTCTAACTTTGATTAAATACTATAATTACATTTTAGTATTTGAGGTAGAGGACTTTAGATTATTTCCTTTATGAAGATTTTTTTATAACAAATGATTTCAAATGACTTCCTGGTTGTGTTTGCTCTTTCAAAGAGACAAATATCAGTTTTTCCATGACTATTTGTAAAATCTGTATGTTTACATATATCTTAATTTGAAGGAGATCCTATGTTAGAGAAAGACCAAAAGAAAACAGAAGTGATCAAAATTGTTACAGTTCAGTTACATGCTGTATACTATGAACAAATTCTCCTCTATATTTTCTGTATTCTCTGTATACTTTCTCATCTACTTTATATTTTTTGTACATATCTTATTTAATATCATTTTAGGACATTTAATCTATTATTATTCCCATTTTTATATAAAGAAATAAAATCTTAGAGTTCCAATAATTTGTCTCACAAAGTTATGAGATGGCAGAGCCAAAATGTGACTCTTGTTCTATATAAATTTTTTGCTCAAAGCCAGAGAAAAACTTTATTTAATGAAGGTGTCATAAACTCTTAAGTAGTGGTGAACTGGTATCTAAAGCAGTTCATGAATCTGACTCTGAAAACAGTAACATGACTCTGGAATAAATAAACATAATTTGGTAAATATAGCAGATGATGAAGTTTGGCATTGCAAATTACTTTTCTTAAAGTGGCATGAATTATAAATTAATAAAAATAACTTTCTCCATTTATAGATTATAAAAGCATTTTCAATGTAATATGTCCCAAAAAATATTTTTAGCAATAACAGTATTTTCCAGAAGAGTAAAATTTACTTTGATGGATGACAATGATCTGATTATATATATTTTTTAGAAATTTACAAAACAAACTATAATATTATGAAGTGGGTCATAAAGTTTTTTCCATTTAATCTATAGGTATATTGATGATGATGATGATATGATGATGAAGCAGCAAATATCATTATATTGAACATAATGCGCCATGTCCTATTCACTATTCCAAGTGCTATACATGTATTAGTGCTTTTAATCTGATAACATATCTTTAAGGTAGATATTATGGTCTAGAGAGGTCAAATGTACTCTTGCTAATATCCATTAAATATGTTATTGTTCATGCATATCTTTATGAGTGTCAGAAATTCTTATAAGAACTCATAGCAGTTTACATAGAAGCCCCACCTAATCTTCCTAACAACCATCAAGGTAGAAGAGTCAGAGGTGATTACTGACTGGTTCTGGATTATGTGTCTAGCAGGTAACAGTCAGAACATTGGATACAGAGCTTGTACACATTCCATGCCCCACACTGCCCTAGTATTTGTTATATACAACTCTGGAGAGTAACAAAGATTCTCAAAGCACAAATTAATATTCTACATATTTAGGAATCATATAGTTAAGATCCTATATGAAAGCTATGTGAAATAGAATGAAATAACTTTATTGTTATGAAAGGCTGTTATGAATTTACAAAAATGACAAGTTAATGACCACTTCTTGTTGATGCTGTACAAGTAACCTCATAATGGTTTTTCTCAGTATTTGTTTTTTCAATATGTGTAACAATTTCTGTGAGAAATTAGGCATCATTTTAACAGGTTGACTGTATTTTTGTGTTAAAACAAAAAGCAAGGTTACTGAGTAGTATTGTAGATTGTTATATCAACACATTTTGAGGAGCTTAGCTAATAGGAGCAAGACAAAGCTGAACTATCAGGGATTGGAATAGCCAATAAAAGTAATGAGCTAAAAAAAGAAATAGTCTTTAATCACTCAAGTGATGATACAAGAGTTTAAAACCAGAGAGATCATTGACTACCACTGTTCTTTTTTACCCCATAGAAAGGTACACTAGTCAGGTTGTGGTCAGGTGGATCAGCCCAGATATGGGGGTGATCTCACTATTGAGGGGGCCTGGGACAAAAGACTCAGGCCAAGTTATGGATCTTGTGGTTGACAAGATGGCAAAGAGGAAGGGCTAGGAGTGGAAAACACTGGGCACTTGGAGGAAGAGTATATTTAAGTTTTATCCTTTCTTCTTCCCATTTTCTCCCAGTGAGGAGGCCTCAGCAGAGGCTCCTGAAGATCTGTGCCCAAAGTCACAGATAAAGATGCCCAGGAATGAAGGCACCTGGGCTAGGAATGCAAACGTGAGAAGAGTGTGACTGACCAGGGGAACTGAGTCCCTTTCAGAAATCCCTTCCGGGACTGCAGCAAACTGGCTGTGCCCTGAGCTTTCTGTTGGGAGGGCAGCTTTTCCTCATGAGGCCTGACAGATAAAGCCTTTCCAGCTGCCTGTGGTCAGGCTTGAAATGTCACACAAAGGTTTTTAACCAGGAACCATATGTCCTCACATATGACTTCAAACATATGGTTGGTCAAACCATAGCTATCACGTTAGCTGGTAAATGTGGGATGATTCCTCCCAGCCACGGCAAACATCCTAATGAATCCTGCTGCATCTTATCCTACAATTTACAGGATAAATTGACTTAAATGTTTCCTTTTTGATGAGGAAAGTTGTACTGATCTCTGGTGTTCAGAGAATTGTCGTTCTCACACTGGTATTCTTTAGCCTTTTTCAAACACTCCACAAGCTTCAGGCTAAAAGAACCTGTGACTTCCGGATGCCCTTTTACCCAGTGGGCATTATTAGCTGCTTTCCAAGAGTATTTACACCCTCTTCTCATATTACATTTAGTTCCCCTTTTCTCTTTCTGATTCTAAATTCCATCTTTGGAATTATTACCAACTGATTTTAATTGTATTATAATAAGAAAATATATTGAAATGCCTTTCAAAAAACACTAGGCATTAGTCATACTTCCTGTACTGAGAATTATGCTTAGGAGGAATTTTAGTATGTACCTAAAATATATAGAGAATAAGATATAGTGACTATATAAATATACGTCAAATATTTAATTCTGTAGTCCTTCATGGCACCGGAGAGAATTTTTATTCCAGAATTCCTAACTGACTTGTGGATCTCATATTTGGCCAAATTAAAAAAGTGGCTGTGAATATAAAAGCTAAGACACAGAGCAGAAGTACTGTGACATTACAGGGACAAAGGAAAGGGAGGAAAAACATCCAGGGCTTTCTAACTATATCCCCACATCTGTTAAGAGCTGAGGGAAACAAGTGAATTGTAAGAGCATTAGAAGATGTACACTGTGGCTATATAAACTTAACACTGTGTAGCAAACATGAGAAAAGTCTACTGGTTATACCAAACATGCTAATTAAAAGTCACCCCAAATTGTTATAGTTTCTGTTTGTGTGTTTTGTTTCATCTTGGTCATTCAAGTTACATAGCTTTCTAGATTTGTGATAGTATCTAGGAGTCAGGAGTACAGATTCCTCAATCAGAAAATCAGAAAAGTAGTGAACATTTAGATAGCCAAATAAGGGGTGGAGGAATCTCAATATGCAGATTCTCTGAAACTTCAGAAAATTGATGCTTAAAAATTTATTTGGAATTACTGTGGGAGATTTTAAAAAGTTTCTAACAAGTGAGGGATGATAAATTGCAATTAATTACATTAAAAATGTAGGGTGTATAAAAGCATCCTTCATAGCATTTTATTTAACAAGATTATTGTTTTACTTCAGTGTAAAAATAGTGATAAGAGTTTGTATGGATTTTCACATTATCATAGTGATGCCGGGGTTCTTGTTCATGAAGCCGAAGAATGAACTTCACAAACACTCAGGGTAGGAGAGCGAGGTACAGGCCTTTATTTAGAAACAAAGCGAGAGGAAAGAGCTCCTGGCTCACGCCAGGAGAGGACAAGAGAGCCCGGTGTGGGGTGTTGTCTAGGGGTCTTATAGGCAGATGAGGATTTTTTGACAACATGAAAAAAAGGCTTAGGGGTGTGGACCTGCTAAGTGGTGTCTGAACACCCAGAATTAACTTAACACAAGGAATTCTGGCCCAATCTCTCTCTGGGATACCAGCGTGTTGGTCTAGGAGCATATCAAAAGGTGGCCTGCCCAGCCCCCAAGGTGGGCTGAGGTATTGTCTGTTTGCTAAAGAATAAGTTAAGAATCTTGCTTCTTAAACTTCCTGGGTGTTAAAATGCAATCTTATCTTTAAGGTGGAATCTTTCCTGCCTTTTACTATGTTGTTTACAGCTGGGTCTGCATGCTAAATTAGTTGCCCAGTTTGCAAAGCCACCCCATCAGATCTGAAAGAGGAAAGACAGCACATAGGCCTGGGCCTTTAGCATGCTAAAGTGAATCTTACACGTGATTACAAATGATTAGCATAATAAAAACATGTGCTACTCTTCTTTGTCTGTGGAACATTAACTGATCTTACTGAAGAATGACCCTAGAGCTTAATGTTTAACACAGAGTTTTGGTAGGGGATTTCCTCCCATGTAGTTACATTGCTCTGTCTGCAAATATTCTGCCTTGCTTTTTCCGGAGGCCCTCACCCTATTCTGTCTAAGCCCATGGTCCCTGTTTCAGTAGTTTTCAGCCTCTATTTTATCTATAAAATCTTAAATACCTCCACTGTCAGTTCTCCTATGTTAGTAGTTTTTCAAGATCCTAGCTCTCATATTTGAGAAATGCCTGTTATTGATCTACAAGTAGCCTTTGAAATATGCCCTTACTCTTCTGTTCGAATCACTTTGTAATAATTATATTTGTTGAATTACAGCAATGCATTATGCACTTCACATACATTGCTTAATTTTGAAAACAATTCTGTAATGAATATTATTATATACATTTAACAAATGAGGAAAATGAGGGTCAAAAGAGTTAAAGTACTTGCCACATTTTGCACACAGATTATGTCATAGGATAGGCACTCAAGCCAAACTGACTCCAGGATCCACTCATACAACCTTGGTACACATTCCCTCTCTCGAATGCACTTTAGAATAAACAGGTAAGCAACATGAAGGAGATTAAAATACATATTCAGGACTCAAATCCTGTGGTGTATTTGGAAAATCTCTACCTTAGAAAAGCTTTTGACAATTGAATGCCAACAATTTGTTGGCTTAGTGTACATGTGTGTTCTGTTTTATAGCACAGGGACTTTAACGTTGCCTGTCCTCATACCAGGGTTGCAGATAAGGATGACAAATGCTGCACGGGGAAATATTCTAATGACTTTGTGGGAAACACCAAATGGAGGGGACGAATATTTCAATTTGTTGAACATGTGTAGTGGGAAATACCACATGGGCTTTTGAGATGGGTTTAGTACCCATCCCAAAAAAGAATTGGGTCAGAGATATGGAAGTTAGAAAATAAGCATTATATTTATCTGAATTATTTAACAGTACCTTACAGATGTACAGTTCCATATCTGTATCCCTTTTTTCCACACTAGTGAAGAATGCAGTTTCCATGGACAGACTTTCAATTTAGCTCCCTGGGCCTCACTTCAGATCTACTCCAATGTCTTGGAAGTATTTTTCTCCTTCTCTCTTAATATCCAGGGTATTCCAATATGCTATCAGACTTAGAAACCTGCACTTGCGAAGATAAAAGAATACCAGTGAGTAGAAAAAAGGCTTTGTTGACTTTTCTATTGAAAAAGTAGGACATAACATTGGATTAAGAGACCACCTTTATCATTTAATAAGTTATTATGTGTGTGTCTGAAAATATGGAAAGTTTTGGATTTTTAGTTTTCATCTATTTAACATTTTAATTATTGAAACTTTATAATAGGTTTTAATATCTAATAAAAATAGCTTTTCTGTATTGTCCTCCTTTTGCAGAGTTTTTCTGGCTAGTTTGCTTTTTTTTTAATGAACTTCAAAATCAGCATGTCTAGTTATATAAAAGCAAAAACAGAAAAGACCTTTTTTAGTTTTATTGGTATCGCACAAAATCTGTTGTTACCTTAGATCAAAAGGATGCCTTTGTTATTCTAACACCCCAAGAACATGTACCTTTCATTGTGTTCAAGTCTTCTTTTATACTTAACTACTATTTTAAAATTTTCTTCATATAGATGTTGCACGTAATATTTATCCCTAGGTATTTTTTCTCTTCTTTTATGGTAATTATTGTTTTCATTATATGTTATGGTTAGTTGTTTATATATGTATATTTTTTTACATAATTATATACTACATATATAATTTCTTTCTCTATAAAGTTTCACATCTTAAGAAACTATTAATTTGGTAAGTAGAGGTATTACTGACATTCTTATAGTTTGTAATTTTTTTAAAAAGGTCAATAAAAGCTTTATTAGGGTGGTCTAAACCATTACTTAGGAGGTATTTTGCATTACAGGCAGAATAATGCAGTGGGGCCAATGTCTGCTTTCTATCTTCAATTTTTCAATTAATGAATTTTGTTGTGTGCATACAGATACAAAAGTATAGATAGCAAAGTTTAGTTCCTGTTTTAAAGGAGGTCAAAGAGGAATAACAAATAGAGGACAGTTATAGTCCAACATTGCAAAAGCAGTATGCACATAGTATTATTCTAATAGTCAATGGGAAATGAATTGACTTGGCATTTTCCTGGATGAAGGGCTCAACTCTATATGGTAGTACAGTTACATAGTGAGAGGATCATAAGTTTCCTAAATAATCTGCCAAATCTTGAAGGCTGGATTCAGTCTTGGATCCTCTGGGTCTGACCTGGAATGCTATTTCATATACCAACATTTGGTTAATGTCCTCTATCCATCCCCACAGGGAACGTGGCCAAGTTTTACCAGGGGACCACTTTTTTTCTTTCCTTGGACATAGGTAGTTGTTGCTTATTCTTGTCAGTGTGTAAGATATGTTCCAGGAAGGTACTGCAGGTATCTCTTTTAAAAGTTAGAAATTCAGTCCATCTATTTGTGTGTTTCAGTTGTTTGCAATAACAGCCTCTAATTATTAGTTCACATGAAAGGTTGAGCCACCTCCTCTCAGGAGACAAACACACTGGAATACATAGGGTATTTCAGGACATGTCAAATGACTCCTGATGTGTGATCCTTCCTGCCTCTCCCTTTTGGCCAAGCTCAACACAGAACGTAAATGCCTAGTATTTCAGAGGATTTCTGCAAGTAGGTGGCTGTTTAACAGACACACACACACACACACACACACACACACACAAATCTAGTCTGTAATATTTTTAATTGATAGTTTTCCAGGTTTAAAACCTTATCATCTATTTCCCTCAATTTTTACATCACTGATTTATATCTCTTTCCTAATTGTATAAGCTAATGCCTACAGGAAATATAAAAATAATAGTGCTGATACTAAATATTTTAACCTATTTCTGATTTCACTGTGAATGTCTTTACTGTATCCTCATTACAGACAATATTGCTTGCTTAAATATTAGGATTTTTTGGCAGTAACATTCATCAGTTACAGTGGCTTGCATTTTTATAACACAGTATCTTTAAGGTTTAGGGTCAACGTTAAACTTGCATCATAAAAATAAGAAGTTTTCCTTTTTTATGCATTCTCTAAGATAGTTTATCAATACTGGAATTTTTTCTGCTATTTAAAGGATATAGTGTTCATATTTCAATGCAAACCCTTCACCTTTAGAAATCATATTTTGCTTCTACTTTCTGAGATATGATGTGGCTGAGGTCTTTCACTATTCTTACTAGTTCTCTTATTTATTTTTTTGCAACTTCTGACTGATCTCAGGTTTGGTACCTCTTCTGTGAACTTTTAATATCTGAAATTTTATCTGTCTAGGATTTTTCTGAAAATGATATTTCTAGGTTTTTTTGTTTGCTTACTTATTTGTTTTTCCTCATTGTTATCTTTCTGTAATTTCCAGAACTTTTTGTGCCTTAATATGCCATGTTCATATGGGATTGCCCTTGTTTTTACACTTGTTAAGAAACTGTAAATCATTCTAGATTCATCTTGAATGGCATACAGTGTGGGCCTAGTAGTGGAAGTTTGATAAAAATTAATTACCTTTGTTCATAAATGAGGTTCTGATAAATAATGGGATTCTATAGTGGATATTGTGGTCATCTCTCCAATACCCATTGTGTGGTAATCCTGAGGTATCCACAGGACTGTTCCCACAATTTTAGCCAAAGGTCTCATTGGTCCAAACTAGTGAGGGTATGGCATTATCCTAGCCATGGTGCTTTTTCCTTTCCTATGCAACTAGGAAAGAGATATACGTTAATGATATAAAAATTGAGAAGCAAAAGGAAAATAGATGATAAAGTTTTAAAGCCCAATGCCAATTTAAAAGTATTACAGGATCTAAGAATTTCAGTAAATCTTGAGTTGCCAAATTAATAGTTTCATAAGATATGAAACTCTGTAGAGTATGTGAATGAATAGGTATCATCAGATTTTTATTTGTTGTTAGGAATCCAATAGGAGCCTCAATAAATTCTCTTGACACCAATCTCAGGTGAGCCTTCCAGGCTGGCAATCCTTCACGTGTATTTACAACATATCATTGCTGGGAAAAGTTACCCTCTCCATGCTTCCAGTGAAGGAAGACAAAAGGAAGCTACACACTTGGAAATTTCCTAGACTCTACTCCATGCCTCTATTCTCTTGGCAGATTTTACTCTGTATCCTTCACTATAATAAACTACATCTGTAAGTGTAACAGCTTTTAGTGAGTTCCAGGAGTCTTTTAGTGAGTTAGTAAATGTGACATTGGTCTTGAGGACTCCCACACAGATAATTAGTGCTAGAGGTGAAGGAGATTTTGGGACCCCCAAATCTGTAATTGGTATCATAAATGAGGGGGGTCTTTTGGACTGCTCCCTAACTTTGTACCCCCAAAACTGATTTAAATAAGAGTTATTAGCAAATATTAATGATTCCCTCTCTCTGAATTTGTATTAGGAAATAGCCTAAGGAGAAGTCAGGCTTAGGATGAAGCTGACAAATTGGAGAGAAATTGGAAATATGGAAAAAACAAATAATTCATTGACCTATGTGTCTTGCCAATGGGTTTCAGCCCCTGACAAGTCCACTATAGATTCAATATGGTGAAAGGGTTTATACCCAACTTTATTCCCACAGTGGCAGGTCAATCACTAGAATCCAGTTCACTCAGAGCGAGTCTGCCTTCAGCAAGCTGGTCACTGCCTCTGGGCCTCTTTGCCCCCACAGATGTCTCAGTCTCTGTCCTTGGTACTGCCACCACTCCAGTCTTGTATCTGCTCTCCCGCAGCCTTGCAGCAGTGCCTCTGTGTCTCCCAGAGCACTGGGCAGAGCTCTTTATATAGAGTCAATAATGACGTATTGCCCACATGTGTGTAGTGAGCTAGCCGACCAGGGCCAGGTGAGAATCCTGGCCATAGATACCTTCACTTTATCCACACTATGGGAACAAATAAACCTGAAATTCCCTTTATTTGTGAGTTTTTCATTAATATTTTCTAATAACTCTTGTTTAAATCAATTTTGGGGGGTACAAAGTTAGGAAGCAGTTCGAAAGACGTTTATCATTTCTGACACCAGTTACAAGTCTAGGGGGTCCTAAGATCTCTACCTCTAGCACTAATTACATGTGTAGGAGTCTCCAAGACCAATGTCAGATTTACTAATTCACTATAAGACTCCTGGAACTCACTAAAATCTGTTACACTCACAGCTGTAGTTTATTACAGTGAAGGATACAGATTAAAATCATCCAAGAGAATAGAGGCATGGAGCAGAGTCTAGGATATTTCCAAGTGTATAGCTTCTTTTTTGTCTTCTTTCACTGAAAGCATAGAGAGGGTAACTTTTCCAGGCAATGATGTGTGAAAATACACATGGAGTATTGCCAGCCAAGGAAGTGTCAAGAGAATTTATTGAGGCTCTGTCATGTAGACATGACTGACTTCACAGGTGGTTGATAGCCATCTCCAGCCTGTGCAGAGGCAAAGCTGATACCATAGACTTAAACTCCCCACCCTAAAACACGTTGATGGACCATCTGGTATGCCCAATACCCACCCTAATTAACACTGTTAAATGTCCCATTAAGACCCGAGGCACCCAGGCAAACAAGGACACTCCTATGGGACCTGATATTACAGAGGCTTAGATTATTGCCTACTAGGACCCATGGGCAAAGGGAAGACCTCTTAGACAAATTTAAATTCTTTAAACATGGTGGCCAGAGGTGGGTTCTGTTCCTTGAAATGTAATACATACCCTTTCTAAGTGTATATTAGGGAAGAGACTGATAAGATACCTTGCCACAATTACTTTAATTGCAGGTAGTTCCATTTAAAATAGAAATAGTAAGATGAAATTAAAAAAGAATGTTTCTCAGCAAAATGAAAGGATTTTTTTTTTACAAAAGCTTTGAAGTGTTTCCTTTTCAAAAAAAAAGATTCTAACCTAAATGTATCTAATCTGTCAACACATTATACTTTATCTTCACTCGGATCTCAATAGATACTCATATTTTAAGAAGAAAGGAAGAGATAATTAAAAGATAACTTAGTATGCCTTATAGGATTCAATATAGGGATGGGAAATGCAACCAATCCTGGAAGAAACATCCACTCATTCAAAAAGAAGTAGTTGTCCTACAGGCATTACATTAGACTGGATTACTAAAACAAAAGAAACAAGAAACAATGACCCTGATCCCCAGACAGAACAGCCCCAAAGAGTTGTGTGTTTATAAATAAGGTACAGCATGGATTAAAAATACATTTTGATTTTCAGTTAGGCTAACAGATCCTTGGCACACACAGTCACAGAATCATTTTTATTGTCTGCTTCAAGGTTTTCCGTATTTAAAACTAAATCAAGAAATGAACACAAAAGGGCAACCCTATGTATGCATGTATCCCTTACCTAAACCCAGAAATAATGAGACAGATTATGAAAATGTATACAACACAAAAAGAGGAAATTAACTGAGGAGAAAATGGACATGGAAAATTAAACAAAGGGAAGATATTAGGAATGTTAAACTAAACCAGATGTTAGATTAGTATAAAAATGCATGTATAGTCCCCAGGACTTAGAGTTGTTTAGTCACTGTTGACTAGGAAAACAAAGTAGAGGAATATGAATGATTATTGGTAATTAGTTCAGAGCATTTAATTCAGTTTTTAGTGTTTTTACCTCTTTGTGATGAACTGTCAAAATGAAAAGATGCTGAATAATTAAAGTCCATTGATTTAGGCATGTTTCCAATAAACAAACATATAAAGGAAAGTGAAATTTTAAATTGAAATGTAGACAATGTTATACACAAGACATGTTTATAACTTTGTATTGAATAAAGAAAATGAGGTAAATATTAAAATGTAAGTTGTGGAGAAATTTTTTTTCACTTTTCTGCATTTTCAAATTTAGTATGCTTCTCTTTGTAATAAAAAAGTAAAATAACTTGTAAAACTAAGATTACTGTCCAGCTAAAATGCATATTATAGTGATCTCTTTAATTTTGTGAATAAGACATGCTAAATTACATGTAATACCTATTTATATCCCTAAGCCAACAAAATGATAAGTTTTATTAACTGCACAAAGAAGATTATATTTATTACCATTTTCCTCTGCATCTTTTAAAAAAACTGAATCATCTGCCTGTAACATAAACTTTTTCAAAAATTTTAACTATGTAAGAAAAGTATAATAGTATCAATTACTTAATATCTGTGTTATAAGAACCAGTATTCTGATCAGGCTATTCTGTTCTTAGGGAAAATATCTGATGCCATAAAACAAAATAAATGCAGTACAAACACATTATTTATGTTTACATATTTTATATAGGGTTTTTTTGAATTTTTAAAGACCTGTAAGAAATATATGCCTAGAAATTCTCAAGGAAATTTAAAGAAAACAAATTCAAATGAATAAATTCAAATCTGCCATGATTAAATAATAATCTCTTTGGCTTTAATTCATATTCCATGAGTTTCCACTTGTTCCAGCAAACATGGCAAACATTACCCAACATAAAGTTACAAGTTAATCCACTTGCACAATTTATCTAATTCTTTATATTTACATTTAAGTTCTTTTTTAGTACAGAAATGATTTCATTTCTATCAATGAAAGCATTCCTATGAAATAAAACTATAAATCATAAATAAGTCATAAAATAAATAAAACAGTATATATAAGACATGTTCTTGAGAGCAGTTGTGAATCCTTGGTGTGACTGTATTGACTGAACAATGGTAGGAGAATGCAGTGTATGTGCTGGAGTGTTTAGCGTTTCTCTCTTGGGAAAAAAAATTACTGGGCATTCTTAGTGACTTTTTTAGGAACTCCAACACTACAGTTTATCTCAATGTGTTTACTTTTTATGCTGTAGTGATTTCCTAGAAATAAGGAGGGAATTCATATTGAAGAGTTAAGGGAAAGAACTTTTAAGACTCCTCTGTGAGATGTCCACATTAAAGGTAAAACGTTGAGTCCCAACTTTAGGGATTCTGTTTTAGTATCATTTTTGAGTCCTTTGTCCTTTGTCAGTATTTAATAAAAAAATTAGTCCTCTTCAATCTTCCATTTTACCCATTAGATTTTTGAGGATATAGAAACAGAAATTCAGGTAAACAAATGATTTAATCCAGTGACAGGCCTTTCCCAGTACTGTGGCAGTGAAGATTTTCGGAACTTTCAACAACATAATTGGTAAACATAAAACTAGATTCAGTACTCTGCTGTTAATGAGCAGCTTCGACTTCATTGCTGTTAGACTTTCTGAGGCTTGCTGTGTTTGCATTGCCTAATTTGATGTACTTGCGGTGAAATCCTTATAGATGTCTGAAAAAAATCCAATCTCTGGGATAATTGGGCATTTTTGTACAATACACACTTGCAATTTTATCTAGAGTGATTTTTTTTTCAATTATACATAAACCATGGTTTCCAACAAGATCCCTTCAGATTTTGAATAGGGACTTTTCTGTTTTCCCACTCCATCCATCAAAATACTCTCAAATTGTAGACTCCGTGTTGTAATTTTGTTACTGAAGTTTACTTTCCAACATCTGTTGTAGTGATTTTTATAGAGATGCTTAAAGGAATACCTGTTGAAAAAATGCACTGCATTCTTAGTCTCGTGACATATGCTAAACTCTATCAGGCACAGTTAGCACCCGCTTTAATCTGTGCAGGTGCAATTAGTGTTATTTGTTCTTTCAGTATCAAAGCTATTATAATGAGCAGGCACTATCTTTTTCAGCAACAGTACTGAAAAAAAGGATAAAATAATTTTAAAATGTGTTTCCTTAGAATGGCATAAAACTTCCAAAAATAGAGTTAAAAATACAGGAAATATTTTTAGAGTATTCTTTGAGGAATAAACAACTATGTATGTCTCAAATTTGTAATCATTAAGCTTAATAGTCTCTAGTACTCAATACCCCATAGATGCAGATACATTTTATTAGTAATAATTAGGCTGATGGTCCCTATTGATATTAAAATGGTAATGTAATATCCTTAAAAAAACTAAAATGGATGAAGCTAATAACTGGCCATCCCACAAGGTATGCAAAATAGAAAACAAATGACACTCTTCTATTACCTGATCTCGATATTTGCAAGCCTGCCTCTGAAGGAATGTTGGGACATTTTCTAGTTTGGTTGTTCTTTTTTAGAGTAAAAGTGGAAAATAATCAAATTAATTCCAACATCCTCAGAAAACCAGTCTGATCCATAGTATTTCCAGGGAACATTTCTTATCCCAAAACATTCATTTAGTAAGTTTTAGACACTATGAAGATAAAAATGAGCTAGTCCTGGGTCTTCCTTTAGTGAGAGTAGTATCATTCAAGGGAACTGAAGCATACATGCAAAGCTATAATAGTGTGAAAAATGAATCTGTGTTACAAAAGAAAAACAAATAATGAGACTTCATGGAGGTTTTGTTTGTTTTTTTTTCTCCTCCCAGCCTTGGGGAGCATTTGGAAGTATCATTTAGTGAGGGCTTAAGAGAAAAGATTTAGAGAACAAATGAGGCAGTTGGCACTCCAGATAGAGCACAGAGAATGAATGAGATCCCAGAGATGGGAATACAGTGAATGTGTTTGTGGGACACAAAAATGGGTTGTTTCATTTCACTGTAAGGAACATAAAGGGGAAACGGGACAGTATTGAAAAGATATGTTGGTTAGGGCCAGATTGTGGACTCTAGAAACTCTTTTAAGGAGATGGTCTACCCATCACTCACTAATGGATCCTACCCTGTCCAGCAGCATTTTGGATGTGTCAATCAATTGAAAGCCAACATCAGCCAGGAAAGCCTCAGAATGTAGATACTATGACAAGGCTCAAATTAGGCCTTTTTGTTGTAGTTCTGCTTGCCTTCTTTAGCTTGTGCAGCTGGAATGTGAGAATGCGAGTATATGTGGTTCCTCCCTTGCCTTAGATGAAGATAGGATCCTATTTTCACATAATGTGTGTTTGATGGGGAGGGCTTATTAGCTACTTTCTGTGGAACAGCTACTTACAACTGTGCTAGTGTTAAAATTATACAACAAACTGCCTCTGAAGATATATTGTTACTTTTGTTTCTCTGATGCAAAAATTGAATTAGTTGTGGGATAACTCTGAAATTGAGAGTAAAATTTGACTCTAAAACTAACTTGTCCATCATCTTAATCTCATAATCCTACAAATAACTCTCCCAAAGCCAAGTTCTCAAATGAATTTAAAAGCCCACAGCAAATTTCACTGATGAGTAAGACAAGATAGACAAATATATATATTCCAGAAAATATATATATCCCAGGCAAAATTCTATAAAAATAGAATGCAAAATATTGATTCTCATGACTGTGTGCCTGAAAAAGGAGTAAGAGTTTCACATCAACTTTTGAAGTATTTTGTGACATGTTCCATAAGTTAGTTATTTAAGATACAGATTAGAACCATATATAAATATAAATGAGAACCTCTGGTTTCATAATCTTCATGAGAACAGAGAATTTAGTCAAACAATAGTTGGTCTCGAAGACCATGAAGCACTAGATACCCAGTAATATTACTTCAAATACACACTTACGATCCTACAACAAAATAGAAATCAGAATGCTAAAAGGAGCAATAAGTACACATACAATTATCTAACAAAAATTCAGAAATATATAACAACATGTGAATCTCAAATTTTGTTAGACGAGATCTCAAGTTTCTGATTGCTGGAGTCAGCGCTGCTCTGTAGAGAACCACTCCAAAAGGCTCCCTCCAAATACATGTTTTTCTTTAAATTTCTGAATTTTGTTTATACTGTAATCCTCAACTATATGATTAAAAAGCAGAGTCATTTCAAGGAAGGAATGTTGCAGCAAAGTGTCTGGGCTCCAGCTGTGCAAATTTTTGCTAGGAAGATCTGATTTGAATTGATTAGTTACAAATTCAGAAACGTATAGGATCCATAAAACAATTTTGGGGATAATAAATGTTTTCCTGAAGTAATTCATGCAGTTGATCTGAACTGAGTCTTTGTGCTTTTTCACTCACTGGCTTTTGTCTTGATCTTTCTCCAGGAACAATGCAAGACATTAGCTCTAGATTCAGGAACATGTCTGCAATCTTCCATTGCCATTCCATATGGTGCTCGTGCTCTTCTAGCCCTTTATCATCCATGTCCACTTCAGAGGCTAGAAATTCACTTCTCCGGTAATTGTCTGCTGGGAGATTAATATTCCTAAACTTTGGTCTACCCAAATAAGTTCTATTCAACAAGCATTTATTAAACACCCACTCTTTGCCCTTTCTGAAACTAAACTAATTAAATACAGGATTATGATAGAACACCACACACACACACACACACACATGCGCACACACACACACACATATACATCAGTACATTTATTGAGTGCCACTAAGTGACAGGAATATATTTTTATATGCCATAATGAATATCATAGGATATTTTTCTCAGCATAGTCGTTATTGTAATAGGTCCTTTTAAATAATTGATAAATGCCAAATCCTTTAATACTTAGTTTCAAGACGTTTTAAACAATGTTGTACTTGTAATGTCAGAGGATAGGAGATTCAAAGACATTTTCTATAGTCCAGTTAGATTAACAATGATAGAAAACTTTTAAGATTTCCAATATTTGGGGATTTTGCTTTCAAAGATAAAATTTGTCATAGTTTCTATATCCAGAAGGATTTATTTCCCTTTATTTGTGATCAGTTGTATACTACACTCTTTGAGAGCAGAGGTAATAGCGTCTGTGAAAGCCTTGTTTAATGATAAATATTATATATTGGACTACGGTTATTCAAACATACATTAGTTGTTTGTAAAAATGAGCCTAACTTTTAAAAAGGCTAAATGATGGTTTCCCCCAGCTTCAATTGACTGAAATAAATTTAGCTGGATCACTTGGTAATAGGGGGTCTAGTAACCATAATGTTGTTCAAGTGATTGTACATTAACGATACCAAAGAAAAAAATCTCAGCTTAAAAAAAAAATTTAGATGGATCAGTATTGTCATTAGGCCAATAGAATGTGCATTAAGAAAAATTTCAGGAAACTTACATGAATGAGATTTAAGGTCATAAGATCTTATGTGTTCAGAGGAAGAGGCTACTGCAAAAAATTTAATTGAAAGACAAATATTTTTCTTCAGGAAAATAGTTAACCCAAAGCTGTTTTAACAAGGGTAACTGGCTGTTCTAAAATCTATGGAAGATAAGATCTTGTTGCTCTTTACAATTAATGTGAGATTTAAAATATATATGAGGTTTTAAAAGTCAGAACTTATAACCTAAAGTTGTTTACAGGAGGCTGTGTGAAAGTATGAATAGAGTATGGAATGATAGGTTTTTAGAGCAACCTTAAAAATCTCATCAACTTTCCTGACTTCTGAGATGAAGAAATTACTACAAATGATATAAAATAAGCTGTGTTTCATCATCCTGTCTCAGCTCATCCTTATTTGTGTTTTTGTATTTATTTCATTTATAGTTGTTAAAAATCTTTTAATTTTTTTATGTGAAATGTGTATTTGTCTTGAAAAAATAAGGAAAAGCAGTAGTTACTGAGTCTTAAATTATGGTTTTGACTATATCAGTCTAACAAGCAGTACTGTTTTACTAGGTGGAAATGGAAAGGCAAAAAGCATTGAGACAAGAGCCATCATGAGGGTTTTAGGGTGCTCCAGGCTAAGCAACTGGTCATGAAAAGGTACTACTATGGAAATAATGAAGGCAACCCAAATGAGAACAAGTAAAGGCGATCTGTTGAGAGATTGCTACAGCAAAGGGACGCCCATTGCCACTTGCCTTTGCAGAGGCTCAAGGGCAAACAGAGGAGCAGGAAAGGTTTACAGTGGTAAAAAAGGAAGGGTTCAGATGTGCCCTAATTGGAGGCTGTAGGCACTGGGAACCTGGAGGTGGACTAGCTAGAAGCAGGGCACCCTAGATAGGTTAGTGCAGCATATTTGACTTTTTCTGGAAGGTTATATGCTGGAAGTAGGGGCAAAAATTAGAGAAGCAATCAGTTCCTGATTAAATCTGGCTGTTTTGGGGTTGATTGCTACAGAAGTTGTGGTTTGGCTTCCTGGACAAGTGTTCCAAACTGGGGGCCAATAGTCTATTGCAATGTATGGTCTGGTCATTGTATATTCGGTCTCTGAGGTCCCAAGTGCACATGTAATCAGCAGTTGATTTCACATGTGTGTCTACCAGAAATATCATGCATTCCATTCAAAAATTGCACTTGTACACATAGAAGGATAAACTGTACCAACTGGCTAATGACTGAGCCTACCATGTTAAATGTATCAAGCAGAAAGAAACAGCAGCAGAAGCCAATACCAGTGTAACTCTAAAAGTTACAACTGTAATATTAATGTCATGACTGTATTGTTTGTAGAAAAAAAACAAAAACAAAAAATTATTTCCAAATTCCAATTTTTCACCTAAGTAGTATGTCCATTGGCATTTCATATTTCCAAAAATATACTTAACATGATGGGATTATTGTAGTTAAATCAACTTCTACATTTAGGTGTTTAATATTAACTACACATTCAGTTTTTCTGTCCTTTGGTTTCAAATTGCATGTTTTTCAGCTTTATTATATGTTTCTATTTTTAAAACTAGATGAATGCCACAATAATTTATCCATATTTCAATTTCTTGAATAATGGACTTTAGCTGCCATGAGTGCTTAATGTATTCAGCTAAATTTATTAGGCCCTCCAAATTTTCAATATTTATTTACAGTTTTCTCTGAGGTTCTTTTCCTTGAGAAAATAAATCATGAATATGTCAACCACGCTAATTCTAACATTTAACAAGATAATAAATGGTCTTATAAAACTGCTCTAAAGAGAAGGAATACAAAGCTAATCTTGTAATTCTTTTCTAAACAGTACTTTATAGAAGTCTGCAGTCAAAGTTTTGGTGTTCCCTCTCTGCAGGACATGAAGCATAAAGGACACTGTTATTCAAAAATGACAATCTGTCCATATAATTTGAAAGGAATCCTCACTGAAGTACCTGGAATATAGAGTTAATGTTAGGGTTTCCTCATATTACGTTATCCTAAAAGGTGTTGATTTTACTTTTGTCACTGAATCATTCAATCAAAATATCTTCACAGAGGACCACTTAGTATGTTGAAGATTTACAAGGCTTTACAAAGACAGGAAAAGACCTAAAACACAATCATTTCCCACAAAGATACAGAATAACAAAGAGTACTTGAACAAAAAGAAAAAAATAGCACTATATTAAAAATGTCAAATAAATATGACCTTTGCATCTCAGTTATAGTCCATTGTAAGATACTTAATAGGATTTGTCTTCCAGCCCATGCAAGATCCCAGTAGAAGTTATCAAAATGTTCCTAATTTTAACACCCAAAGCTGCTAAGAATTAAAGTTTTTTCAGGGGTCAAAGGATGCATCTAAGAAAAGAAAAGTAGTAACTTCTTTTATATTTCAAGTACTTAAAGAACCTTTCCTACCTGCTAAATATACTGTAATTTAAACTGTCATCAAAAAAATCTCTGGAAGAAAATATTGATATGAGTTGGAAGAGTAAATCCTTAGATTGTGTATTTAAATCTGAAAAGTAATATACTGAAGAAAATAAAATAGAAGTGGATGTGACATGTTTCTCATAAGAAGAGGATAGGAATTCCATCAGAATGCTACAAAATAACAATAAATCCTATATAATATGCTTACTATGTTTTATCTCCTTTATAATTTAAAGAAATTTGGTCCCATCATTGACATGTCTCCTGAAAGCTTAGAAAGGTGTTCCATTGGAGATCTAATCTATGGTTGGAATAATAACCAAAATGCACTAGGACTCTCAGCATTTCTCTTGTAAATAATCCTAAATTAAAAGCATTCTTGGACTCATTTTTTCAGGTCATGAATTTTTTTAATGTAGAGAGAAATTTCTTTTGCAAGTCAATCATTAATACTTGGGAACAAGCAGGATAATTATGAAATGCTTTAGACAGTCCATCAAACTGTCTAGAGATCCCCCAAGGTGTTCTAAGTCTGACAGTTTTGGCCTTTTTTTTCTAGTCTTAAGGAGAAACTGGACAGTTCCCAATACATGTACTATAATTAATGTTTTCTTTAAGTATCTTCCTTTCCTTAGTATTTAGCCTGAGTAGTTAACCAGGAGCTAAATAAATCAACCTGCATACATACATTTTCCTCTGTTCTGTCTTCATCTTTCTACCTGATGTGATGAATACATTTTATATTTATATTTGTTTTCTTAAAATGTGTCCATTCATATAGAGTACTGTCACATGAGATGATCTACTTAATTGACTCTTGAGTTTGTTTTGGAAGTCCAGGTCTAGGTTTACAAGAGATTCTGATCTTGTTTTCACTGAAAAATAAAACTAAATAGCTTTGGATTCTTGGCCTAAGAAAGAAAATAGTTTTGATGAATAGTGGCTTTATGAGGAAAAATGACCTTTATTCTATTCCTTTCCCAAATGCCTTTCCCTAAAACTCTTCAGAATTACTTCTGGTTTTTAATAAAGAGTATCCTGCTCCAGTTTTAGTCCCTAATCCTGTGGTTGATTTAAAGCAAATCTCTTGTGTCCAAGGGGTCCAGGAAATACTCATCAAGTGCAAATACTCATTCTGGGCCATAAAGTGGATGCCAAGAGTGGTCATCATAACAACGGATTTTGACATACTATGTGTTTACTGTATGCATATATTATTTCACTTATTATACACAGTGATCTTATGAAGTGGGGCTCATTATAACCCATTTTATAGATGCGGAAACTGAGGCTCAGAGAAGGTAAGTTATTTATCCCTGGTCACAGATCTAGTGAGTTACAGAGTGGATAAAGTTGGAATTTGTGCTCCATATCTGTCTTTAAAGCCCGTTTACTGAAACAGTATGATTTGTGGCCTCTTTTCCCCCATATCTGAGATATGGGTGTCAGGCTATATGAGATTTTCAAGCAAGGGTCTCACAGAGGTGAGTTAGACTAATGGTCTCAAAAGTCTCAAAGTACAGTTTGAGAACCAGAAACATTAGTATCACCAGGGTAGAACTCAGAAATGCAAATTATCTAAATCAACCCCAGACTGAATCTAAGACTCTAGGTGTGGGGATAGCTATTTGTGCTTTAACAAGACCTCTGGGGAATTCCACTGGGATGGAGTTTAAGAGCACTGACTTCCAACCATATTGTCTTGAATTATGACTCTAACATGTCTTAGCTGTGTGACTTAAGCAAAATGGTATACTTTTCTGCATTTTTTCTCCCTCCTACAAAACAGGGATAGAATCATATTTGCCTTACAGAGTTGTTGTCAGGATGAAACAGTTAATATATGTAAAATGTTTAGAATAATAATTGAAATAAATACTCCATGAACATTAACTGTTATTATTTGAAAGGTAGGCTTTGCTGTAGGAGAAAGAATTTCCTCTGCCCTCTGTCATTAGGTGCAAACATTTGAAAGGCCTGGAAGATATAATCTGTAAAGTTGATTTCTATTCTATGAATTCCAATAACAATAATTTCTATATCATGCTTATAATAGTATTTGTGGTCAAACCTCTTTTCCTAGAGCCATTTAATTTATCTTTATGACAAAAACTCTCAACAAAACAGGTATAGAGGACAAGAACCTCAACATAATAAAGGCCATATATGACAAATCGACAACCAACATTATACTTAACAACAAGAAGCTGAAAGCTTTTCCTTTAAGATCAGGAACAAGACAAGGATGCCCACTCTCCCCACTTTTATTCAACATAGTTCTGGAGGTCCTAGCCATGGCAATCAGACAACAAAAAGAAATAAAAGGCATCCAGGTTGGCAAGGAAGAAGTCAATTGTCCCTGTTTGCAGATGACATGATATTGTATATAAAAAACCTTAAGAATCCACTCCAAAACTACTAGATCTAATATCTGAATTCAGCAAAGTTGCAGGACTCAAAATTAGTACACAGAAATCTGTTGCACTCCTATACACTAACAATGAACTATCAGAAAGAGAAATCAGAAAAACAATTCCATTCACAATTGCATCAAAAAGAATAAAATACCTAGGAATAAACCTAACCAAGAAAGTGAAAGATTCATACTCTGAAAACTATAAGACACTCATGAGAGAAATTAAAGAAGATACCAATAAATGGAAACACATCCCGTGCTCATGGATAGGAAGAATTAATATTGTCAAAATGGCCATCCTGCCTAAAGCAATCTACAGATTTAATGCAATCCCTATCAAAATACCAACAGCATTCTTCAATGAACTAGAGCAAATCGTTCTAAAATTCATATGGAACCACAAAAGATCCCGAATAGCCAAAGGAATCCTGAGAAGGAAGAATAAAGCGGGGGGAATTACGCTCCCTGACTTTGAGCTCCACTACAAAGCCACAGTACTCAAGACAATTTGGTACGGACACAAGAACAGACCCATAGACCAATGGAACAGACTAGAGAGCCCAGATATAAACCCAAGCATATATGGTCAATTAATATATGATGAAGGAGCCATGGATATATAATGGGGAAATGACAGCCTCTTCAACAGCTGGTGTTGGCAAAATTGGACAGCTACATGTAAGAGAATGAAATTGGGTCATTGTCTAACCCATTCACAAAAGTAAACTTAAAATGGATGAAGGACCTGAATGTAAGTCATGAAACCATAAAACTCTTAGAAAAAACATAGCCAAAAATCTCTTGGTCATAAACATGAGCAACTTCTTCATGAGCATATCTCCCAGGGCAAGGGAAACAAAAGCAAAAATGAATGCATGGGACTACATCAAACTAAAAAGCTTCTGTACAGCAAAGGACACCATCAGTAGAACAAAAAGACATCCTACAGTATGGAAGAATATATTCATAAATGATCCAATAAGGGGTTGACATTCAAAATATACAAAGAGCTCACACACCTCAACAAGCAAAAAGCAAGTAACCCAGTTAAAAAATGGGCAGAGGATCTGAACAGACATTTCTCCAAAGAAGAAATTCAGATGGCCAACAGGCACATGAAAAGAAGCTCCACATCGCTAATCATCAGGGAGATGCAGATTGAAACCACAGTGAGATATCACCTCACCCCAGTAGGGATGGCCACCATCCAAAAGACTAGCAACGAATGCTAGTGAGGATGCAGAGAAAGGGGAACCCTCCTACACTGCTGGTGGGAATATAAGCTAGTTCAACCATTGTGGAAAGCAATATGGAAGTTCCCCAAAAAACTAAGAATAGAAACCATTTGACCTGGGGACCCCACACTTGGGAATTTACCCAAAGAATACAAGTTCTCAGCTTCAAAAAAACATATGGACCCCTATGTTTATTGCAGCACTATTTATAATAGCCATCAGTAGATGAATGGATAAAGAAGATGTGGTACATATACACAATGGAATATTATTCAGCCATAAGAAAGAAACAAATCCTACCATTTGCAACAACATAGGTGGAGCTGGAGGATATTATGCTCTTTGAAATAAGCCAGGCAGAGAAAGACAAGTGCCAAATGATTTCTCTCATTTGTGGAGTATAACAACGAAGCAAAACTGAAGGAACAAAACAGCAGCAGACTCATAGACTTCAAGAAGAGACTAGTGGTTACCAAAGGGGAGGGGTGTGGGAGGGCATGTCAGGAGGGAGGGAGATGGGGATTGAGGGATATTCTGTTTAGTACACATAGTGTGGGGGGTTACGGGGAAAACAGTGTAGCACAGAGAAGGCAAACAGTGAATCTGTGGCATCTTACTACACAGATGGACAGTGATTGCATTGGGGTATGGATGTGGACTTGATAATATGGGTAAATGTAGTAACCACATTGTTTTTTCATGTGAAACCTTCATAAAAGTGTGTATCAATAATACCTTAATAAAAAATTTTAAAAAAGAAATACTGTTCTTTTGGTTTCTTCAGCTATTTAAAAATTGAAAAACCATTCATAGCTCATTGTTCTTATAAAAAGAGGTAGTAGGCTGGATTTACTTGTTGGTCACAGTTTGCCCATCATAGTTATAGACATTTACCTTTTTCATCTCAAATACTGTCTTCCAACTCAAGATAAGATTTATTATCTCTATTGCATGGATAGTGAAACTGTGTATTCAGAATATTAATTTGCTTGAACATCACATAGCAAGAAAGTATTGGCAAAACTCTGACACTTGTCTTGACCTTTCTGAGTCTTAGTTTCTTTATATGTAAACTGGGGAGGACTATTCACACTTACAGTGGCATTATGGTGATTAAATATAAGAATTTATTTATTCAAATACTACTTAATTCTTCCAACTTGCAGACTCTTCCCTGAAGTGCTGAAGTTCAGGGGATATACAGTGTACAGAGCAGACCTTGACTTTGCCCACATGAAGCTTGCAATTAAAGATACACAATAAACTAAAAATTACAATAAATGTGATGGATGCTTTCATAGAAGATGTATAGGCCTAAGGGAAAATACAGTACAGGTGCCTATCCCAGTTCTCAGGGAAAGTCTTCTAGAAAACAGTGGTGTAAGATGGAAACTTGAAGTCATTTACTGAAATGAAGGAGTGGGGAAAACATATTCCAGGCTAAGGCAGAACTGTGGGTAAATTCCAGAGGTGAGAGTTAGCTCATTAAGGAAATGAAAGAAGTTCAACATGGCTAAGACTAGAGATCAGGACATAAACAAGAGAGTTCAAGAGACAATACTAGACAAGCAGAAAGACGTACAAAGATGTTAATAAGTTTAGATGTTATCCTAAGAACAGAGGAAAATCCAAAAGAATTTTAAGCAATGAGGAAATAATATTAGACCTGCATTTTGAAAAGGTCATGCTACTGCAGTATGAAGAATATGGGTTGGAGAGAAAAGAATAGGTCCAGGGAGACCAGGTCAAAAGGAGATGCTCTGGTCCAGATGAATGATAATGGTGATTTGAATTAGGGGATGTCAGAGGAAACTAAGGGAAATGGTCAGATTCAAGAAATATTAGGTAACTAATGTCTATTTATACCGTCCACTGTTGGAGGTGTTGGGGATAAAACATTAAACAAAACAGGGCAACAGCTCTGCCCTACAATAAGAATGATGGGCAATGAAGGGTAATTGTTATTTCCAGGTTTTTGCTTCTAACAACTGTGTGGCTAGTGGTAATATGAACTGAAATAAGAGAAAATGGATAAATAGATTTGGTGGGTATTGACTGAAAAGTGACTAAAATCCTTTATAGTTCTTCCCTTAGCACATTTTCCCAACTAAGGCTATTTAGAACCAGACCCAAAAATAGACAATAGGCTTATGGTTCTCTAAAACAGCTTTACTATTTTTTCTACTACTGCTTATCTTTTATACCAAGGGAATTAAAAGAAATGGAGAAGCAATATATGACTGGAGTTACAGAATATGAGCATATATGTCTGATACGAACAGATATCAAAAGAGAACAGCTTATGTACCGTGCCTCCTTCCCCACCCACAAAAATAGATGCTCTCTCCAGGGTGGCATCTGCTCTACTTTAAAATGACTTATTTGGAGATTTATACACAGAGCACAGCACTGATGGTCAGGCGCTTGAGTGGTCAGGGCAGTGACTCACTTTTCCAGGGTGACTCCTTGTCAAGATCTCCACCAGTCCTGCAAGGATCATCATCACCCTATCTCTTTTTTTTTTTTCTATACTCTGGGATCCATTGAAGATGGTTAATACTACAGATAACTTTCCTCAGAATGATATTTTACCCATCCATATAATTCAACTTCAACTATTTTTAGCTAATATTATTTTGCCATCAATGTAAGTGGTTTTCAGAGATAAATACTCCAGAGCTAGAAGTGGAGTCATTACAAGGAACCCTAGTTAGGAAAACAGAACCTTAGCAAGTGGAGATCTTCCTGAAAAAAAAGAAAGTTATCCAGGGAGCAAAATGATAACGTTGAGTTCCTGACATGTTTGAGGTGCCAGTGAAGTATGCGGCAGATATATCCACTAGGCGGCCTTGTGTACTCCTCTGAACCACAGTTACAGGCTCAGCGGTCACTATCTTTGTGTGTGATATTTGAAACCAGGGCAGTGAATGAAATTATCTAGTGAAATTGTCTGAACAACATTAGCATTTCAGAGATGGGAAAAAACAAACCATCGGCAAAGAAATTGAGAAAGAACACATCAGAGGTAGAAGGAAAGCTCAGAGATGGCAGTCACAGAAATAAAAAAAAACTCATTTCAAGAAGATACACAGTGCTAGCAGCTCCATAAAGAGCTATTGGATTTATCAAAACAGAGTCACTTGTGGCCTTGCCCAAAATGGTGCTGAAGGTAAGGCTGGAAGTCTGACTCAATGACAAAAGCAAGTGTGACATGAGAAAGGCAAGGCTGTGAATATATAGTAGTTTTTCAAGAAGTTTGGCCTGCTACGAGATGGGGTGGGACTATTGAATGACTGTTCACTTTCCTGGTTATTTTTTAATTTATTTTTTAAGTTGGAAGACACCTAAACATGTTCTAGTGGTGACAGAAAATATCCAATAGGAAGAGATGTTGAAGAGTCAGGGAGAGATGGGCAATTGACAGAGATCACCCATAAAGCAGCAGGGGAAGGCATCTAGGGAAAAGAAGGTGTATTTTCAGAACAATACCCTATGCTTACATTGAAATAACAAGGAAATAGGAAAGTATGAATCTATGGTAGATATACATTTGGCTAGGTTTTAGGCAATTAAGATATTTCCCTCTGAACACTTTTATTATGAAGTAGATAAAAGGGAGAGGAATGAACTAGGATGGTTAAAGTTTTAGTATTTAGATTATATCTTTGGAGAAGAGGATATTATGATGTTAAAGAGGAGAAAAGGCCAGATAGACATTGGTGATCATAAACTGATAGTGATATTAAATCTGCTTATTTCCAAGATAATGAGGCCCCTAGTCCCAATATTATATTCTCTATAAATACTTTTTGCAATAAGTAAGTGATTTCTATTGTGTATATATATATATAAGCATATACATATATGTATATTACACATATATAATATGAAGTATATAGTATAGATTCTTCTGTACCCACACCATTCTTTAAAGTATATTATTTATTGTGTTCTTTGTATAGTTTATACACTCTAAAAAAATGGCTTGATGTATACAGAGTTGATCTGGGAAAATCATCCCATGATTTTGTTATTTTTGTTGTTCAAGAATGACGTACAGCTCAGAATTATTCATGGTGCTTCTATGAATTAATGCTCCTACACATCTACTCTGATGTAGAATTTCGGTGGTTACCTCTAGTATGTGAAGATATTAGTCAAGTGATTACCAGTGTAGATGGTAATGAATTATTTTCAAATTTCTCTTTGCTCAGTGCTAAAAAAGAAATATTGACTATGCAGTGCATAGAATAAGAAAGACATAAAACATGATGGGAAGACCAGAATCTCTCTGTAATAAATACCAGGGGAAAAAGATATCTAAGATTATATGCATTATTTTAATTAAGGGTAATTGAAAATACATATGGCTTCCTTGGAATAATAAGCATCTAGAGATGAGGTATGATTAGAAAATGCAATCTCTTTTACAGGTTCAATTAAATCAACTTCATTTCAGTAATGGTGAGTGATTAGAGAAATGCTATCAGAATCACACTTTGAGTCATCATTCAAAGAATCTATTTTGTTTTTCAAAATTCTGAAATATGGTACTAGATAATGACTACAGAGCTTAAAATTAATGAAGAAGTTTAAGAATGATTAAATTATATGTCTTAATCAGGCTATGATTTAATGTTACTGGTGGATTTAAAGAATTTTCATTTATTCATAAAAGACAACTATCTCTGCCAGTCAGCCTTATAATTAGAACTGAACTTCAAAAGTTACTGTGTACCTCATATGCACAGAGGAACTTATCCAAACATCCATAGCCCATCCATAGCAGGAGAGTCAAGTCAAAATGCTAATTATTTTTCTAATACAGTTTTATAGTTACATGTATTAGTGTCTACTACACTTCACATAATCACTGATAATGCATCTACCGTATTATAAGGTACAATGCTTCAAGTTCAACAAACATTTGCAGGAAAGTCGTTATGTTAAGGATAATGCTGACTTCTGGGAAAACAACATAGAAAAGACATAGACCCTATTTTTTTAAGTTTATTTTGGTATCATTAATCTACAATTACATGTGCAATATTATGGTTATTAAACTACCCCCTTCATCAGGTCCCCCCCACCAACCCCATTACAGTCACTGTCCATCAGCGTAGTGAGATGCTATAGAATCACACTACTTGTGTTCTCTGAGTTTTACAGCCCTCCCCGCATGACCCCAACATTAACTCTGCTAATCACAATGCCCGTTTTCCCCCTGGTCCCTCCCTTCCCACCCATCTTCCCCAGTCTCTTTCCCTTTGGTAACTATTAATCCATTCTTGGGTTCTGTGAGTCTGCTGCTGTATTTTGCTTCCAGTTTTTTTCTTTGCTCTTATGTCCTTCCAATGAGTGAAATCATTTGATACTGTCTATTTCCCCTGGGCTTATTTCACTGAGCATAATACCTTCTAGCTCTGTCCATGTCGTTGCAAATGGTAGGATTTGTTTTCTTCTAATAGCTGAATAATATTCCATTGTGTATATGTACCACCTCTTCTTTATACATTCATCTACTGCTGGACACTTAGGTTGCTTCCATTTCTTGGCTATTGTAAATAGTGCTGCGATAAACATAGCGGTGCATCTGTCTTTTTCAAACTGTGTTGCACCATTCTTAGGGTAAATTCCTAGGAGTGGGATTCCTGGGTCAAATGGTATTTCTATTTTGAGTTTTTTGAGGAACCTCCATACTGCTTTCCACAATGGTTGAACTAATTTGCGTTCCCACCAGCAGTGTAGGAGGGTTCCTTTTTCTCCACATCCTCACCAACATTTGTTGTTCTTTGTGTTTTAGATGTTGGCCAACCTTACTGGTATGAGGTGATATCTCATTGTGGTTTTAATTTGCATTTCTCTGATGATTAGCGATGTGGAGCATCTTTTCATGTGCCTGTTGGCCATCTGAATTTCTTTGTTGGACAAGTGTGTATTCATGTCCTTGGCCCATTTCTTAATTGGATTATTTGCTCTTTGTTTGTTGAGGTGCATGAGTTCTTTATATATTTTGGATGTCAACCCCTTATCAGATATATCATTTATGAATATATTCTCCAATACTGTAGGATGTCTTTTTGTTCTGATGATAGTGTCCTTTGCTGTACAGAAACTTTTCATCTTGATATAGTCCCATTTGTTAATTTTTGCTTTTGTTTCCCTTGCCCAGGGAGATATGTTCATAAAGAAGTCTCTCATTTTTATGTACAAGAGATTTTTGCCTATGTTTTTTTCTAAGAGTTTTATGGTTTCATAATTTACATTCAGGTCTGTGATCCATATTGAATTTACTTTGTGTATGGGGTTAGACAGTAGTACAGTTTCATTCTGTACATATAGATGTCCAGTTTTGCCAACACCAGCTGCTGAAGAGGCTGTCATCTCCCCATTGTATATCCAAGGCTCCTTTATCACATATTATTTGACCGTATATGTTTGGGTTAATGTTTGGACTTTCTATTCTGTTCCACTGGTCTGTGGGTCTGTTCTTGTGCCAATACCAAATTGTCTTGATTACTGAAGATTTGTGGTAGACTTTGAAGTCTGGGAGCATAATTCCCCCTGTTTTATTCCTCCTTCTCAGGATTGCTTTGGCTATTCGGGGTCTTTTGTGGTTCCATATGAATTTTAGACCTATTTGTTCCAGTTCATTGAAGAAAGCTATTGGGAGTTTGATAGGGATTGCGTTGAATCTGTAGATTGCTTTAGGTAGTATAGCCATTTTGACAATATTTATTCTTCCTAGCCAAGAGCATGGGATGAATTTCCATTTGTTAGTGTCCTCTTTAATTTCTCTTAGGAGTGTCTTGTAGTTTTCAGAGTACAGGTCTTTCACTTCCTTCGTTAGGTTTATTCCTAGGTATTTTATTCTTTTTGATGCAATTGTGAATGGAATTGTTTTCCTGATTTCTCTTTCTGTTAGTTCATCCTTAGTGTATAGCAAAGCAACAGATTTCTGTGTGTTCATTTTGTAAACAGCAACGTTGCTGAATTCAGATATTAGTTCTAGTATTTTTGGAGTGGAGTCTTTAGGGTGTTTTTATGTACAATATCATGTCATCTGCAAATAGTGACAATTTGACTTCTTCTTTACCAATCTGGATGCCTTGTATTTCTTTGTTCTGTTTGATTGCCATGGCTAGGACCTCTAGTAGTATGTTAAATAGCAGAGGACACAGTGGGCATCCCTGTCTTGTTGCCGATCTTAGATGAAAAACTTTCAGCTGCTCACTTTTAAGTATGATGTTAGCTGTGGGTTTGTCATATATGGCCTTTATGATGCTGAGGTACTTGCCCTCTATACCCATTATGTTGAGAGTTCTTATGATGAATGGATGCTGAATTTTGTCAAATGCTTTTTCAGCATCTATGAGATGATCATGTGGTTTTTGTTCTTCTTTTTGTTGATGTGGTAGATTAAGTTGATCGATTTTCGAGTGTTGTAACATCCTTGCATCCCTGAGATGAATCCCACTTGATTATGGTGTATGATCCTCTTGATGTATTTTTGAATTTGGTTTGCTAATATTTTGTTGAGTATTTTTGCATCCATGTTCATCAGGGATATTGGTCTATAGTTTTCTTTTTTGGTGAGGTCTTTGCCTGGTTTTGGTATTAGAGTGATGCTGGCTTCATAGAATGAGTTTGGAAGTATTCCCTCCTCTTCTAATTTTTGGAAAACTTTAAGGAGAATGGGTGTTATTTCTTCTCTATATGTCTGGTAGAACTCAGAGGTGAATCCATCTGGTCCGGGGATTTTGTTCTTGGGTAGTTTTTTGATTACTGCGTCTATTTCGTTGCTGGTGATTGGTCTGTTTAGTTTTTCTGTTTCTTCTTTGGTCAGTCTTGGAAGGTTGTATTTTTCTAAAAAGTTGTCCATTTCTTCTAGGTTTTCCAGCTTGTTAGCATATAGATTCTCATAATATTCTCTTATAATTCTTTGTATTTCTGTGGGATCCATCGTAATTTTTCCTTTCTCATTTCTGATTGTGTTTATGTGTGTAGATTCTCTTTTTCTCTTAATGAGTCTGGCTAGGGGTTTATCTATTTTGTTTATTTTTTCAAAGAACCAGCTCTTGGTTTTATTGATTTTTTCTATTGTTTTATTCTTCTCAATTTTATTTATTTCTTCTCTAATCTTTATTATGTCCCTCCTTCTGGTGACTTTGGGCCTCATTTGTTCTTCTTTTTCCAATTTCAGTAATTGTGTCTTTAGACTATTCATTTGGGAATGTTCTTCCTTCTTTAAATAGGCCTGGATTGCAATATACTTTCCTCTTAGAACTGCCTTTGCTGCGTCCCACAGAAGTTGTGGCTTTGTGTTGTTGTTGTCATTAGTCTCCATATATTCTTTGATTTCTGTTTTAATTTGGTCCTTAACCCATTGATTAATTAGGAGAGTGTTGTTAAGTCTCCATGTATTTGTGAGCCTTTTTGTTTTCTTTCTCAAGTTTAATTCTAGTTTAATACCTTTATGATCCGAGAAGTTGGTTGGTAGAATTTCAATATTTTCGATTTTACTTAGGTTCTATTTGTGGCCTAGTATGTGGTCTATTCTGGAAAATGTTCCATGTGCACTTGAGAAGAATGTGTATCCCGTTCCTTTTGGGTGTAGATTTCTGTAGATGTCTGTTAGGTCCATCTGTTCTAGTGTGTTGTTCAGTGCCTCTGTGTCTTTACTTATTTTCTGTCTGGTTGATCTGTCCTTTGGAGTGCATGGTGTGTTGAAGTCTCCTAAAATGAATGCGTTGCTTTCTATTTCCTCCTTTAATTCTGTTAGTATTTGTTTCACATATGTTGGCACTCCTGTGTTGGGTGCATATATATTTAAAATGGTTATATCCTCTTGTTGGACTGACCCCTTTATCATTATGTAAGTCCTTCTTTATGTCTTGCTACGTTCTTCATTTTGAAATCTATTTCATCTGATACAAGTACTGCAACACCTGCTTTTTTTCCCTGTTGTCTGCATGAAATATCTTTTTCCATCCCTTCACCTTTACTCTGTGTATATCTTTGGGTTTGAGGTGAGCCTCTTGTAAGCAGCATATAGATCGGTCTTCCTTTTTTATCCATTCTGTTACTCTGTGTCGTTTGATTGGTGCATTCAGTCTATTTACATTTAGGGTGATTATCAATAGATATGTACTTATTGCCATTGCTGGCTTTAGATTTGTGGTTACCAAAGGTTCAAGGGTAGCTTCTTTACTATCTAGCAGTCTAACTTAACTTTCCTGTTAAATTATTGTAAACACAGTCTAATGATTCTTTATTTCTCTCCCTTCTTATTCTTCCTCCTCCATTCTTTATACACTAGCTGTTTTATTCTTTGCCTTTAGTTAGTATTTGGATGGTCTGCTTTGTCTGCTATGATTTTATTTTCTCTGGTGACATCTTTTTAGCCTTAAGAGTGCTTCCATTTAGAGCAGTCCCTTTAAGATTTCCTGTAGAGGTGTTTTATGGGAGGCAAACTCCCTCAGCTTTCATTTGTCTGGGAATTGTTTAATCCCTCCCTAAAATTTAAGTTATAATAATGCTGGATACAACATTCTTGGTTCGAGGCCCTTCTGTTTCATTATGTTACATATATCATGCCATTCTCTTCTGGCCTGTAAGGTTTCTGTTGAGACATCTGATGATAGTGTGATGCGTTTTCCTTTGTAGGTGATCTTTTTCTCTCTCTAGCTGCCTTTAATACTCTGTCCATATCTTTAATCTTTGCCATTTTAATTATTATGTGTCTTGGTGTTGTCTTCCTTGTGTCCCTTGTGTTGGGAGATCTGTGGGCTTCCATGGTCTGAGAGACTATTTCCTTCCCCAGCATGGGGAAGTTTTCAGCAATTATTTCTTCAAAGACACTTTCTATCCCTTTTTCTCTCTCTTCTTCTGTTACTCCTATAATGCGAGTATTGTTCCATTTGGATTGGTCACACAGTTCTCTTAATATTCTTTCATTCCTAGAGATCCTTTTATCTCTCTCTGCCTCAGCTTCTCTGTATTCTTGTTCTCTGATTTCTATTCCATTAACAGTCTCTTGCATCTCGTCCAGTCTGCTGCTGAGCCCGTTGATTGCTTGTCTCATTTCTGCATTGCCTTTCCTTACTTCCCTCACTTCCTCCCTTAGCTCTTGCATATTTCTCTGTAGATCCATCAGTATGGTTATGACTTTTATTCTGAGTTCTTTTTCAGAAAGACTGTGTATGTCCATCCCATCAGGCTCCCTCTCTGGGGTTGTCAGGATGATCTTAGTCTGGACCATATTCCTCTGTCTTTTCATGGCGATAGAAGTGGTTGCTAGTAGGCACCATGTGTGTCAACTGGGAGAACAAGGTCCCTTCTTTCTTGTTGTTCTCCTTGCCTTTCTCCTGGGCCTGAGCTGTTTTCCTGCACACCAGGAGGCAGTCTCTGGGATGATCCCCTGAACTGCCTGTGTGCGGGGTTGCCCTCAGCCTAGACCTGGTTCTGGGACTCTTCTCGCTTCGCTGCACACCCACCATGAGTCTGTGGTGCTGCCTGTGGGGGGAACGAATGGCAGGCTGCTGATCTCTGTGGGAAGCCTGAGCATGGCTGCTTTGCCTGGCCGCCAGCCAAGGGTTCCAAAATTCCCCAAGATTCCCAGCCTGCTGCGGTGAGTGCGCTGGGACAATTTTGTTCCACTGTTGGGCCCTTGTCTCTTAAATCTTTTAAAAAAAGCACCCGCTTTTCTTTTGTCCTGGGGAGCTGGCTGAGAGGACCCACTTGCATTCTCCATCTCAGATCCTGCCCTTCTGTTTCTCTGATCTCTGATACACCACGTGATCTGTGTAAGTGCTCCTGGCGCAGATCACCAGGGCTGGTTATTTCGCAGGCCTGTGCTTCCATTCTCTCCTGGCTCTGAATCTTTTCCTCCTGCCGGTGTGCTGGGGTGGGGGAATGCTTGGGTCCCGCCTGGTCACAGCTTTGTATCTTACCTGCTTCATGAGGCACTGAGTTCTCACAGATGTAGCTGTAGTCTCGCTGTTGTCCTGTATCTTCTGGTCTCTCTTTTAGGAATAGTTGTAGTTGTTGTATTTTCATAAATATATGTGGTTTTAGGAGGAGATTTCTACCACCCGGCTCACGCCACCATCTTCCCAGAAGTCTCCATAGACCCTATTTTATGTATATATAAAATTAAAGTTTATTAAGGTTATTAGGTTCTCCCACAATTCAAAACCCATATTGACTCATGGGTCACCACTATGCAGGCAAAAATGGAGTCCTTTCTTTACCATCTCTCTTTAAAAATAGGAAAATAGATGACATATCTATTATTACCTACTTTTAACACTTTAGTGAAAAATATTACATCTCCCCAAAATGCTACCATAATACTAAATACAAAGATAATCACATTGTGTATATTCTATCTAACATTTTTTAAAAAGAAATATATTCTAGTCATCATTGATAATGTTGGCGCTTGAAGAGGTTGCGTAATTTGCTGAAAGTTATCTAGCTTTGGCATAGCTGGTAATTAGCAAAGCTGGTGCTCAAACACAGGTCTGCCTGATAGAACCATTTACTGGAGCTCACATATTCATGTGCTCTTCCACATTTCACAGGCCTTTTGCAGTTAGCTGGGTGTAGTGTTATGAGTTGTAACTAACGTACTATAAGACATTTACTTCAGTTATGAGCCACAGGACTTAAATGTCAGTGGGCAATCCTCCAGTTTATTGACAGACCTGCCATGGCAACCAACAGCACTTCCCCTGGTGGATTCTATAGTCAGCTGAGACTGCAGATGACTGTGTGGGGTAGAAATCCATTGACCAAGACTGTTGGGTTTAGCCACTGAGATTTGGGGGTTAATTGTTATTGCAGCAGAAACCAGTCCATAGATATGGCTCATGAGGTAATTAATAAAGTCTCAAAATCTGTGCTCTTAATCTAAATGCAGCAATAGTTGCTTTGATTTAATAAGAAAGCAATCTAAATACAACTTAATACATGATTTCATTTCTCCTACAGTCTGAAATTAGAAGTCAAGTGTTGGTTTCATTTTAATACATAAACTCTGAATGATAGTTTTCCTGTAAGGTCTTAAGGACAAAGTTAAGACTCATAGATAAGTAACCACAATGTTATTGTGAATTGATAAAATGCTTGGTAATTAAAAGCTACAAACAATTTTGAGTGAGATGGCTTTGCAAGTTTTTACTTGCCCATCTAACACTTACTTTTCCTCAGCAATTTTGGACTCAATTCATTTTAAATGTATTCTTTTGTTTAGGTGAAAGGAATAGTGTTCATGGCTATGATATAATTCATACATTTTTCTTACTTAGAAGAAGCTAACTCCATTAATTCTTCAAAATGTCTTCTACTGCCCAGAAATACAAACAGTATGTTAACATGTATATGAAATTGGCTGCTAAAACATATTCAACATAATTTTATGGCTTCTGATATAGGGCTTTTTTTTTTGAGGAACAGTTTAAATATGAAGTATTTATGATTTTATTTAATAATTGATAAAGGAGTTCCTAAATAACTTTGACATTCTGTTCAAATCGGGCTTTTAAAAGAATCAGTATGTTTTCTTTCCTAAGTTATTTATTCACATTTAAAGTAAGTACAAATATTTAAGAAAGATCAGATTTCTCCCAATATTTTTTACATTATTGTTAATAGAAATTAGGTCTTAAGTATATGTAAATTATTTAGTTGGTGTTTCATTAATTACTCTCACTTTATGTCTCATGAAGTAAAAGAACCAACATCTAGAAAAGTAGTTTTAAGACCACATGGAGAGTGACAGAACCAGGGTTAGAATCCATTTTCACTGATTCTGTTCTATTGTGCTCAGTCTCATGTGTGGGTTCTCTTTAAGTGATGTTACAAATGCTTAATATAATAGTTGTTTAATCAAAAGCTCATATTCTTGCCTTGATCTATCTCTAATTGGTATATATATGTACGGTAAGTACCAAAATTATCAATATAACGCACCTTGGCTGTTGTTTTCATAGACATCACAAATACTCTTATTAGATACCTTTATGTATTTTTAGAAGAATTTTGCAATCTGGTGATAATTGATCAAAGAAAGTTCAGGAGTCAAAAAATTCAACAAATGACTATATGGTGGGCACCCAAATATTTGAAGATATAGACATGGGTAGCTTTGTAGATCCTATATTTGTTCACTTGATCAATATTCATCCCTCCTAGTCAGAGGAATGAATTGTGATAAGTACTGAGTATATAGTAGGCAGCTGCCTTCAAAGAACTTGTTATAAGTTATAAGAAGGATCAGTACACACACAATCAATGTAGAATTTTTAATATTCTTTGTTCAGAAGGTGATAGATCAAAAATCATCTAAGGGTACAAAGAAACTGAGGATAAATTGGTATAGGATGAGAGGGGGATTACCCAGATAGGAGATTGTACTCAGATGAGAGATGCTAGGTGCCCTAGAGAGGGACTGTGGCTACTTCTGGAGGAGTTAGAGAGAGGATAATGAACTCAGGAGATTATTTTTAAGACATTATAGTAGAACTACCATGTTATTTTTTACGTGAATGGCATAATGCAGGTACGAGATAATTTGTGTTCTTTTTATGTGTATGGTGTGTTTACCAAATTTCCCATTCTTCCTCCATAGTTTCCATAGTTTCATCACACACACACACACACAATCACATGCACAATTTGGGTGCTGCTAGCATTTTGTTGTGTATGAAACAACGTGTTAAGAGTTTTAAGATCCTAATCCCAGTTCTAGTTTTGTCTCTATACAGCTGTGTGATGTTAGGCACATCATTTCAATTTTCAACCCCTATATCCTTATCTGCAAATTGAGGTGATAAGATCAGGCAGCCAATATTTCTCTCATCATTTGCTGCTCCATAAATTTATGTAGAGTGTTTGACCTTTGAGGGATTAGTTTTGTTACTTATAAGTGTATATTTACATTATATATTTCACCAGGGTATATTGCTTGGCAATTAATTTTTTCCATTAAGAAATGAGGAAAAATAAAGTTATTTATTACATGAATGGCATAATACAAATCGCAGATAATAAAATTCTGGCACTTTTTAATCTGCTTAAATAAATGAGATAGTTCTCTGCAGTATGACCCCAGTCTGTGTCCCCAATCTTCTAAGTAAGTTGAATGAGAAGCACCAGATTCCCATCCCCTTCAAAAAGGACACATTGTTAGCAACTTGTCATACATGAAATGAAAAATAAAACAGGCACATTACTAAGTGTAGCCTGTTTTGATGCTGTTTTCCACTAAATAAATGATACTTCAAATGGGGAAATCTATATTTCTATGACTCAGTGTATTTTTTCTGCTCTTAAAAAAAAATCACCTGAATGCTTTGACAAGCTTTCCAGAATCATTATTATCACTTTGTTCTGAAGTTGGATGAATGTCTCCATATGCTTCCTCTTCTCTATATATGTACTTTGTCATATACCGATTATGACATTCGTATTTACATTTTAAATACTTCCTACATAGAAGTTTGATGATATTATAAAATATATAGTCATAGAAATATGTACATCTAATTATGTCAATTCCCCACACAAACAAACATGCTTTATTAGATTCCCTTGTCTTTAGTGCTGGTTCTCAAAGCCTGGTTCCTCAGTCACCTGCATCAGAACCGCCACGGGTGCTTACTTCATAACCCTGTGAAGTTCGGCTGAGTTAGAATTTGTGTGTCGTAGGGGTATGGGTATGGGTAGGGTGGGGTCATGTTTAAGCATTTCATTTCAAAATGTTTCACAGGTGCTTCTTATGTAGATACTCCAGGGACCAGACTGACATATTCTGGTCTATAGTACAAAGTCCAAATCCTTTACTGTACCCAACCAGGCCCTACACAGACTTGTTCCAGTCTACCTTGCTCTAGTGATTACTATAATTGCTTTATGAATCTGGCAAGGTTTGGTGTTGGATTCATTGAAATTATGCGTTCACAGTTCCAGTGAAAGTTCTGGCAGATAGTAAATTTTCAGTTAATATTTGTGCCTTACTTCTACCTGACTTTGGTACATGTGAAAACCATAAATTTACTATATCACCTCTTCACTTCTTTGCAAAGAGTCAGCAGACATATTATACAGTGATGGATAGAGTAATGTTCCTATTTTCTCTGAGGATATAAAAATACAAAGATCATACAAATTTCAGAGAGCGAAGAAAGCAAACAGGATTCCTGAAGCTTGTGGAAAGTTGTCTCTCTCTGCTTCTCAGTCAGCAGCTAGTGTCAGGCTCTGCTGATCCTTGCCCTTTTATACAACCTTTCCTTCTTGTAAAAAAGAGACTGCTCAATTCATAGCATCCACAGAAATGAGCTGCCTACAAACTGTGGGGTTTGTCGTAGCAAACGTGGCAGTTGGTTAAAATCCACCTCAGGTCCTGGAAGATAGTCACATTAGGCTCTTTGGACAGGCCCCCACTTTGTTATTAGACTGACTACCTTAATATTCCCAGTGCCCCTCAATAGGCATCCCCATGTTAAAAACTGAAGAGACTATTGTGACTGCGTTTTAGAGAGTGAGGTTGTACAGATAAGGAAAACAGCTCTATTAGAGGTGCAAGAATGAAATCTGTACGTTCTAATTTGAAGATTATTGTGTTTTCAACAGCATACTTTCAGATACTATGATTTAGGGTGATGGTTGGTAATATGGAAACACAAATTACCTATTGCCAGGTGAAATTAAGAAATGAAAACCTTTCCAGATCAGGCCTTGCATAGAATGGCACAAGTCTTTGTCTAGATTAATTTATTAGTAACCAAATAGTGTTGCTTAAAAAAATGTTTGAGCTGTCAAGATCTCTCAACATAAATAGGATATCTCTTTCCTTTATAGAGAACTCATGGACAAGGGAAGAGATCTCTTACAACATAGTTTCCTTCCCAAATTTATTTTCATTTTTTCCTTTAAAAGAATACTTTATCAGAACTGACTTACTCAGAGCTTGCACTTACTTTTTCTTTGCTGAGAGGACCACCTTCAACTCCCACCACCTTCTTTAAGTATATCCCTTTTTTAGGTCCAACAGAAGTGAAGTCTTCAAGAAGGATTATTGGATCATTGCTGTCCGTAATGACCACTGTTTCCCTACTGATGTGACCCTTTCAATGCTCTGTTTTATATGCTTTTCTTTACTAATATCTTGTCTTACAACCTGTAAACGCATTAACTACAAGAGCTGCTTCACATTTTTAGCATTTATCCCAGGACTCTTGAATTCTAGGTGCTTTAAAGCACTTTTTCAAAGTAAATATCTTTAGGTAAAGTGTTCTCACACTAATTAATTATAAATTAAGGAACATGTCACACTAGTTAACTGGTAAACTATTTTTAGATTAAAAAATTCTTGAATTGTTGGTCTATGTTGTTCTGTGGGACATCCTGGGATTTTGGGAAGCCTGGAGCTTTAAGAGTCCTGAATGTCACTCAGCAACCTGTGAAGAAAAAAGAGAAATCATAGAAATTCTAAGTTAGACAGTGTGTTCTATTTGTATAATTTATTATTTGTATATATTTTGTATTTATTTGAACCATAACATCTAATTCAAAGAAGGTTGATATAAGAAACTTGTCATGAATATAATCACACATCAAAGGCTCTAAAGCTATTGTGTTTCTTTTCCTGTTCTTAAAATTTCAAGTCCCCCTCTGTAGGATGCAGTCTGCAACATTTATTGCATTTACAGCCAGAAAATCTGCATTAGCAATATAATTGCAAACAGTAAAGGTCATATATAGTTTGACCATTATTCAAAGTGTCTCTAGGTAAACCAGCAAGTTCTAAAGAACAATTTTCTTTTTCATTCTTCCTATCTTTACCCATCTCTATGGCCCTTATTATATCCACAGTATAGAAACATAATGCCATTATTTTCCACATTAGTATATTAGTGAAAAAATTAACAATATTCTGAAAATACTATTTTTAGAAAGACAAAATTTTATCAGATAACCAAATTTATAGTAGAACAGAGATTTACTTTAGTTTTGGTTGGTTTTTCAACCAGGGCATATGGAAGGGAATAATTCTATTAATTTATATCAAAATGGTAATATTGCTCTAGTAAATAGTTGACATGATATGTGACTGAATCCAATTTCATCAAAATACCCTTTGTTTAATGATTGGATATTAAGAAGAGATGCAACTTTTATCCTTTACTAAAGTGCTGTTTTATTAACTTCTTAAAGAGCAAACTAAAACCGCATTATTTTGCATGTACAGATATCCAGTGTCATGATCTGAAGATACAGTCACTAAAAATAAGCTAAAAATAGAAAGTCATTGGGCTCTTCTGTCTTTCTGCATTATATAGATTTGAGGTATGTTTCCTAACCATTGTAACAAACTCTGCTAAGTCAATTCTCTAATCCCTCTCAATGATTAATTACTTTGGATAATTTACCAAGTACATGATTTAATCCACATTCAATTACCCTTTTAAAAATAAACAGCCCCTACACTGTCTGCCACAGCAGAGCTAGAGTGGTATCTGTAGCCACAGAGCTTGATTTCTGGTCTGGTCAGTAATCTGGAGGGATCTGAGGACAGGACAGCTAGCTCTGGCTACCCAAACATGCTAGTTCTGCTTTAGAAGGAACTACCATGAACTACATATAAGATAAATAATAAAATACATTTTTAACATTTTGATTTTAACATTTTAACATTGCTGTATAAGTACATGTAAAATCCAACTAAGTGACCTTTTGTAAACTGATGTAAGAGCATGTGATTTTCACCAAATCTGCTTCTGGTTCTTTCCTGTATGATACACAGCCTAGCACAGTGCCTTCCCTACAGTGGAAGGAGTGTTCTCAGGGAGGCCTCCCCTGATCCCCTCTGATGCATGAGGACTCCTGTACACCTTCTGACAACATCCTGTCATTTAGCTACTGAGAAAATAGAGTTGATATCTGTCTCCTCATGAGAAAAGCCTGAAAATCTCTAGAAACTAACAGTTTCTGACATGTAGCCAGTGCCCTATAAATATGTATTTAATATGAGGAATGCTCTCAAGCAGTATGAATATGGATGGATTGGATGGGTAATTTCTGATAACCATTTGGTAAATGTTCAAACTGGCTTTTAAGTGTTTTCCCTAAACCTTCTTCCAAGAACCTAGAGCTGGAGTAATAATAATGCACAGTCTACTAAGATGGATAAATACCAGTCATTATGCATACCAGCTGACCCTCCCGTTTATTGCCTTCACTCTTCCTGTTGCATTTCACATCCATTTAGTCAATGCTGTTTATTTGTAAGAAAAATGAGAAAAATACTTTATTCACTCAGGGTATCTTAGAGAAGTTTTTACTTTATAAATCTCTATATCCATTTTTCTAGGCTCAATATCAAAAATTGTAATTCCTGATAGGATCACTTGTGTTCTTGAATTTCAGTATGCCTAATGGGTTTAATCATTCCTTAGAATCATGTGTTTAAGTTTGATAAATGTCTCAGTGGCTACTGTTATTCCTGATTTGTGAAAATTAGCAGAGGGATTGGAAAAGAAGATGAAACTTAGCGTAAAAGGCCAAATTCTGCAGCCAGAATGCTTGGCCTCAAGTCTCAGAATTAGCATGGACTATATAAGTGGCCTTGGGAAGGTTACTCAACTGAGCAACATCTCTGTTTTCTCATCTCATGTGCAACATAGAATAAAGCTATTGTAGGAATTAAATGAATTGAATCATGTAAAGAATTTAGAATAATGCCTGGAATGGCAAGAGCTCACAAATGTTAGCTGTTGTTGTTATTAACATTGAATTGAAGTTCGTTATTAGTGAAATATAATGAAACTACTTGAATTTTAATTTATCAATCAGCACATATAGGTCTATGCAAGTTACTAATAAATATACATAAAAGAAAACTTGGTCTCTTAATGTGTCTTTTTCCAGTGTGCTAAAAAATACTAATATGCAGTGCATCTTCTCTAAGAAGGGTATAAGTAGCAGAATATACAGCTGTGTTACAAAGTGAAAATTATAACTATATTCACTAAGAAATACCAGTGAACTAACCTGAGATATCACCTCACACCAGTTAGGATGGCCAGAATTGAAAAGACTAAGAACAACAAATGCTAGTGAGGATGCGGAGAAAGGAGAACCCTCCTACACTACTGGTGGGAATGTAAACTAGTTCAACCATTGTGGAAAGCAATATGGAGGTTTCTCAAAGAACTAAAAATAGAAATACCATTTGACCTGGGAATTCCACTGCTAAGAATTTACCCAAAGAATGCAACTTCTCAGATTCAAAAAGACATATGCTCTTGTACGTTTATTGCAACACTATTTACAATAGCCAAGAAATGGAAGCAACCTAAGTGTCCATCAGTAGATGAATGGATAAAGAAGAGGTGGTACATATACACAATGGAGTATTGTTCAGCCATAAGAAGACAACAAATCCTGCCATTTGCAACAACATGGATGGAGCTAGAGGGTATTATGCTCAGTGAAATAAGCCAGGCAGAGAAAGACAAGTACCAAATGATTTCTCTCATTTTTGGAATATAACAACGAAGCAAAACTGAAGGAACAAAACAGCAGCAGACTCACAGACTCCAAGAAGGGACTAGCAGTTACCAAAGGGGAGGGGTGTGGAAGGGAGGTAGAAGGGGATTCAGGGGCATTATGATTAGTACACATGGTGTGGAGGGTCATGGGGAAAACAGTGTAGCACAGAGAAAGCAAACACATTACTACACTGATGGACAGTGACTTCAATGGGGTATGGGGGGGGACTTGATTATATGGGTGAATGTAGTAGCCACATTATTTTTCATGTGAAACCTTCATAAGAGTGTATATCAATAATACCTTAATAAAAAATTGTATAAGAAAACTAGATTATTTCTAATATAAATCTGTAAATATATTTTCTCTGCTACAATCTAATAACAGATGGCTGATAACAGTCATTGAAGAAAGGAAAGATATCTTAACATTGGAAAAAAATATATGGCAGTTACTTTTGTAGTCTAGGAATAGAAAGCAAAATTCTATTTTAGCAACAGCTTTCCATCTTCTCTTTACATGAGTTTTTCTTCAGTCATGGAGACCTGCCAGTGTACAGCAGTCCCCGGGAATTAAAGATTTAAAACTTCCATGAAGCAGCCCTCACCCAGTGCCTGGTGGGAGCTGGGGAATCAAGACCCAGGCTCTTTGGGGCTTGGATGAGAAAATTCTGAGGACCCTATTTTATACTGGCCCTCAGGTTTTCACCAGCAGTATTTCAGTTATCCAGTGATAGCTGACTTGATAAAATGTCCCTCCTTGTCCCACTAGCTTCACCTCTCAGGGAACTGCTTGTACTCAAATTTTACCTCAAAGTCTGTTTCTGAGGAAACCCAATGTAAGACTCATGGCAAATTCCAGGTTGCATGGTCAGAGTTTGGGTTGAGAATCCAGAGAGGAGACAGTACTTACAGCAGGAGCATAGGCTGGAAAGGAGGATTAAAATTAGGGATTTTGTATTCCTAGACAATGAGTTTCTTGCCAGCAGAGGCTGTCTTAGTTTTTTAATTCCTGGCATTCACAGGTGGTTTGTATGTGTTTGTAAAAAATATCCCTTTATTAAAAGACCCATCTATTTAATAATCAAATTAAATTACAGTGGAGACATACCCATTTGTGCCTCCTTCCTTTACTGCATATCCCATGGATTTGCCATCATAGGCAAGGGATGGTCAGAGAGCTTTTGCCTGACCTGTCAGCTGTGGCAGCTCTGCCATGGCAGCCGGAGCCAGCGCCTAAATTACACCTGGACTTGTCGCTCAGCTCTGGGCAGCTGTGGGAGGTGGAGGTGGGGGGGGTGACTGAAACAGCAGTTTGGGTGCTGGAGAGGAAACGACTTTCTCACCTCCAGTGGGGCCCATGGGCATTCCACTGTGCAATGCTGCTGGGTTCCCACGTTTACCACTGTTTGCTAACAGGTCTTGAGGCCACACATATTTATTCTGAGCTAGTGTTACCTGCGAACATCCAGTTTCAAGGCTGCCTGATGCAGCCAATACACCGAGAGACAGAATGTCAGGTAGAGAAAGAGCTTTAATCAGCAAGCCTGCCAGTTGGAAGATGGGATGACTGGTGTCCTAAAGACCCATCTTAATTCAGGGTTGATTTCAAGCTTCTTTTACGCTAGGGATACAGGGAGCAGGAGGGACACCCTGTGGAGGCAGAGGTGAGGAGGTGACAGATTAACTGCAGACAGCGGGGGCTGAGGGGAGCTGGGAGACTCCCTAGCTGTGGTCATTTGACTCCCAGTGACATAGGTCTGGTCATAATGTTAACTCCTGGGGGAGACAAGCCTGGGCAAGGGGCTGTTTATAGAAATTTCAAGCTGTAAGCAAAATCCCTTTTGGTGATTAACAAGCCTACGTGCAGGGCTGTAGCCTTTTTCTGTTTTTTTTTTTCTCTTGGCCCAAAGGTTAAAGCAAGAAAGGAGACAAAAAATTATGGAGGCAGAAAAGCCAAACTTTTTCTACCTGTTAAAGTAGGGCCAAGTGGCAGACAGGATTGGTCACAAGGACTGCTTAACAGTAGCAACAAGTTTTAGGAACCAAATATCCCACGTAT
Organism: Smutsia gigantea; assembly: GCA_032199065.1. NCBI lineage: Eukaryota > Metazoa > Chordata > Mammalia > Pholidota > Manidae > Smutsia > Smutsia gigantea. The sequence continues at coordinate 170,852 of JAVSCE010010115.1, forward strand.
TTCCCTTCATAAACATCCTTCTCCTCCTTAAGATGAATTTGCCTCTCGGCAGCTTTTGGAATTCTTTCAGTGATTTTTTAAATCTCCTTTGCTACCAAAGCTTTTATTTGAGACTACCTCAGTTCATCAAAACTATTCTGATATCTTTGATATCTTTTTTTAAAGAATTTTTTTAAATTGAAGTATAGTTTATACACAGTATTGTATCTGTTTCAAGTATATAACCCAGTAATTCATCAGTTACACCCATTATTAAATCCACACCTCTACTGGTGCAGTTAACGTCTGTCAACATATCTTTGAAATGTTAAGGAAAGAATGGGATCTTGAAACATATCTTTCCTGGATGTTTAGGAATTCCATAGCAATTTTCCTATTTCTTTCTCCCCCTACCATCCAGCTTCACAAAGTTGTGTATAGAACAGTGGGCACAAGGTCTCCTAAATATCCACTGGAATCTCTTCACAGAAAGCGCTCTTAAGCTATCCATTGGAGCTCTCTTCCAAGGGGCTGGGTGTCACTGCTTTCCCGTGCAGCTCTTACAGGGTGGCCCCTGTTAGCAGTGAGGGAGCAGTTGTAGCATTGAAGTTTTTGCTCACTGGTTTCTGGGGATTGGGTTTGGTCTGATGTAATACTTACTGATAGTTGTTATGCATACATCAGTTCTTGATTTTCTAAGACAGTTTTACTTTCAAGTAATTTTTTCCATCAATAGACTTGAGTTGAGGGATGCATACCATCAATTTTCCTATAGCTAAAGAGAAATGAAGTGGTATGAACAGGTTTGTGTTTGGGACACACCAGAAATATACTTTGAATTAGTAACTGTGTGGCTCTGACTATAATGTGGACAGTGGGTAAGAAGCAGACATTTAGATCAATTAGGGAGTTCGTGGGGTATTCCAGATGAAGGATAATAAACTTTCATACTGAATTTTAGCCATGTTAGGGATACATAGATTTTGTGCACAAATAAAGTTGTATAGCACCATTTAATTTCTCCTTTTGCTGTATGTCAGAAGTCCATCCTTGCTGTCTCTCCTTTGTTGATGTCACAGCTTTGGAAAGCAAGCATGAGGACTGGGAAGGTGCTTTTTGCTCGCTTATCTCAAGGGAGATCCCTGGTCCTCTTGCCCATGGCTGGCTGCACTGAAGTTTGTTGTCCACAGGGTATTTGTGCTAAACTGGGGACTTTCTACTATAAAGTGACATGAATCAGAGCCAGGTCACTGCAGGATGAACATAACAGTCTGAAGGCCACCATGCCCCACAAAATCATGTCTTGAAGACTCACCGGGACATGATTTATCAGATGATACCTCTGCTCTGAAAGTTAAGGGAAAGGGGAAGGACTCCCTGCAGATCACTGGATCATGGTCATATGTCTTGGCTGAGTTTCAGGGTTCTCAACTCCACACTCCACACCCCACGTGCAAACTGACTTCCCAGTGAACAAGAACTCCGCAAAGTCACACTGGTTTCTTCAGGTTTCTCTAAAAAGTTTATACTTCTTTCTCCCAAAGGTTTTTGCTCATTTTATTCCCCTCACCTGGAATATCTTTGCCTTTTCAGGCTCTAGATTCTTGAGTCCAAAATATATATATACATGTGGTATAATACCATGGTGTGTTGAAGGTGGAAAAGAAAACAGTGCTCTCTATAAATGAAAGATTTATGTTTACTAATTTTCTACTGTTAAACTTTTCACAATTGTGAAAAAGTGGTATAACTTGTCTCTATCAGTAAATAAGTCCTAAGGGGAGAAACTGTCTTATATTTCTCTTTTCTCTCCCATGACACAGTGAAGATCACACAATAAACGCTTCACAGATACTAGTGTGATGGCTCATGATCCACCTACTGTTTGTCATATTATGTCACACCATGCCGTAGAGATCCAGCTCTCTCAATTTCTTTCTCACACTAACCTATAAAACAGGTGTTATGATTATCTCATAGCACTACCTTCGGAGTGTGGCTATATTACATTTTGAGCCTGACTGAGGACATAAAAGCAGTCCCACAATGATAGTTTAACTTATGGGTTAGGCATGAGATATAAAATTTGGTTGCTTTAATCTGAAATTATAAAAATGGAACAAACCACACATGTACTGTGTCTCCAGTTGTAACTAAAAGGAAATTACATTACAGGACCATGATATTGGTACTGCTTTGGTGAACCTGTTTATATCCAGCTGCGCTACTCGTATTAACTAATAAATTTATTCAAAGCATTTATGGCAGATACAGTCACCATATCGGTCATTGACACACAATAATTGGGGGAGGGGAAATGTTCCTGTTTTAGATAGTCACAGCTTAGTAAATAAATATTTCTTTTTTCTCTCTAGATTGGTGAGTAAGGGAAAGATTTATAACCAACTCAGAGAATATAAAAATACCTCCATACAAGGCAACAACAGATTATATACAAAGTTTAAGATAAGAGTGTGTGTGTGTGTATGTGCATTTTCCTTTATTAAGTTCCAAGTACATTTTTTTAAACATTTAAATATAGCTGAAATTACTTCAGGATGAAAAAAACATATATAGGATAACTATAACTTCCTTTTATTACCCTTAAAATCTGAAGAAGGCTCTATTAGTAACTGTAATCTTTTCACAGTCTGATCTTCCCTAACACCAAGGAAACCACTGACTCTGAAGACATCAATACTATTTAGTGAGAGAGGAAAGCCTTTGCAATGTTGTGTTCATTAACTCATTTTTCGATTTAATAATCTGTTTATTTTTGTGAATACTTTTATTTCTGTAAAACATTTCTTTTTCATTCTAATATATTTTCCATCCTCTGATCAGTGATAAGATGGTCTGGGAGAGCTGCAGAAAAGAGGACACAGAGGTCTTAAGGCAGATTGTGTGCTTGTAAAGCTACTATAATGCAATTTTAGACAGTTCAAGGAAGTTCTGTTACCAAGATAACAGAACAGGGGATCCCAACTTCAGTCTGCCCACAAGAAACAATTAGACAGCCATCTAAGAATGAAAACAGCTGTGGGAGAGCTCAGGCATCCTCTTCAGAAGCTTCAGCAACATAATGAAGCATAACAACCTGAGAATAACCACACAAAAAGGGTAGCAAGAACAGTGTCATTTTGCTTACACCATCTCATCCCCCAGGCTGACACTGCTCAGTGTAAAGAAGGAACTCGCTGGCCAGAAAGAGTTTTCACTGAAGGAAAAAAGAGCAGAGTGAGGTACTACTTTCTCAGCCTTTCAGGGCACTGCACAAAGGATCTGGCCCCAACTCCATGCACACCAGCAGCTAGACCCTGTGTAACCATGTTCTTGCACACCATTGACCCCAATGCCTGTCACCAGCCTCTACTGTTGTGTGTGTGCCCATGGCTAGCCCCTGCAGTTGTATGAGTGCATGCCAATGGGCCCAGCTCCCCACAGCTGCTCATTATCTGGAGCCAGTCACAACACCTCTCACAGACCTGCACCACTCCATGCACCTGAAGATAGCTCCTATAGTGCAACCTTTGATGCATCTAGCACAGACTCCTGTCACTGGACACCACTTGCATCTAGCAGCTGCAGTCACACAAGTGGATACCAACAACCCAGGTCCCGCAGCTGCTCATGCACCCACTTGGCCCCAGCCCCTGCCACTGGCCAAGACCCTTGACAAAGTGTGTGTGTCTGTAGACAGCCCCTGCCACCACACAGGCACCTGCAGCCAGGTTCACAGCTGAGCATGTACACACCTGTCTTCAGCCACCACCACCACTTGCTTTGGTCCCTTGTCTCTGAGGACCCCAACAGCCTTTGCAGCCAGTCAGGAACTTCCACAGCTCTTGTCAAGAATCACCCATTGTCAATGTCATGGACGTCAGCTCCCTGAGCCAATGAGTCACTTCAACAAGCTATATCTTGACAAAATCATGAAATTTCCAGTTTTCTCTTTGCACTGATTTCTTAATATTTGCTTTATATATTTAGATGCTCCTGTGTTGGGTATGTAAGTATTTACAAATTCTATACCATTTTGTTGGTCAACCCCTTTATCATTGTATAATGGCCTTCTTTGGCTCTTATTATAATCCTTGTTTTATATAAGTATAGCTAACTCTACTTTCTTTGTGTTTCCAACTGCATGGAATATCTTTTTCTATCCCTTCACTTTCAGTCTGTGTGTGTCCTTAAGGGTGAAGTGAGTTTCTTGCAGGATATAGTTGGGTCTCATGTTTTAATCCATTTAGCCACTCTGTTTTTTCATTGTAGAATTTAGTCCATTTACATTTAAAGTAATTATTAATAGGTATGGATTTACTATTGACATTTTGTTAATTGTTTTCTGGTTTGTTTGTTTGTTTGTTTGTAATTCCTATGCTTTTCTTGCTCTCTTCCTTTGTGATTTGATGATTTTTTTTGTAGTGGTATGCTTCAATTTCTTCCTCTTTATTTTTGTGTATCTATTATAGGTCTTTCCTTTATGGTTACCCTGAGGCTTATATAAAAACATTTTATATTTATAATGTTTATTTTAAGCTCTGATAACAACTTAAGCTCAAATGCATACTAAAGCTCTTTCTCTCCCACCATTTTATATTTTTGGCCTTCCAATTTACTTCTTTTTTAATCCATTTAAAAATGATTTTAATTATAGTTATTTTTAATAATTTTTTAATATTCATACTAGATTTATAAGTGATTTACCCACTACTATTAAAAGTTAGAGAACTCTGAATTTAACTATATATTTTCCTTAACCAGCAAAATTTATATTTTCATATGTTTTCCTATTACCCATTAGCATCCTTTCATTTCAGCTTGAAGAATTCCCTTTAGCATTTCTTGTTAGGCTGATCTAGTGGTGAGGAGCTTCAACTTTTGCTTGCCTGAAAAATTCTCTCTCTCCCTCAATTCTGAAGGACAACTTTTCTAAGTAGAAAGTTTTTGGTTGGTATTTTTTTTTCCTTTCACCAATACTGACTATATCATCAGAGTCTCTCCTGACCTGCAAATTTTCTGCTGAAAACTCTGCTAAGAGTCCTATGGAGGTTCCCTTATATATATAAAATGTTATTTTCCTTTTGCTGCTTTTAAGATTCTCTCCTTTTCTTTAACTTTCAATAGTTATAGTATTTTTCATTGTGGGTCTCTCTGGTTTCATCTTAATTTGGAATATCTAGGACTCCTGGGTGACTTTTTCTTTACCCAGGTTAAGAAATTATTCAGTCATTATTTCTTTGAATAGACTTTCTGCCCCTTTCTCTGTCTTTTCTCCTTCTGGGACTTCTATAATATGAAAATTGATCTGTCTGATGGCATCTCATATGTCCCTTAAGCTATTTTCACTCTTTTTCATTCTTTTTTCTTTCTGATTTTCTGATTGGATGAATTATATTGCTCTGTCTTTGAGTTTGCTGATTCTTTCTTCTGCTTGATCCAGTCTGCTATTAAACCCCTCTAGTGTATTTTTTTTTTCCAGTTCAATTACAGTATTCTTCAGGTCTGTAATTTCTGTTTGGTGCTTTATTATATTTTCTATTGAAATTCTCATTTTGTTCATAAAATGTTCTCCTGATATTGGTGAGTGAATTTATGATCATTATTTTAAACTCTTTGTCAAGTAAATTACTTAATCTCCACTTCATTAAGGTCTGTTTCTGGAGTTTTATCTTTTGTTTGGGATATACTCCTCTGTATCTTTGCTTTGAGCTCTCTGGATTGCTATCTGTACATTAGATAAGACAGCCACCATTCTGATTCTTGACGGATTGGTTTCACAGTCAGCCCAGCCCAGCTCTTTTCTCAAAACTTTAGGATTATCCAAACATGCTTCTTTGTTCTTGGTGGCTGCCAGTAGTCCCAGGTGTGACAAGATTTCTCAGTGTCCCTAAATGGAGGACCTCAGTATCTTCACGCAGACTGATTAGAAGCTGTACAGTAAGGCAGCAGGTTTGGAAGTATGCAAATAGGCCTCTTTCAGGGAAAAATTGGGATTTGGGCATTTCCCCTTGCACCCTCTGTACTGAGTCTTGGGGTAATAACTGGCTAAGAAGTGTTTGTTTGCTCTAGTCCTATGGGAACTGGAATGCAAAAATTCAAGCCCCACTCTCCACCAGAGCCAGGTGATTAAGAGGTGAATTCCATGGATGACTGCTGCAAAAACAGGGTACCAGACGTGCACAAGCTCCTTTCAGAAAGACACCAGTGACTTAGATCAGGGAAGAAAGAGAATGTCAAGATGGTACCTGCTGGCTTCCCTGATGCCAGATAGAGTTGCAGTTGGCCCCTACATCTTATACATCTAGATGTGTGTTAAATTAGAAGACTAATTCTCATGCTGTAGCTTTTAAGATATGCAAATTAGCCTTTTTTAAGGGATAGCCTGAGAGATGGGCATTTTTTGCCCACTGACTTTGCACTAAACCCCTGGGGGGAGAGCCACAGGGAGTTCTCACAGGTCCATTAAGAACTGTTTCTCTGATATAATGTCATGGATCATATGGGCACAAGCTCTATTGACTTTTAGGTCTCCATGTTTTGGGGGAACCTGTCTTTCAGGAGGAAGTCTTAAAAATTAGGGCAATAGATGTTGAATCCAAATCCTTCTCTTCTCAGGGAGAATCTGGGAGTTATGATTTCCCTTGTGATTGTATGTTGCTGTGATGGGATAGGGTTTATGGCAGTGTGTCTCAGCATTTCTTACCTGTTTTAATATGGGTTATTCACATAACGTTCACTCAGCTAGTTTCTAGATATTTTTTTCCAGAGGGAATTGTTTCATGTGTAGCTGTAGATTTGGTGTGTCTATGGAAGGAAGCAAGTTCAAGAGCCTCCTATGTCACCGTCTTGGACTGAAACCCAGTAAAACTTATACTCAATGTTTTTAACAAAGGACTAATTCCCCCAATACCTACCTTTAGGTTTGTCAAGATGATGAAATGAGGTATTTAGTAAATAAGATATTTAGTAAAACATTTTGAAAAGAATAGGGCCTTATGTGAATATAAGGGAAGTTTGCTTTGGTATTCCTGAATATAGAGACTTCCAGACTGGGTGAGAAGGGTATATAGTATGGCTCATCTCTTCCTACTTCATGGCAAGACATACATATATCCCCCTCTTGCTTATGAAGCTGGAAACAAAACCAATTTATTCTAAGCATTCTGTCATGGGCCAGACACCTCAGAAATCCCAGTAGTTGTTGTTACATTCTTTTTGAAAGACATAGCAAGGCGGCTGGCTTATAGTCCAGTTGTTTGAGCTGCCAAGTGACTCTTAATAAAGCAAAACAACTTTCTCCAGTAGCATACAGCATAGTTGCCTTTCTCCTCCCTCCCTATTCTTTCATTTTAATCTTTTGTAATGTGTGATTTCCAGATTCCAAAAATGTAAACAAAACATGTCTGTTCTGTAGTTTCTATTATCCAGTGCAAATTGGAAAAAGAAACTATAGTACTTCTTAATCTTCTTTAAAAATTCCTTTTTTGCAAATAATTTATTTCCAAATATTGGTGTTCTTTGCATGATTTGGACAGGGTCGGGTTGAATAGAAAGAGGATTCATATCAACCTGTTGCAAATAATGCTTTTTTCCTGAAAAACAGCATAATTAGAGTAGGCAGGTTCCCAGCACTTTTGTGATCTTTATGCTAGGGATAAAACTGCAATGAAACCTTAGGCATCGAAGGAAACTTGTTTGCTACATTTGAGGGAAGAATACCTCAAAGAAATGAAGGTATATCAAAGGTGTTCCTTTTTCCTCTTTATTTCTAAGAAATGTATTATTTCAGGCATATAGAAGAAGATAAAATTGACTTGTATTTGTAATGATATAAATTGTTCAAACAACTGGGAAGTCAACTTTTAAATATTAAATGGAATTTGACCCTTGTTGAATATGTGCATTTGAATATTTAACATCATATTTTCCTTTTAAGTTACATCTTTTATGTGTTCTGTACTGTCTCAAGTTAGAGTACTAATTTCCCTTGTGTGGTTTCACAAGACAGTATTGTCATTCACTAACAACATTTCACAGTGCATTAATAACATCAACATAGCCTCATTTTCCTGTGTGCCAGCTTCAGGGTTATAATAGATGTAAGAACATTTGTTAAACACAGGTAAGTATTAAATATCAGGTGAGGGAGAGAGAAAGTAACAATGGCATTTGCTGCCAGCCCTTAGTTCCTTTGAAATGTATGTGAATGCATAGGACTTGTTCAGTCTATTAATCAGATGCTAGTTCAGCTGTAGCACATATGTTGGTTTACAAACATAGTTTTAGAATATGTTGTGGGAGGTTATGCATGTATGAAGATTCCAGGTATGAGTTTTGAAGATTCCATTTAAAACTTTATTTTTTAAATTTAAACTTTGATCTCAAAGATGTTTAAGGTATATTAGTTTTGATAAAATTCTGGAAAACCAATTACGAATAAAGTATTAAGGAAAATAATACCCTAGTCTTTAAAGGAATTATTTAGATTAAATTATATTCTAAATGAAATAAAAATGGATCGTTAATTTTGTCAGGAGTTTTATTTAGTCCAACAACCAGGTAGTGATTTTCAGTTGTTCCCCTCTACTGTTTTATCATGTGACATTCTGAACTGTTTTATAGGGAATTGTTTTAAAGTTTAAATATTATAAGTCCTTCAGCTAGAGAAGCTGTTTCTTAATATTTTTAGCTTGAAAAAAGGAAGAAAGTATTATATTTCTTTATACTATTTTGAGACATGAAAATGATGCTGAGGTTTTTTTCTTACAGAAAAATAAAATAAACATTTAAAAGAAAAGTGATTTTATAGAAGTCTATTTTACTATGTTTTTGTTACTCAGTGCGTAAGAGTGTATGAAATAACGAAAGCCAAATAAACAAATAAAAAACCCTTAGTACTAAATGCTAGTATTTTTCTTCTTTTTCTTTCAGCTTTCAGGAGAAGTGATTTTACAAATTGCCAACGAACCAGTTCTGCCCTTTAATGCTCTGGATATAGCTTTAGAAGTTCAAAACAGCCTTAAAGGTAATTTTTCTTTGAATTATAGTAATTTTAGCAAACGAAAAATTGTTCAACTAATTTTCAACAAGGAATATAGATAAAATTATCTACTATCTTACTACCTATAGCAATGCAGTATCTCCTTTCCTATAGAAGATTATCATGAGAAGGGCATAAAGAATTTTGGCTACCATGTCCACAGGTATGAGGGGTCCTTATGAGTGAGCATCAGACAAAATAGCAGATGAAGGATTTCCCACCTACTTTATCAGAGATTTATAATTTCAGGCTTCTGTTATTATTTATAGGTTTGATGTGGAAACGTATAGTTCAGGGATCCATTGGCCCTTTCTTTAATGTTTGTCCCTAACACTCAGTCATTCCAAACAAGCCTGGCCCAGAAGTGTCCCCTTTGAGATTGGTTTCTGTGAGGTATGGGCCCCATGCCATTTCACTGAAGTGTTGCCCATCTTAGATTTAGAATGATAAGAACAGAATTATTTTCATACGATTTAAATTTCTTTATATTTGAATACATCTCTTTCTTCAGAATTCTGACACTACCTTAATAATTATCTTCATTCCCCTTTATCTACATATAAACCTTTCAATTAGGCTTATAATTTATCTTCATTAACAAAATATGAAGGGCAGTATTGTAATTAAAGAATGCATCCTCTTTCTCTTTGAGTCACACATCTTACTGTCACATCTTCAATGAGTTATTTGCAGACATATACTTCTCAATACTTTTAACTCTCAACATTTAACTATGGTATTTAAACAGTAATTCCTGGAAAATGGAGCATTGTAAAAGAGACTTATATTTTTAGTATCTTAAAGTTTAATACTTTAAAAATAAAAATATTTTTTCACTACCTGGATTACTTCTTAACCCAGAGAATTCTACAGTATGTTATTTAACTCCTTCAATGATTTTTATGAGTTTTATTATAGCGGCTGTAAAACCATGACCTTGGGAACAATTGATCTGTTTAGTGCTATTTGCTCCCATACTAAATAGCCTTATGTATTCCTCTGCTTTTGGTATCTTTAAGGTAGTTCTTTACAGTTTCCTTCTTTTCTCCTTTTACCAAGCTTCCACCTCACTGTTCTCAGTGCTACTACCTGCAGCAATCTGTCCTTCACTTCTAATTTACTATTTCTAGAATATTTTGGGCCTAGACATCAAGTCACTAAGTATATGACATTTTATGTAATAAAAACAGACCTGGTACAAAGAAGGACTATTAAGTTCTGTAAATGATAAATATTATCTTTTCTGCAAGGATTTCTTTTAAGCTTATATTTTACTTGTTCTGTGAACTGTTTCACTTTTTTCTTTAGTTCTCATTTTCATATTTTTGAAAATTCAGTTGGTGCTGCATAGACTACTGAAAATTTTCAGAGAACAAAAGGAGGATATTATTATTTATATTACATAAAGATTTGTCCATCTATAAAAGAATAACTGTCATGCATAGAAAGGAGCCTCAAAAAGTATACCACAAAATACTAACATTGCATGAGAGAATTATAAATATTTACAAGTTGCTTTTCTTAGCCTAAATTTTCTATGATAAATGTATGTTACTTTCATAATAGACATGAAGTTTTTTTTCTAAAGTCAACAAAAACAAAAGTATTAGCAATACTGTCATTTTAAATGTGAAGTTCCATTTTTTAAGACAATTGGGTTTATATTTTTATCCATAAATAAACATATTATTTTAGCATTATAATTACTATATGAGCATTAAGTAATGTGGGCTACTTCTGAGGTCAAAAAGGTCCTAATGGGTCATTGTTAGAATTATATAATTACTCTGTTTTTTTCAGGTATTAGGGATCCTTTTCAAAATCCAAAGAAAAGTATGGTCTCCCTCCCCAGACAATTAGACATGTACAGAAAGTTTACATTTATTTCCCATGGACTTTATATGATCTCCTGAACCCACTTATCCATTCATTTAACAGATATTTATTGAGCATTTACTGTATGCCTGGTATAGTTCTATAGCAAAAAATAAACTGGAGAAGCCAGCTGCTAAACAAATAAATAAAACAAAAGTAAAATTCCTGCTCCTAAGAAACATACATACATAGTGGAGCAAAACTGGCATAAGTCAAAGCAATTTTTGAATTGGCATTATGCTCAAATTGTTCCCTAATATATTAATCACCTTGGAAGAAATTTGCACTCTCAAAATGTGTTATAGCAATAGTGACTGTAGTATCCAGAGTACAGAGAAGAGGCCTGATCTGAGAATATAAATTTGGGAGTCATCCCAGATGAGGTTCCTAAAGTATTGAGTGTAGATAGAGTGCAGAAAAGCTCTAAGATTTCTGGGGCACTCCTCCATTTAGAATTAGACAAAGTGGCAGAATCAGAGGGGACCAAGAGAGAGTATCCAACAAGGAAAACCAGGTGAATGTGATACCTCAAGCCAAGTGAATAAAATCTTTCAAAAGGAGGGAGTAATCCCATGTCACATATTGCTGATATGTTTAGAAAAATGAGGACTGAGAACTGACCCCTGGATTTAGCAATTTGGAGGTTATTGGTGACCTTAATTGAGTGGAATGGTATAAAAAAAAGCTTGATTAGAGGGGTTCAGAGTGAATGGGAGGTGGTAATTTGGGACACGTGATGTGTAGTGTTAAGTAAGGAGTTGAGAAGGTTTAAAATGTTTTTATTTTGATGAGAGAGATCTAGTGGAGAGTCAAGACTTGTTCAAAGAGGGTGAAAGAAATATTGCTGGACTGATTTTCTTGAGTAGAAACAATGTAAAGGTGAAGGACTTTTCCTTAGTTATGAACAGAGTAGTACATAAAATGTGAAGGAATGCAGAATATATGGCAGATGGGTAAATGTGGTGGTGGAAGTTCTTTGCAAGTCTCTAGATTAAAAATAGTTGTTTAGGAGAGTGAGAGAGTAAAGAAAATACAGAAATATGTTAAGTATTTTGGGTAGCAGTAAGAGCTCAAAAGAATATTTTTTTAAATGAAATTATTCAATGTAATTTCTCAGCCTTCACCTGGGGATTCAGGCATAGAACAGTCAGAGTTGGATTTAATCAGCCTAAAGCCTTACTGGGAGGGACAATGAACTAGGTAAAATAAAGAAAACTGAGTATATGTACAAAGTAGCCCTGAGTGATGGACCAAAGGTTTTAAATTGGGTGTGGAATAAAATGAGGGTATGAAGGGATTAAGGGAGAACGAAAAGGAAGGAGGGTTATTAGACTTTATTTCTTGGTGAGATCAAAGAACTGAGAGTGAGTGAGCTGAAAAGATTCATTTGCTGGTGGCCAATGAGATTGAGATTATTCAAAATGTGATCATACGAAGAGTGCAGATAGTGGTAATGAGAATGTCCAGGCTAGGGAGTGACCATAGATCACCAGAGGGAAACAGAGTAAGGAAAAGAGAGTCCAAACTGTGGGTATTGAAATTGCAAAGAATCAAGACAGGAATAATTCTTGTAAGAGGGAGTGACTGAACCAGGAGCTAAAGTGGTCAAATGAGCAGAGACCTAGAGATGCCTCATGTTGTTATTCTAGGGCTAGGAAAAGCTATTCTTTGGCTGTTGGTCATTTCTGAGTTTCGTTTCTTTTGATGTGAAACTCCCTGAGTCTCCCTGCCATTTTCCCTCCGAAAGACCCCATACTAAAAAAAAAAAAGCAAAGCAGAACAAAATGAAACAAACAAAAAAATGTATGTAGGCAAACAAAATTATTTTACCATGTCCTGATGATATAAATATTTGATCAAAGTGATATGATTTATCACTTTTAAACTACATATTTTTATATTTTAGTCATTTAAAGTTATGTGCTCTGTATTGCAGTCAAGTATTATTCAAATGTTTGTTAAATTGCAGGCAATTTGGTGTGCCCGTTCTATTTTGACTGCTCTGGTTGTAAACTTATTTCTAAAATAGAATTCTTTAATGGGCTAATGGGAGAATAATGGACACCACTTACCAATAACTGAATAAATATTTCTGTTTCAATTTTTGATACAATACTATATGATTTCATTAGCTAAACAGAGTTCCTGTACCATGTTAAATGAAACATACTTTTACTGCTAAATGCAGCTTTAATTGTTTACATATTTTCTTATTTTGTTATGACAGTTAGCAGTGATTAGTCTTAAGTTCTCAATTACAGTTTTTTTTTTAAAGTGACCTTCAAGGCTGGACTATAAAATACTGTTTCTCCTTACTGCAGAGTTTAAGTATGAAGGTCTCTGAAACCCAATTGCATTTTCAACAGTGTAATTTTTACCCCTTGACAACCGGCCATCTTGTTTATTTATTGCACTAGTTTACGGTAGCAGCAGACCGCTCTCTACTGTTCTCACAACCACCAGAAAGAAGTATAATTTACCAGTGAATGATTTGTTTGAGTTGATTTATTGGACGGTTCTTGAAAGCTCATTTTGACTGAGTGACCTTGGCTCTTAATATTTGGTCAATGCCAAACACATAATAGTTAGAGAATGAATATTATGTGTGCTGCATAGAGACAGGGTGTAAATAGGGACTGATAAGAAAATTGATACACTTCAGATGTACTTGTGACAAACAAAAGTAAGCCCCAAAATGCACATTCAAGGCAATGGTACTAGATTGTGGGGGCAGAGGGAGGTGTCAGGAATAAAATACCACTTCATTCTTGAGCTGCAAAGCAGACTAAGGAGTGAGCACTAATAAGCTGCTAAATTCATTTTTTTTCTCACTTTATCCACCGTTGAATGTATAAAACAGCACTTCAGAACAATATTGGCAACTGTATAATTCTGATGCTTTTTGATTAGTATTAGCTTTTTTTCTTTGTTGTAATTCTGGATGTTAATTATTCGGCATTGTTGTAAAAACTACAAATGACCAAATAAAATGAAAGCCATTTTCACTTCATCTGACTATGTACACATTTATTTAGTGTAAGCCAGACTCCACAGGAAACGTAATTTTGAATTGTGTGGCTTATTGCCACCTCTTGATTGTCTCACTAAATGTGAAATGTTTGTTGGCAGCATTTCCTTCTATTCTTCTGAAAAACTGACAATGCTGACTTGATCTGATTTTTTTCTCTTTTTATTAGCTTTGATAATTCATTAGCATCAATCACTTCATTGTGAAAGGAGGGATGGTATTTCGAGGAGATGATACCATCGAGGCAAGCACTCTGCTCTATTTGTAGTTTCATATTTTCAAGTGTCACTCTGGTTCTTTTCTACAATCACAAATGATTGAGACCACATCTCATGTCTTTTTCTCTTTCTGAGCAATATAAGATAAATTTCCCAATTGTCAAAATTAAATATGTGCTTTATAAGTTTCATGGGTCTAGTCCCCAGACCATCTGTCTCCAATTTTGCTTTTAATTGCTACCAATTCTGTTGGACTGGCCTATAGATGGTAAAGGATACATACGTTAGATACCTGGCCCTGTGCCCTACCAAAGAAATCCAAAGTGATTCATCTAAAACCTGAACAATTCCAAGGAAAGATTTTATTCCCATGGGGGAATTTTGAATCATGCTAGGTTTGACCCAAAGTGGCATTTCTAGAACTGACCTCTTTGTATGACAAGGACTTAAACTCAAAAGTATTCTCTGGGAAGTATCTTGCCTTGCTTGCTCAAATTAATAGACAAATTCAATAAGACACTGGCCATCTATTGGATACAAATTCCTAAAAATATGTTTACTATCAATCCCCATTACATTTTCATATGGATTCTGACAAGGTAATATATTAAAGAATGTACTCCATTTTTTGATTTTCCACACTTAGTCAAAAAAGAATTTGAGACAGCTGGGTCTGCAGCAAAATCTGATTGTCTCTCTGTTGGTGTTTGTCTCCTCAAGCTAATTTTTCTTCTCCCTGTGCCCATTTCTCTTTGAACTCATCTTTTTATGGCAAAATGTCCTTTAATTATTATCCTAAGCATATTGTCCCTTTTGCATGCCTCAGAATACTTTCTTTCCTTTAATCTCCTGTATTACAATGATACTGTTCTTACAGCTTCCCTTTGAGAACAATATTTCCTTTCCTACTCTGAGTACCTCACCCAAATTTTTAAAAAGCTTTTAGTACCTACACTTTATATGTGTCACTGCATTGGAATATGTTAATTACTTCTTACCATTTTTCCTAACCCTGTATCATAGTAATAAGCTATTGTAATGTGATTTTTCAATCCATTATTCTATGAGGGTTACCTCACTAAGGCACTTTTAAAGTCTTGCTTTTTCTTAATACTTGTAATCTTGGCTTTTAATAAAGTATAAAGTATCCTTGGACTCATGTTGATTTTATTCAAGTTTTTTTCTTTTTCAGTTCTTTTGTTTAGTCAAAACATAATTAAGCTTATGCATATTATTAAATACACAACCCCATTTTTCTGTCTCAGGAGGAGAATGAGAAAAAAGTAAGCCACATGTGAATTTAATTCATTTAAGAAAGTTTTTCCTCACTCTGCCACAGCAGCCATCATGTAGTTGCAAACATAACACATTGGCAGCATCTGTGAGCCATAAAAAGAGCCTCTGGTTCAGTGTCTGCACCCAGGAAACAGACACTCTTGGTAGAAGCCATCCTATGCAATTGCTGAAAATCTTGCTAGATTTTTTATCTGCCTTAGCTACCTTTATCATTGGGTAATATTTAAAATGCAAGATAATCTTTAGAATGTGTTACCTATATTTTTTTACATATTTTTATTAAAGTATTATTGATATACACTCTTATGAAGGTTTCACATGAAAAAACAATGCGGTTACTACATTTACCCATATTATCAAGTCCTCACCCAGACCCCAATGCAGTCACTGTCCATCAGTGAAGTAAGATGCCACAGATTCACTATTTGCCTTCTCTATGCTACACTGTTTCCCCTTGATCCCCCACACCATGTGTACTAATCATAATGCCCCTCAATCCCATTCTCCCTCCCTCCACAACCGCCCTGCCACATCCCTCCCCTTTAGTAACCACTAATTCCTTCTTGGAGTCTCTGAGTCTGCTACTCTATTGTTCCTTCAGTTTTGCTTCGTTGTTATACTCCACAAATGAGGGAAATCGTTTGGCACTTGTATTTCTCTGCCTGGCTTATTTCACTGAGCATAATATCCTCCAGCTCCATCCATGTTCTTGCAAATGGTACGATTTGTTTCTTTCTATGGCTGAATAGTATTCCATTGTGTATATGTACCACCTCTTCTTTATCCATTTATATACTGATGGACACATAGGTTGCTTCCATATCTTGGCTATTGTAAATAGTGCTGCAATAAACATAGAGGTGCATATGTCTTTTTGAATCTGAGAAGTTGTATTCTTTGGGTAAATACCAAGGAGTGGAATTCCAGGTCAAATGGTTTTTCTATTTTTAGTTTTTTGAGGAACCACCATATTTCTTTCCACGATGGTTGAACTAGCTTACATTCCCACCAGCAGTGTAGGAGGGTTCCCCTTTCTCCACATCCTCACCAGCATTTGTTGTTTTCAGTCTTTTTGATGCTGGCCATCCTTACTGGTATGAGGTGATACCTCATTGGGGTTTTAATTTGCATTTCCCTGATGATTAGTGATATGGAGCATCTTTTCATGTGTCTGTTGGCCATCAGAATTTCTTCTTTGGAGAATTGTCACTTCATATCCTCTGCCCATTTTTTAATCAGGTTACTTGGTTTTTGAGTGTTGAAGTGCGTAAGTTCTTTATATATTTTGGATGTTAACCCCTTGTCGGACATGTCATTTACAAATATATTCTCCCATACTGTAGGATGCCTTTTTGTTCTGTTGATGGTCTCCTTTGCCGTACAGAAACTTTTTAGTTTGATGTAGTTCCATGAGTTCATTTTTGGTTTTGTTTCCCTTGCTCGAGGAGATGCGTTAAGGAAGAAGTTGCTCATGCTTATATTCAGGATATTTGCCTATGTTGTCTTCTAAGAGTTTTATGGTTTCATGACCTCCATTCAGGTCCTTCATCCATTTCGAGTTTACTTTTGTGTATGGGGTTAAACAATAATCCAGTTTCATTCCTTGCATGTAGCTGTCCAGCTTTGCCAACACCAGCTGTTGAAGGGGCTGTCATTTCCCCATTGTAAGTCCATGACTCCTTTATCATATATTAACTGTATTAACTGACCACATATGATTGGGTTTATATCATGGCTCTCTAGTCTGTCCCATTGGTCTCTGGGTCTGTTCTTGTGCCAGTACCAAATTGTCTTGAGTACTGTGGCTTTGTAGTAGAGCTTGAAGTTAGGGAGCATAATCCCCCCAGCTTTATTCTTCCTTCTCTGGATTGCTTTGGCTATTCGGGGTCTTTTGTGGTTCCGTATGAATTTTAGAACTATTTTCTCTAGTTCATTGAAGAATGCTGTTGGTATTTTGATAGGGATTGCATTGAATCTGTAGATTGCTTTAGGCAGAATGGCCATATGACATTATGAATATTAAGAATATTAATTCTTCCTATCCATGAGCATGGAACGTGTTTCCATTTATTGGTATCTTCTTTAATTTCTCTCATGAGTGTCTCATAGTTTTCAGAGTATATGTCTTTCACTTCCTTGGTTAGGTTTATTCCTAGGTATTTTATTCTTTTGGATGCAACTGTGAATGTATTTGTTTTCCTGATTTCTCTTTCTCCTAGTTCATTGTTAGTGCATAGGAATGCCACAGATTTCTGCATATTTTGTATCCCAGAACTTTGCTGAATTCTGATATTAGATCTAGTAGTTTTGGAGTGGATTCCTTAGGGTTTTTTATGTACAATATGATGTTATCTGCAAATAGGGACAGTTTAACTTTTCCTTGCAAATCTGGATGCCTTTTATTTCTTTGTGTTGTCTGATTGCCATGGCTAGGACCCCCAGTACTATGTTGAATAGAAATGGGGAGAATGGGCATCCTTGCCTTGTTCCCGAACTTAAAGGAAAAGCTTTCAGCTTCTCGCTGTTAAGTGTAATGTTTGCTGTGGGTTTGTCATATATAGCCTTTATTATGTTGAGGTACTTGCCCTCTATCCCCATTTTGTTGAGAGTTTTTATCATGAATGGATGTTGAATTTTGTCGAATGCTTTTTCAGCATCTATGGAGATGGTCATGTGGTTTTTGTCCTTTTTGTTCATGTGGTGAATGATGTTGATGGATTTTTGAATGTAGCATCCTTGCATCCCTGGAAGAAATCCTACTTGATCATGATGAATGATCTTTTTGATGTATTTTTGAATTCGGTTTGCTAATATTTTGTTGAGTATTTTTGCATCTATGTTCATAAGGGATATTGGTCTGTAATTTTCTTTTTTTGTGGTTTCTTCGCCTGGTTATGGTATTAGAGTGATGCTGGCCCCATAGAATGAGTTTGGAAGTATTCCCTCTTCTTATATTCTTTGGAAAACTTTAAGGAGGATGGGTATTAGGTCTTCACTAAATTTTTGATAAAATTCAGTGGTAAAGCCATCTGGTCCAGGCGTTTTGTTCTTAGGTAGGTTTTTGATTACGAGTTCAATTTCGTTGCTGATAATTGGTCTGTTGAGATTTTCTGTTTCTTTCTGGGTCAGCCTTGGAAGGTTGTATTTTCCTAGAAAGTTGTCCATTTCTTCTAGGTTACCCAGTTTGTTAGCATATAATTTTTCATAGTATTCTCTAATAATTCTTTGTATTTCTGTGGGGTCCATAGTGATTTTTCCTTTCTCATTTCTGATTCTGTTTATATGAGTAGACTCTTTTTTTCTTGATAAGTCTGGTTAGGGTGTTATCTATTTTGTTTATTTTCTCAAAGAACCAGGTCTTGCTTTCATTGATTCTTTCTATTGTTTTATTCTTCTCAATTTTATTTATTTCTGCTCTAATCTTTATTATGTCCCTCTTTCTACTGACTTTGGGCCTCTTTTGTTCTTCTTTTTCTAGTTTCGTTAATTGTGAGTTTAGACTGCTCATATGGATTGTTCTTCTTTCCTGAGGTGGGCCTGTATTGGAATATATTTACCTCTTAGTATGGCCTTTGCTGCGTCCCACAGATTTTGTGGTGTTTAATTATTGTTGTCATTTGTCTCCATATATTGCTTGATCTCTGTTTTTATTTGGTCATTGATCCATTGGTTTTTCTTGGAGCATGTTGTGAAGCCTCCATTTATTTGTGGGATTTTTTCATTTTCTTTGCATAATTTTTTACTAGTTTCATACCTTTGTGATCTGAGAAACTGGTTGGTACAATTTCAATCTTTTCGAATTTACTGAGGCTCTTTTTGCGGCCTAGTATATGATCTATTCTTGAAAGTGTTCCATGTTCACTTGAGAAGAATGTATTCTTCTGCTTTTGGGTGTAGAGTTCTGTAGATGTCTGTTAGGTCCATCTGTTCTAGTGTGTTGTTCAGTGCCTCTGTCTCCTTACTTATTTTCTGTCTGGTTGCTCTGTCCTTCAGAGTGAGTGGTGTGTTGAAGTGTCCTAGAATGAATGCATTGCATTCTATTTTCCCCTTTAATTCTGTTAGTATTTGTTTCACATATGGAGGAGTTCCTGTGTTGGGTGCATAGATATTTATAATGGTTATATCTTCTTGTTGGATTGACCCTTTTATCATTATGTAATGTCCTTCTTTGTCGCTTGTGATTTTCTTTGTTTTGAAGTCTACTTTGTCTTTTGCAAGTACTGCAACTCCTGGCTTTTTTCTCCCTATTAGTTGCATGAAATATCTTTTTTCATCCCTTCACTTTTAGTCTGTGCATGTCTTTGGGTTTAAAGTGAGTCTTTTATAGGCAGCATGTAAATGGGTCTTGTTTTTTATCCATTCAGTGACTCTATGGCTTTTGATTGGTGCATTCAGTCCCTTTACATTTAGGGTGATTATCGATAGATATGTACTTATTGCCATTGCAGGCTTTAGATTCGTGGTTACCAAAGATTCAAAGTTAACTTCCTTACTATCTAAGAGTCTAACTTAACTCACTAATATGCTATTACAAACACAATCTAAAGGTTCTTTTTTTTTTTCTTCCTCCATTTTCTTCCTCCTCTATTCTTTATATACTAGGGATCATATTCTGTACTCTTTGTCTATCCCTTGATTGACTTTGGGGATAGTTGATTTAATTTTATATTTCCTTAGTAAATAACTGTTCTACTTTCTTTACTGTGGTTTTATTACCTCTTGTGCCCACTATTAAATGTTAGGAACACTTCCATCTATAGCAGTCCCTCCAAACTACACTGTAAAGACAGTTTGTGGGAGGTAAATTCTCTCAGCTTTTGCTTATCTGGGAATTGTTTAATCCCTCCTTCAAATTTAAGTGATAACCTTGCCAGATAAAGTATTCTTGGTTCAAGGTCCTTCTGCTTCATTGCATTAAATATATCATGCCACTCCTTTCTGGCCTGTAAGGTTTCTGTTGAGAAGTCTGATGATACCCTGATGGGCTTTCCTTCGTATGTGATCTTATTTCTCTCTCTGGCTGCTTTTAATAGTCTGTCCTTATCTTTGATCTTTGCCATTTTAATTACTGTATGTCTTGCTGTTGTCTTCCTTGGGTTCCTTGTGTTGGGAGATTTGTGCATCTCCCTGGCCTAAGAGACTATCTCCTTCACCAGATTGGGGAAGTTTTCAGCAATTACCTCCACAAAGACACTTTCTATCCCTTTTTCTCTCTCTTCTTCTTCTGGTACCCCTTTAATGCGAATATTGTTCCTTTTGGATTGGTCACACAGTTCTCTCAATATTCTTTCCTTCTTAGAGATCCTTTTTTCTCTCTGTGTCTCAGCTTCTTTGTATTCCTCTTCTCTAGTTTCTATTTCATTTATCATCTCCTCCACCGTTTCCAATCTACTTTTAATCCCCTCCATTGTGCTCTTCAATGATTGGATATCTGACTGGAATTCATTCCTGAGTTCTTGAATATCTTTCCGTACCTCCATGAGCATGTTGATTTTTATTTTGAACTCCCTTTCAGGAAGAGTTATGAGATAGATGTCATTTAAATCTTTCTCAGGAGTTGTTTTAATAATTTTACTCTGAACCAGGTTCCTTTGGTGTTTCATATTTGTATATGGAGCCCTTTAGTGCCCAGAAGCTCTACTCCCTGGAGCTGCTCAGCCCCTGAAGCAATGTTCGGGGTCACAGGGGAGTGTGGTATTATTGCCTGGGGGAAGGAAAGAGCTATTTCCTGCTTCCCAGCTACTATGCCTGTCTCCAATGCCTGAACCAGTGAGCTGAGCACACAGGTATAAGCCTCTATGCTTTGTGTTTGTAGTTGCTGTACACTGATCTTCTCTCTGGCTGGGTGAACACCAGGGTTGGGTTTGCCAGTTTGTGAGACAGGTCGGGCTGGCCGGGAGAAAGTTGCAGTAGGCTGCATATCATGGAGGGGGTCGTTGGAGCTGTGTAGCCAGCCAGGGAGCTGGAGGACCTGAAAATCGTCTAAGGAGGAAGATTTCTTTTTCCTCCTTAAATATGAGAGTACATATGGCAAAGCTCCCAACGTGCTGGGCAGAGGCACCTGGACAATTTTGTCTACCTGTCCTCTCCTGAGCAGTAAGCTCTGTGCAATCCTTGCCCCTTTAGCAGTCCTCTTGCTAAGGGCTTCCTTGTCTGAAGTCTCTACAGCTGCCCACCTTTCTTTTGTCCCAGAGCAGCCGGATATGAATCCCTGCTTTCCACAAGTGGCTGGAATCTCAGTCTCTCCAGGAATTCTGTCTGTCTGAGCTTTCCAACTCCATAATCATGAGAGTATCATGCAAGCACCATGAAATGTAGGTGTGTGCTCCCAGAGCAGATCTCCGGAGTTAGGTATTCAGCAGTCCCAGGCCTCCACTCCCTCCCTGCTCTGTTTCTCTTCCTCCTGCAGGTGAGCTGGGGTGGGGGAAGGGCTTGGGTCCCACTGGGCCACAGCTTTGGTACATTGCCCTGTTCTGTGAGATCTGCTGTTTTCTCCAGGTGTATGCAGTCTGGTGCAGTCCTCTTTTCTGTTGCTGTTTCAGGATTAGTTGTATTAATTATATTTTTGTGTTATATGTGGTTTTAGAAGGAAGCCTGTGTCTCACCTCTCATTCTGCAATCTTTAATCCAATCCTCTGTGTTACTGATTTTTTTAAAAAATGACCAAACTGAGTCTTCTAAACATGTCACTTTGGCATCTTTCCAAAAACGATTTCTATTATATTCAGTTGAGACATAATTGTCTAGCGTTTTCTGGCATACTGTGTTTTTAAATAATATACATTTATTTATGCATTGCAAAATCAATGTTAGATTATTTTAATAGCAACAGTGTACTAGCTCCCGCACTTCTTTCTCTACCTACATTTTTATTTGTTTAACTTCTTTTAAATAATCAGCTGATATGATTCATTGTGATTCATACTAAATAAGGTAACATGAAGAATAGAAAATGTAGGATAATGAAGGACTGTTGTCTCCCCTGGCTGAAATCATATTGGCAATTTCTTCTCTTCTCTTTAGTGATGCCCCAAGATATTTTAAAGATGACATTAAGTAACATACATTTTTCCCCCAAATAATCTTCTATTCTGCTTTTAACCATCGTGTTATACAGAACATAAATCATACTTTTTTTCTTGTCAGTATAAATCAGTGAAATCTAAGCTGTGATTGTGCAGTTGTCAGCACCTTTAAAACTGTGATAAGCTCATCCATAGAATACATTCTTTGAAATACTGTTAAAGTGAAAGGCTGTTTGTCTGATGTAAAAATGTAGTTTTTGAGTATGACCAGTACATTTCACTCTTAATTTAAAATGCAATCAAGTGAGTCTTTAAAAATACAGCCTCAAAGCAGAATCAGAAGATAGGAAAATATAAATAAACTAAAATTTAAAACTTTTTGGAGTTTGAAGAGAGTCCACAATAGTAGGTAATAAAATCATTCTTTAAAAGAAGACAGTTATAAATTTGTCCAGGAGGTTATCGAACAGACTTAAGACACATGGGTTTATGCTAAACTGAAACTCATCAAGATATGAAATACCTCAGGATAGTTTGTGCCAAGTCCCAGATCCTGGCAGATTAGAACATGTATAAATTCAGTGGGTGCAGAGAGCACGGTAAGCACTGGTCTCACCCAGAAGTCTTAGGAGCCTTGTGGATAGCACCTGTAAAGAAGTACCTTTCAGTTTCTGATCTGTTGGAAGGTGTTTCAGGAACCTGTATCAAGAATCCTCAGCAGGAACAACTTTTCTGAGAAGAATCTTAGCACTTTAGGGTCACCCCACAAAGCCCCAGGTAATGCACTCAGTGCCTTACATTCATTGTGACATTTGCCCTTACTCTGGTCCCAGGAGCAGAGCTGGGTATTGTATAGAGATTAAGAAACTGGGCCTCAGAGAGGGTCTGTGTCTTACTCAGGTATATACATTTAAGTGGTAGGTCCAGGACTAGCATTTAGGTCTGTTGGATTCCAAAGCCCCTGCCCTTTCCACTACGCCACTACCTCCCCAGCTGCTTGAGGGCAAAATGCTGCAGGGATGACTGGCTGGAAGGCCGGAGTAAGACGTATTTCCTCTAGCAGGTTTTAAAGCCTCTCCCGAATTAGCTTGCTGGCATCTCAATATCCATCTCAATATACACGGACTACTAATTCTTCCCTTCTCCCTCCCTCCCTCCTCTTCAATTCATATTAATAGTTTTATAATATCCAGCTTTGTCTTTCTGTAATAAGCTAAAAAAAATGGAAGGGTTTAAGTTAAAGGTGGATTCAGAAGGGTGAGACTGAGAAGAAAGGAAAATTAATAACTATTGCTGTTTACAGATGGAATACCTCAACCCTACCTCAACTCTTTTAAGTAGATGAAGTCCCAGGACTTCCAAGAGTTTGATCTGAGATGCCCTTGATTTCTAGACAATTCTGTGATCTGTCTCTCAAGTTTCTCTTCTTCCCTGGGATCTATACTTAGATTATTCTTATACACAATGAACTCTTCAGTCATCCTCATGAGCATTTATTTCATTTGATATTTATACTCCTTTCATAGATTATTTCTGACTAGATTAGGATTTTATTATGGCTAGAGATTTAATCTCATACATCTTTGCCTCCCTTTCAGTAATCACAGAACAATACACAAATAAGACTCAATAAGTAATTACTGAAAATACACATGTATTTTACTTTGAGACAAAGGGTGGGGGGAATGCAAAAAAATATGTTTGAAATTTTAAAGTACATTTCAGTTGTCTTTTGAATAATATCAAGATAACTTCATTAGGCAGTCTCAATTATTTTCTATTATGTTAAGGTTGATTTTCAATATTTATCACAAATCAGCATGTTCTGACATGCTATAAAAACTTACTAATTGTTGCCTCTTCACCAGTAGAAAAGATATGAAAATATCATTTTTAAAGGTCGGCTGTTAATTCCTTTACCCTTTATATTATCCCTTTCCTTGTTCTTCAGAGTTTTGAGATGCCAGTTCACAGGAAGAAAAAAATGGCTGCAACTCATAGGAACCACAAAATAACTGGGAGTCCTTGTTAAAGTGTGTATGAAGAAGAGTGTGATGCAGTTTCAGGGAGGGAGGCAGGGACTGGAGGATGTGATAAGTAACATCTCCCAGAAGAAAAGTCATTTGTAAAGTCATTATAGTATTTTTGCATGCCTTTAAAAAATGAGTTGGTAATAATTTGTTTAGTTTGTGTACACTGATAGTAGTAACTTCTGTTTATATAGTGATTTATATACTTAGAAAGTGAAATGACCATTTTCCCCAAGGAATCTGTGCAACAGAAGTCTTAAGAAATATAATGAAGACCACATTGATAGTTATTAAGTAGACCAACCTCTTATCTGTTTTTGATACTACTTGATCTTTAAACTTCATGTTCATATAACCTCTATGTAATTATTCAAACTTTTCTCAGAGAAATTTCTAGTTTCCAGGTCATTTTTTTTGGTCAAATGGATTATTATTAAACCTGAACTACTACAAGCCTCAATTAGTCCTCTGTTCTCTGACTGTCATATTGCCTTAAATGAAGTTTTATATATTCTTACTTTTTATGGGTTATTGGTAGGTCATGTTTTACCTTAATTTAGATTATCTTATTACCATAAAATAACCTCTTATCTTTTATTTTTTCTTTTCCTTTGTAATATTATTGATTTTTAGCAAGAAAGTAAAGGCTATGACTTTCGATGATGCTTATTATGTGCCAAACATCTCCCTGAGTGTACATTATTTAATATAATATCTCAAAACATTACCTTGTAATTCAAAATTCAGTCAACAAAATTTTCAGTAAATTACTACCATATATCAGATAGTGGGGGAAATGAAAGTTCCTATGGCCAGGATCCTCACCTGACCCTAAAATACTTTATGATGTAATTGGCCTACTGCTAGGCTAGTGTTTCCACACCCATAGGCAATAAATTATTATTGACTGAGTCACTATATAAAGAGCTCTGCCCAGTGCTCTGGGTGGAGGCAGAGACAAAGGAGGATTACAGACCTGCAGACTGTGCTAATTCTCGTGCTCAATTTATCACAGTGAGAATAAAACTGAGTATAAACCCTTTTACCCCAAGAATGTTCCTTTGTCATTCCTTGGTCTCACTGATTCCATAGTGAATTTTCCCAGGGCTGGAACCCTCAGGCAAGACACAGTTATTGTGCTAGCATCTGCAGATATAAGGAAAGATGAAAGACACTTGCTAATCCTGATTCTTTTCAGTCAAGAAAGGGAGAGAGACAAGGCAGGTAAGTGTAAACGTATTATAGATGCTATGATCAAAGTAGATAATTCACACATTTATTCAGTGATATTCCACACACAGTTGTATGTGTTGGGGAAATGGCAGTAAACAAAACAAAAAACAATCTCTTCCCTCAGAGAGCTGACATCCTAGCAGGAATTCTAAGGGTCATGAAGGAACACTCAATTATTTGGGGTCACAAAACTTACATAGATAAGGTGACATTACTTTCTGGGTCTTATATAAAGGGACAAGCAACCTCTAATTGGCACAAAAATGACTATCAGGAAATTGGAACATCAGTTATATATATAAATGTTTGAACATTGAAAATAAAGCTGCTTTTCCATTTGTAATTTCATGCCCTTAAAATAATGCATAAAGTATGCTGTGGATGGCAGTTTTCCACTATCAGAATTTATGGAACTAGCCAGTTCCTAAAACTGTCAATTCCCTACATCTGTACCACCATGAAAGATAAATTCATTTAAAGCAAATTAAGGTAGAATGGTGCAATTTGTCTCACTTGGTTCAGTAGTAATGTCTTCAATTCTATAGTGTACATGAGAGCAGAACAGTTTTCTTTCTTAAATGGAAGACTCAAGGATGTTGAACTTGTTCTTCTGTTGTTCAGTCTTTCAGTTCCAGTATAATCTAAATATGCCTTACCCATTGCATTCTTTCATTATACAAATATATTCCCTGCAAATTCTCCATATATTAACTTTAGTGAACCATCACAATTTAAGATAAACCTTATCTTCATAAAAGAGTATTATTATTATTGTCATTCAGATTTCCTCATTGAGCAAAAATATATCCTCTGGCAACTTCAAGTTTTGTTGTGAAATCAATAAGATAATTAACTAATGTGGAGCACTCCTTGAAAAGGTCAAAATGCTAAAACCTGTGAACCCCTAAGATTGATTTTATTATGTTGTTAATTTCAGTGACCAGAGACCTACAAAGATGGCTATCTCTTTGTAGCTCTCGTAAAAACTATTTATCTCTACTTAGTTTTCTTTTATTACTGGATTTTTTGTAAAAATATTTTATTGAATTTACTTTTATTATTCAGTAAACAACTGTTGTCAGAACTACTCTAGACTCTAAAGAAACTGGTATGTAAAATAGTCCCCACCTAATGAAGGTGAGAGACAACAAAGATCAGTTTCAGAGGTTGGTAATTCTATGACAAACATGTTATACATCAGCTATAATTCTAAACTAGTTTTCCTTTTCTTGGGATATCACCTCTCTACAGTGCTTCTTAAACTTTAAAATGGAATCATCTGAGTAGCATGTTGAAATGTCAATTCCTGGGCTCTACCTCTAAAGAGATTCAGCATGTTTGGGAATCTGTATTTTCATAAAGACCAGGTGTTTTGAGACCTGGTAACCTTGAACTTCACTTGGAGAGACTCCCTCTGTGTTCCCTTTTGCCTGAGACTCTCCTAAGTGAAGGCTCCATAAGGCCTCTTCCTCTGGTTACCTGCTTACCTTAATGCTTTGTTTTCAGGACTGCCACCCTAGATTTACCAGGTGTGGATAAAATAAGAGTTCCTGTGGCTAGGATTCTCACCTGGCCCTGGTTGACTAGCTCACTGCACACTTGTGGGCAATACATGGCTATTGACTCATATATAAAGAGCTCCCCCCAGTGCTCTGGGAACAACATGGTGGTATGGCTGCAAGGCTGCAGGAGAGCAGAGCAGAGGCTGGAGTGGTGGTATCACCAAGGACAGAGACCCAGAGGACTGGCTGTGTGGGACAACTGTGCCGAGAGGCCCAGAGGAAGGCTGTGCAGACAGAGGAGCCCAGAGGCAGAGACTGGCTTGCTGCATACAGACTCGCTCTGAGTGAATGGGATTTTAGTGACTGACCTGCCACCTGGAAATAAAGTTGGGTATAACCCTTTCACCCCAAGAACAGTTTTGCTGTCAATTTCTTTGGTCACACTGAATCCATAGCGAACTTGCCCAGGGCTGAAACCCACTGGCAAGACACCAGGTCACATTCATTTCATTACATTAATTTGAAATAATGCTCTGTAATGAGTTGCTGAATTTGTTGGATTGGTTGTACCTAGTCTCCTGAGAATGATGGCGCTAACTGTTGCCTTACGCAAAGACTGACTCTAATAGTGGGGATACCTGGAACAACATGGTGAGGTAATGACCCTCTCAAGATATGATACAAGAACACTTTTTAAGTATTAAGTCACATCAGCTGGGAGCTGCTTACCTTTAGGAGAGTTCTTTACAAGTATTAATCATTTAACCTTCATAAGAGATCTCTGAAGCAGATGCTATTATTATGTTCATTTCACAGATGAGGACACTGGGGCTCAGTAATTTGCCCAACATCACACAGCTACAAGTGATAGAGCAGGGTTTTTGTCTCAGATGTTGGGTTCCAGGGTCTGGTGGCTGTAGTCGCTATACTAATGCCACCTTTCTCTTCATCGAAGGAAGGTCCTGTGGTCCTTGCTACCACCATTCATATTAGAATGACTTCCAGTAAGTTATGCAAACAGATGGAAAAGAAACAAGCCACAGCAAAACAGTACAAACACTATGTAGATAATTTTCAGTGTATTTTTATATCAAACATGTATTTAAACTTCAAATTATAGGGAATTCCTAATAAAACAAAAGAGCCCAATGAACATATAAAAAATAAGTAACACATCTCATGTCCTCAGAAGAAAAGGTAACAACTCCTTTTACAGGTTTTTTTCTCTCAGAAATGTAGGATACTCCATTATGAGCATGAATTTTTGAGTCAAAAACTCAGGCTTCTAATTCTGGCCTATAATTTACTTGCTTGATGCCTATGGCAAGTTATTTACTGTCTTGCCAGTGGGTTTCATCCCTGGGCAAGTTCACTATGGATTCAGTGAGACCAAGGAATGACAAAGGAACATTCTTTGGGTAAAAGGGTTTATTACCTGGCTTTTTCTCCTGGCAATGGGTCATGCACTAGAATTATGTCTGCATCCAACTGTCTGCATGTCTGTAATCTTCCTTCATCTCTGTCTCCACCCAGAGCACTGGGCAGAGCTCTTTATGTATTGACTCAGTCAATAATAGCTTATTGCCTACAGGTGTGGAAGCAGTAGCCTAGCAGCAGGCCAATTACATCATTAAGTAATTTAGGTTCAGGTGAGGATCCTGGCCACAGGAACCTTCATTTTATCCACATTCCACCCTTCCAGGATTCTCGCCTCACAATCTATATGCTCTCAATCTTCCACAATGGTTCCTGTGTGAGAAAGCTGGAGCACTGTAACCAGATTCCACAACAGCCATAGAGGATAAAAACAACATAGAGATAATAATAAAATTTGATACAAGTAACAAAAACTATAATAATCCTCATGCCTGAGGAGGTTATTTCAGCTATATTCAAAACCAGTTCTACTCAGATGAGTTCATGACTCACGTTTAGTAGTTGTACAGATAGGAAGCTCCATGCACCCTAGCGAGTAGCAGTTTTCTGTTAGGGTGTGTGCCATAAAGAACTTAAGGGCAATAAGACATGTTTTAATGACACCACACAGGCAAATCTTGTCCATCAGATAGGATGCATGCAAGAGAGTGGTCCTGTAATAGGACTGTGGCAGAAAGGGGGTTCTGTCAAGATCTAGTATACTATACCTCTACCCCTCTCCCTGTGGGATTACTGTGAGGTCTATATATAGTGCTACTGGAGGTGCATGCACTGGCCATAATGATAAAACAATACTCCCTGTTAAGATGCTCCTACCTTCTGGCTGTTTAGGATATACTACTGTGATATTTGGGGGCCAGTGTGCTGTTATCCCAGGAATGCATAGGAGGCCAGCTTCTGGGCCTCGTCCCCAAGGTGCCAGGAGTACCAGCCATCACTGGCCCATGTGATGAAATGTCCAAGGCTATATCCACTCATTAGAGTTTCCTGATGGCCAAACCTCAGCTTCAATGATTCATCCTTTGTTTGTACTTGCAGTTGTATAGGGGAAGCAGTAATATGCATTAAAATGTCTGCAGGTCTCAGTGCTCCCTTTCAGAGTTTCTCATTCAAATGCTATAGCACTGTCCATAGGCAAACTGACTATCCCTATAGGCTATTGGTGTGTGACTTCAGTCCAGATTTAACAAACCACTGTACCTCTCTATCATGCCTGCCATGATAGGATTGTATGGCACATGAAACTTCCATTTGATTCCTAACTGTTGCACCCATTCTTGTAAAGCATGTCCAGTAAAGTGGGTGCCTTGATCACTCTCAATTATCTGTGGTCAACCACAGGCTACAAAGAGATGCTCCAGGCCTCTTTTGGTCATCTGTTGGTCTGCACAACATGTAGAAGTAGCAGCTAGAAGTCCAGTAGCTGTGTCCACACAAGCCATGCATATTGGTACCCTTCTGACATGGGCAGAGGCCCAGTATAGTCTATCTGCCACCTGACAAGGGGTATCAGCCCCTTATCTGGGTGGAATTTCCCATGTTGCGTGGAACTCTGTAGAAGTCCATTTTAGAGCAAACAATGCACTCCTGCTGGGCTCTGCTGACTTCTTCAAAGGTGAAAGGCAGGTCCCACCAATGGGCTACAGTCCACATTGTCTTTTCCCCACATACAACAAATGTGAATGTAACCATTGTCCCACATCAGAGACAGGCTTTCCTTCTAGTCAGTGTGCCTGGGCCAATTCATCATTTACTGGAGATGCCAGTGACAAATGACTTGTCACATGATATACTGTAACTGTTTTAGTCTGACCACAGGCCCATAAGTCTTGCAACAATTCTTGCACCCAAAGGGGTTTGTGACCAACCAACCAATTGGCATAATATCATGTCAGTAGCCATAAGGTCAAACCCTGATAGATGGCCCAGCTGTCAGTGCAGACAACTATGTGGGAGGGCTCCTGGCTAATCACAAGCCATACTGCCTGCAACTAGGCCCTTGGCTGCCCTTCCCCTCACCATCTTCCATCCATATTGTCTCAATCTTAGGATGGAAAGCTATGGCCTTCCATTTTGGAGACTTCCCTGGCTGGAGCCACCTGTGTGCCATGCATCTACAGGTATAGGGGCTCTTCCCTCCCAATAGGGTTCTAAAGTAAATTCTTCCTGCATTCCACTAGTATATGTCATGGCCCCAATAAGCATTGGAGTTCTTCACTCAAGGGGCCACTAGAGAAGGTGGTGTGCTACTGTAGGTATACACCCCACTTAGCCAGTGTAGGCATCTGTGCCACACCACTCTGTAGTTTTGGGTCCATACTCATACCCACTCCATGATGGGATAGGTGTTCATTACCTTCTTTGGGGCCATCCCAGTGATGGGGTCTGTAGCCAGCAAGGCGTGATACATGGCAGCCAATTGTTTTTCTATCAAAGTGTATCATACCTCTGCCCCTTTCCAGAGTTGTGACCAGAATCCAATAGGTTGGTGAGTTTGTTCAAGCCACTGCCAGAGTCCCCAGCCATAACAGTCTTCAGTCACACAAATACACGAACATCCAGCTCATAGGGCCTTGATGGGTCTATCACACTCAAGGCCTACATGACCTTGACTGCCTGTTTTGTTATATTAAAGGCAGATGCACATGTCCCATCCCAGTCCCACCTGATGCCCTTTCATGCCAAACAGTATAAGGGCTTCAGAATTTGTGCCAAGTGTGGGATAAACACTCTCCAGTAGCCTAGAAGACCCAAAATCTCGTGCAACAATGTTACAGTTGTAGGGGAAGGAAAGGCCTGAACTTTATCTATAACTGCTTCTGGTATAACTTTAGTCTCACCTAACCAGGCGACCCCCAAGAATTTGACAGACAAACCAGGTCCCTGAACCTTGGTGCTGTTCACAGCCCATCCTTTCTTCTGTAGATGTTGCAGCAATTTAGGTGCTGCACCTTCTACATCTGAAAGAGAATCAAATGTGAGCATGACATCATCAATATAATGGTACAGCCACACCGTTGGCAGTTTCTCCCGCGTAGCCAAGTCCTGGGCTACAAGTCCATGACAGATGGTGGGGCTGTGGAGTTATCCCCGTGGAAGGACAATGAAAGTCCATTGTCATCCTTCCCACATGAAAGCAAACTGTTCCTGACTTTTCTGCTCTATGTCAATGGAAATGAAGGCATTAGCAACATCTACAACATAATGGTACATTCCTAATTCATGACTGAGGGTATCCATCAGGTCTACAATAGAGAGGATGGCAGCATGCATAGAGGGTATGAGTTTATTCAATTCTCTGTAATCTACAGTTATACTCCATTAGCACTCCAGCTTTTTTACTGGCCACACTGGGGAATTGAAAGGACTATGGGAAGGCTTTGTAATACCTACGATTTCCAGTTTCTGGAAAGTTTCTCCAATTTCTTTATGCCCTCCAGGCGATTTGTATTGTTTGGTTATTGTCACCCACCCAGGCACAGGTAAAGCTATGGACAGGTGATTAGCATATCCCCTCAGAACTGCCTTCACCACACATATCCTCAGTCTGAACTCACCTGCGTGGTCTGCAACCATAGGCCCTGCAGGATATCTATCCCTAAAATGTATTCAGGGATGGGAGAGATATACACAGTATACTACTTTGGAGGTAGAGGCCCTATTCCTAAAGGGATTTGGGCTTGTTTCACTCTGATAGCCTTATCCCCGTGTCCATCTATAATAGCAGGGTTCCTGGGTAACCACTCAGGGTTGCCATAAATTAGTGAACATTCAGCCCCTATGTGTCTACCAGAGCCAGGACACATTGTATGTTCACTAGGGACCAATGGATAGGTATTTCAACCTGTGGCCTCTGGTCCTCACCTGGTCCCTCAGGGCAGGTCCCTCAATCTTCCCCTCAATCAAGCCGTGTCCCCCAATCATCTTCCTATGTGGTTTCAGGTGAGTTTGGCTCAGTCTCCAGCAGGAAGTCTTGAAAACACAGAGGCTGGACTTGTGGCTCTGTCTCTGGCCTCTGCCTCTTTGTTCTCAGTGGCTGGAACTGCTCCTCCAGTTTCAGTTGTTGCTGCAGCTCCAGTGAGATTCCATTTGACTTCCCATCTAATTTCCTTCTGTCTTCTCATGCCCATATTAAATCAACCCACTTATGGGTTCTCATAAGCTTCACAGGGCCCTTTAAATTCTTCCTCTGAGTAGTAGACCTTTTTTCTTTCCATGCTTTCATTGCTTCAGCCTCTCCTAAGTCTGCTGCTGTATGGGTAAACCCACTTATGGGCTACCTAAGTGAGAGGCAAGAACAGCCACTAGAGACACAAAAAGGGATGTGGAAGCCATTTGAAGCACAATATTTCTCATCCCTGCAGTAAAAGGCTCCTCATCTGAGCCATAATTCTCTGGTCTATAGGTGACATTTTTCATACCTAGCTCCTATAACATCTATTGGAGCTCAGCATATGTCTGCCATCTAGCATGGGAGAATGGTAAATCACCATGATTGGGTCATACAGCATGAACTGCAGCCATAAGCCAATCAATATCTGATGTTCATTTTGTGATCACTGCCTCAAGGCAGGGTGAACTGTCAGGGAAACCAGCTTTCCCATCTCTGATCCAAACAGAACTATTCCATCCTCACCTACATCCCAGTGATGCAGGAGCCAAGCTGGTGTTGACTCTGAGGGCTTCTTCTGAAACTGGGAGCCAAAATCAACCCACATATGGGTTCTCATAACCTTCACAGGGCCTTTTAAATTCTTCCTTTGAGTAGTAGACCTTTTTTCTTTCCATGCTTTCATTGCTTCAGCCTCTCCTAAGTCCGCTGCTGTTTGGGTAAAGTCACTTATGGGCAGCCTGAGTACAGGGGTGGAGCATAGAGGGCTCCACGACTGGTAGAGGGGGCTGCTTGTCTCTCAGAAGAACCCTCAGTTTCTTTGTCATTTTCTTTACAACCAATGGGTGTGCTTTCAATAGAGGAAAGGTCAGTGCCTCTGGCACCACTGCTTAATCCTTCCTCAGCTCTTCCATTTCTGGGCTGATGGCACCTTTCTCTCCACTCCCCTGCATGCCTCCTCTGCTACACCCTTTACCTTTTCTACAGGGCCTTGCCTCAATGCCTGCTCAGAATTTAACAGCTCTCTCACCTTCACCTCAATACCTCACAGTATATAAGAATGCAACAGATTTCTGTGTATGAATTTTGTACCCTGCCACTTTGCTGAATTAAGTTGTTAGTTCTAGTATTTTGGGGTGAATTTTTTAGGATTTTTTTATGTGTAATATCATGTCATCTGCAAACAGCGAAAGTTTCACTTCTTCCTTAGCAATCTGGATGCCTTGCATTTCTTTGTGTTGTCTGATTGCCGTGACTAGGACCTCCAGTAATATGTTGAATGAAAGTGGTGAGAGTGGGCATCCTTGTCTCTTTCCCAATCTTAGAGGAAAAGCTTTCAGCTTTTCGCTGTTAAGTATGATATTGACTATGGGTTTGTGGTATATGGCCTTTATTATGTTGAAGTACTTGCCCTCTTTAACCATTTTGTTGAAAGTTTTTATCATGAATGGATGTTGAATTTTGTCAAATGCTTTTTCAGCATCTATGGAGATGGTCACGCAATTTTTGTCATTCTTTTTGTTGATATGGTGAATGACGTTGATGGATTTTTGAATTTTGTATCATCCTTGCATCCCTGAAATAAATCCCACTTGATCATAATTGATGATCTTTTGGATTTTTTTTTATTTGACTTGCTAGTATTTTGTTAAGGATGTTTGCATCTCTGTTCATCTGGGATATTGGTCTGTAATTTTCTTCTTTTATAGTTTCTTTGTCTGATTTTGGTATTAGAGTGATGGTGGCCTCATAAAATGAGTTTGGAAGTATTCCCTCCTCTTCTTAATTTTGGAAAATTTTAAGGAGAATGTATATTAGGTCTTCTCTAAATGTTTGATAAAATTCAGCAGTGAAGCCATCTGGTACAGGAATTTGGTTCTTAGGTAGTTTTTTATTGCCAATTCAATTTCATTGAGAGTAATTTATCTCTTCAGATTTTCTGTTTCTTCCTGGGTCAGTCTTGGAAGGTATTTTCTAGAAAGTAGTCCATTTCTTTTAGGTTATCCAATTTGTTAGCATACAATTTTTCATAGTATTCTCTAATAATTCTTTGTATTTCTGTGGTGTCCGTAGTGATTTTTCCTTTCTCATTTCTGATTCTGTTTATTATGTGTGCAGACTCTCTTTTTTTTCTTGATAAGTCTGGCTAGGGTTTTATCTATTTTTGTTTAATTTTCTCAAAGAACCAGCTCCTTGTTTCATTGATTCTTTATATTGCTTTATTCTTCTCAATTTTATTTATTTCTGCTCTGATCTTTATTGTGTCCCTCCTTCTACTGACTTTGGGCCTCATTTGTTCTTCTTTTCCTAGTTTCATTAATTGTTAAGTTTGGATTGTTCATTTGGGATTGTTCTTGTTTCTTGAGGTAAGCCAATATTGCAATATACTTTCCTCAGAATTTCTGTCATCGCATCCCACAGGTTTTGGGGTGTTGAATTGTTGTTTTCATTTGTCTCCACATATTGCTTGATCTCTATTTTAATTTGGTCACTGATCCATTGATTATTTAGGAGTATGTTGGTAAGCCTCCAAAGTGTTTGTGGACTTTTGGTTTTCTTTGTATAATTTATTTCTAGTTTCATACCTTTGTGGTTTGAGAAGTTGGTTGGTACAATTTCAATCCTTCTGAATTTTCTGAGGCTCTTTTTGTGGCCGAGTATGTGATTTATTTGGGAAACTGTTCCATGTGCACTTGAGAAAAATGGGTATCCTGTTGCTTTTAGGTGGAATGTTCTGTAGATGTCTGTTAGACCCATATTTTCTAATGCATTTTTCAGTGCTTCTGTCTCCTTACTTATTTTCTATCTGGTTGTTCTCTCCTTTGGAGTGGGTGGTGTGCTGAAGTCTCCTAAAACGAATGCACTGCACTCTATTTCCCCCTTTTTCTGTTAGTATTTGTTTTACATATTTACATGCTCCTATGTTGGGTGCATAGATACTTATAATGGTGATGTCCTCTTGTTGGACTGACCCCTTTATCATGTAATGTCTTTCTTTGTCTCTTGTTACTTTCTTTGTTTTGAAGTCTGTTTTGTTTGGTACAAGTACTGCAACTTGTGCTTTTTTCTCCCTATTATTTGCATGAAGTATATTTTTTTATCCCTTCTCTTTTAGTCTGTATGTCTTTGGGTTTCAGGTGAGTCTCTTGTAGGCAGCGTATAGATGGGTATTGTTTTTTATCCATTCAGTAACTCTATGTCTTTTGATTGGTGCATTCAGTCCATTTACATTTAGGGTATCAATAGATATGTACTTACTGGCTTCATATTCTTGGTTACCAAAGTTTCAAGGGCAGCATCTTTACTATCTAACAGTCTAACTTTAGTTGTTTATTATATTATTTCAAACACAGTCCAAAGGTTCTTTTTTTTCTCTCCTCTTTTTCTTCCTACTCCACTCTTAATATATTAGGTGTTATATTCTGTGCTCTTTGTGAATCCCTTGACTGGCTTTGTGGGTAGTTGATTTAATTTTTCATTTGCTTAGTAAATAATTGATTTACTTCCTTTACTCTAGTTTTATTTTCACTTATGACAGCTATTTAGCCTTAGGAGTGCCTCCATCTACAGCAGTCCCTCCAAAATACAGTGTAGAAATGGTTTGTAGGAGATGAATTTCCTCAACTTTTGCTTATATGGAAATTTTTTAACCCTGCTTCAAATTTAAAAGATAATCTTTCTGTGTAGAGTATTCTTGGTTTGAGGCCCTTCTGTTTCATTGTGTTAAATTTATCATGCCACTCCCTCTGGCCTGTAAGATTTCTGCTGAGAAGTCTGATGATAGCCTAATGGGTTTTCCTTTGCATATGATCATTTTTCTCTCTGGCTGCTTCTAAAAGTCTGTCCTTATCCTTGATCCTTGCTATTTTAATTATTATATGTCTTGGTGTTGTCTTCCTGGGGTCCCTTGTGTTGGTAGGTCTGTGCACCACCATGACCTAAGAGACTATTTCCTTCCCAAGATTTGGGAATTTTTCAGTAATTATTTCCTCAAAGAGACTCTCTATCCCTTTTTCTCTCTTCTTCTTCTTCTGGTACCCCTATAATGTGAATATTGTTACATTTGGATTGATCACACCATTCTCTTTTTATTATTTCATTCCAAGAGATCCTTTTTTCTCTCTGTGCCTCAGCTTTTTTATATTCCTGTTCTCTGTATTTCATTTAGTGGCTCCTCTGTCTCCTCCAATCTGCTTTTAAATCCCACCATTGTATGTTTCATTACAGATACTGTTTTTAAAAGTTTCTATCCCTTTCTTTAAGTCCTCCCTGAGATGTTGAATATTTTTCTGTGAGCTTGTTTATGACTTTTATTTTGAAATCTTTATAAAAATTGGTAATTTCAGTTTTTCTTAGTCCTCTTTCTCGTGTTTGAGGGTTTTTGGCTTGTACAAGATTCTTTTGCCATTTCATATTTCTAATGATTACTACAGAATAATAACTTTACGTAGGTAGCACCCACTAGTGCCCAGATGCTCGACTCTCTGGAGCTGCT
The DNA here is from genome assembly GCA_032199065.1 of Smutsia gigantea. Lineage (NCBI taxonomy): Eukaryota > Metazoa > Chordata > Mammalia > Pholidota > Manidae > Smutsia > Smutsia gigantea. The sequence continues at coordinate 208,124 of JAVSCE010010115.1, forward strand.
CTGCACCTGGAGTGATGGTGGGGGTCACCCGCTAGAGGCAGCCGTGCCTACAAGGAGGAAAGAGCTCTTTCCTGCTTTCTTGGAGTAGTGCCTATGTCCACTGCCTGGGCCTGTAGGCCAAGCACACAGGGAGGAGCCTCTGAGTTATGCCCTTGTAGCTGCCATAGTTAGGGTTGCCCTCTGGCTGGCCTGACACAATGGCATGGGCAGCAGATTTGGAACTGGTGCTGGCTGTGAGGAAGGAGTGTCAGGCTGCATATTAGAGTGGGGGCCTTGGTGATGTGTTGGCAGCCAGGGGGATGGAGGTCCTGAAGCTCCTGAACTTTCCCAAACTTCTAGGCTGAGTGTGCCAGGATGATTTTGTCCACGTGTCCTTTCTCCTGAGCAGAACACTCAGTGTAATCCTTACCTTTTTAGCAGCCCTCTTACCATTGGGAAGTCTTTCAATGTGCCCACCTTTCTTTTGTCCCCGAGTAGCTGGTTGTGGGTACCTGTTCTCCACAAGCGGCTGGAATCTCAGTCTTTCCAATTATTCCACCTGTCTTTGCTTTCCTACCCCACTAATCTCCAGAGCATAATGTAATATGGGTTTGTGCTCCCAGAGCAGGTCTCCAGGGGTGGGTGTTTAACAGTCCTGGGGTTCTACTCTGTTTCTCTTCCTCCTGCTAGTGAGCTGGGGTAGAGGGAGGGCTTGAGTCCTTCCAGATCGTGGCTTTGCTACTTTACCCTTTTCCATGAGGTCTTCTCTTTTCCCCAGATTTAGGCCATCTGTTGCAGTTTTCTTTCTGGTCGCTCTTTTAGGATTAGTTGTATTTGCTCTATTTTCATGTTATATGTGGTTTGGGAGGAGGTTTCTGCCTCACTTTTCATGCCACCATCTTTTCCACCTCCTATAACACCATTACATTTTTTAGCAAATATTTTACTTCCCCTACACCACCTTGCAGCCAGTGTTCTTGTGCTGCCTCCTCTCGTATCAATGCCATTTCATTCTTCAATGAATCCACAGCAGTTCACAGCTCGTGTTCTCATTCCACCATTTCTTCTGTCTCTTTCAGGATCATGTTCTGCTCATCTGTAGACTTTTTTAATACTGTGAGAAATAGCCAATCCACTGCTCTGGCTGCTTCACGGGCACTCTGTTTCTCAAAGGACCTCCTTATTATACCAAGGGCCACCTCTACTGCCTCAGATGTTACTCCCACCTGCCTCTAGTGCTTGGGTGGGGCCCGACCCTCTATGAGACAAGCCACCTCAGACCTCAGGCCCCCTGGAGGACCCTCAACTGTGTCCTCATTCATAGGGACATCCTGCTGAAGCACTCTCCCATAAGAGCAGCCTGTTCTGTACCTCAGTCAACAATGAATCCTGCTGTTATTGCCAATTGTCTTGGGATTGGGTTTTAGCCCCTGGGCAAGTTCACTATGGATTCAGTGAGACAGGAATGACTATGGAACATTCTTGGGATAAAATGGTTTCTTACCTGGCTTGTTCTCCTGGCGATAGGCTGAGCACTAGAATTACATCTGCATCTGACAGTCTGCAGGTCTTTAATCCTTCTTTGTCTCTGCCTCCACGAGAACACTGGACAGAGCTCTTTATATTGTGACTTCAGTCAATAATAGCTTATTGCCTACAGGTGTGGAAGCATTAGCCTAGCAGTAGGCCAATTACATCGTCAAATAATTTAGGGTCAGGTGAGGATCCTAGCCATAGGAATTTCAATTTTCCCTACACTATTACCTTAATTAATTCTCAGTTTCTAGGAAATGAACATGACAATAAGGTTTGGTGACTATTAAATGAGATAATTATGGAAAGTACTCAACACAGTGCCTGAAACACAGCAGTCTCTCAACAATCAGTACCTATTTACTGGTACTGTTATGAGTAGTAGTAATTATTATCAGTAGTGTTAGTAATAAATTTTAATACTCAATAGAATATAATAATTTTAGACAAGTATTTTTGGCAGAATGGACACATTATAAAAGTTTAATTGATGTTGAATCTTCCTTTTAACATCATGATTATAAAATGTATATTTTGCTCCTTTCAGAATGTTTCTTCTGAGATGTGCTCATTTATCTTCACCAGGTGATCAAGCCAGCACCCATCAGCTGTTAGTTTTGGCCTCACACCTTCGGGAGAGTGCTGAAATCTTTCAGTCGGATGAGATGCGTCCTGCTAATGATCCCAAGGAAAGAGCTCCCATCCGGGTCCGAATGCTGAATGATATTCTCCAAGACATGGAGAAAAGCTTCCTGGTACAGCAAGTGCCACCAGGTTTTTATAGGTAAGATATATGTTTCTAAATTTACATTTTTGTGTCCCTCAATTAATATTTCAGAATATGTATCTTCTGTGAACATAAAACTATTTTTTTTTAAGTAAAACAATTGTTATATCTACAACTTGGGGAATATTCTCTTCCTCTAAAGGAATGTTCAAATGCATAGATAAAGGAAAAGGGAACATGATTTAGCAGTGTCATATAGAAAGTGACTAAGAATTTGTTTTTTGACATTAATGTCAATATGAGTCAAATGTGATATGGCTACTGAAAAATTAGTTGAAATTATAGGTTGTATTAGGAGAAATATATGTTCTTGAATAAATCAGGATAACCAGGCAGAGAAAGACAAATACCATATAATTTCACTTATATGTGGAATATAAACAAAGCAAAACAAAACAAGACAAATGAACAAAACAGAAATAGATTCATAACACCAAAAAGTGACTGGTAGTTACCATGTTGAATCTTCCTTTAGGGGGTGGAGTTGGGTGGTGGATGAAGCAAGTGACAGGCATAAAGAGGTACAATATCTCAATCGTAATATAGATTAGTCATAGGGATGAAAGTGTGGCATAGAGAATATAGTCAGTAGTTCTGTAACATCATTCTATGTTGACAGATAGTAACCACACTACTTGGAGTGAACAATTAATAATGTAGATTACTGTTGAATCATTATGTTGCATACTTGAAACCAATATGAAATTGTATATCAACTATACTTCAGTAAAAAAATTAAATTAAAATCATCTAACAAAAAAATATTTTAAATTAAAAAAATAAATCAGGAGAGAAGCCCATGCTATTCTGTCCTTATAAGACCACATGTAGAGCATTGTATTTAATTCTAGAAACTACATTTCAAGAGGGAGTTAAATAAGTTTAATATTCAGGAGAGATTGGGATTTAGATGGATCTTGGACTAATCAGGGGATTAGAGACATTTGGGTAGAAATTTGCAATAGAGTGATTTCTGAAAACAACAATTTTAACAAATATTTTAATAAAACAACTTTCATATGAAACAGTGATTCAATTTATGCTCTTAGAAGTTGAGATAAGTGAAACATGGTTTTCCTTTTGAGGTTCTTGATATTGTAGAAATTTAATAGAGATACAAAATATAAATACACTTTTCTGTGTATTAGATGTGTAATAGATACATATATAATATAGGATATGTAATAATAGATGCATCTATAATGCATATAATAATTGTGTATACATGTCCTATGTGTGTATATATATATGTATGTGAGTATGTAATTTTATATATGTATATGTGTATACATATTTAATGTATATTTATATATAAATATATTTAATACATATATGTACATATGCACACATATGCATGTGTATATACACACATACACCCCCACACACACACCATATATATGTATATGACTAGTCCAGGGTTTATCATGAGAAAAGGCATGAAGTGAAGAGGTGTTGGAGGAAGAGTGATAACAGGAAGCCTATTCTCATTCTTAATGGCCCAGAACTCTCATTCATAAAGGACCTCAAATTTAAACTTGATACTATATAATATATATATGTAGAGTGTGTATATGTATCCTACACAATACTACATATTCTGTGTATAACAAAGGAAATGCATATAACTAGGACTAAAGATTGAAGCATGGGAGTGCAAATCTTAATTACATACAAGAAGGAAGTTTCTAATACGTAGTGCTCTTAAGACTAAACCTGATGCCTTTCCAGGGTGATGAAGTCACTGTCACTGTAAGTATGAACTCAAAGACTGAGTAACCCTAAGCACCTGAATATTTGCACTACATGAGATTTAAGGTGCCTTTTGGTATCAAAGTTCTGTGATCTGACAATCCACTTGATTTCTCTGTACCTTAATTTCTACATCTATAGAATGACATGATGGAATAAGACCCTTGAAAATAAGAAAACTTTTCTCCTTCAGAAATTTTGTGGTATTCATTTATAATTTTAAACTCAAAATTCACATTTAAAATCCTTATTTTACATTATTTCTTCTAACACTATGACTCTGTATTATGACACTTTGGGAAACATTCATCTATGACAACAGGTATTTTTAAGGCACTCTGTGTGCCCTATGTACTTGTAAGCACCAGAGACACAGCAGTTGCCTCAAGTTAAAAACACCTGCCCCAATGAGATGATATACCAGTGGTGAGGATGAGGAAACAGAATGAACAAGGTAATGAAGTAAAATATAGTATACTACAGATATAATAGCTGCTAAGGAGAAAAATTTTAAGCCACACTATTAAATCCAGCATTATTAAAAAGTCTTAGATTAGGTGAATTATATTTTTAGAATACAATTTTTTTTTCATTGTTAATTATGAGAAATTCATAAATGAATAGGAATCATACATCGGGAACATAGTTTTGTATTTCATGATTTAATAAACTTTTTTCTCATTTGTCTTGGCACTTGCAATAGATGTAGAAGACCCCTCTTTATCCGGTTACATGTCCAGTATACTTTCCAATACCCCTTCAATAATATTTATGGACTCAATTTATTTTACCATGCATTTTGAGTAGAAAAGTTAGTATTTGTGTTACCATGACTTAAGAATAATTATTAAGAAAGTGTTCTTCCTATTAGTAATGTGATTACAGCATTCCTTGTATTTCAGTGCACTAGCCTCAAAATGTTGATTATGATAATGTTCCAATTCACATAACAAATGTTAGGATTGAAAGCTATGGTTCAATATTTTGGCATTATTTTAAACTATCACTATAGTTACTGAAGGAATACAAGTGTGCCATTCTTCTCCTTGGCTCTATTAATTCATCTATATGCCATGGTGCAAATAGATTAAGTAGCTTCATTTTGATTTATTGACTGACCTTTATCTCAAGACTGTCATGAGTTTTTACTTCCTTCCTGAAATAAATAACAAATCTTCCTACTTCATGTTATTTTCTTGGTAGAAATTCACATTTCTAAATCTTGATGTAACAGTTTCAAATTATAATAGATTTTCTAATCTCAAACATGAGCTCATCCTTTGTAGGGGGAAGAAACATTCAAAGTAAAGAAATGGGTGTGATAGGATGATATGCAGTTTAAGAAAATAGAAAAATTGATTATTTATAATTATAACTATATGGAAAAAAATTGTTAATTTCATTATACAAACAACATTTGGTGAGCAGTTTTTTAAACGTTAAACAACCTTTAGAAGTGTTATTTATGTAAGAATCTCACTCTTCAATCTGGTGATGTTATGACAATTCTTATCAAATATACAAGGAGGAAATAAAAAAATGATTTGCTTTTTAAGACATTTGTTGACAGAATCTCACTGCGTAAAGCTAAATATTGCATTTGAAATTTGGATCATGTCCCAAAGGATACTGGCTGAACCAAAGTGTCACTAAACACTGAAATATATTATCTTTGGAATATAAGAAAGATTTTTCTCTCATAATTTGGCATCAGAAAACTCAAAGATTTCAAATCCTTTGATGTTGCATGTAAAACTGACTGTCTTTCTCATAAATAAACCCTCATTGAACATTGCTCTGTGCAAGCATACTGATGGAAGCTGACAATATAAGATCCCCATCTTCCAGGAGTTTAATGTAATTCAAGAGGTAAAATATAAAAATCATAAAGCAAATGCATTTGCAGAATATATATGCAAAGAAGTCAATGAATGCTACAGGTAAGAAGTGCTTTTGGGATTCAGTGAAGAGAAAAATTATGTGACAGTCAAGAAAGACTTTGTAGGGAAAGGGAGAAATTTATCTGGGCTTGAGGGTATGATAAAATGCCCATTAAATTAGGTAGTGCTATAGACTGAATGTTTGTGTTCCCCCAGAATTTATATGTTGAAACCTAATCCCCAATGTGATGATATTTGGAGGTGAGCCCCAGGAGATGGTTAGTTTATTAGGGCAGGACCCTCATGAATGGGATTAGTTTTCTTAATAAAGAGACTCTGGAGAGGTCCCTTGCTGCTTCTGCCAGGTAAAGCCAGGATGTTGTGGACTAGGAAGCAGGCCCTAAGCATTCACCAAACCTGTTGGCACCTTGATCTTATACTTGCCACAGTCCAGAACTGTGGGCAATAAGTTTGTGCTGTTGATAAGATGCTCAGTCCATAGTATTCTGGTATGGCCAAACTAAAATGGCAGCATGCCAGAGGATAGTAAAGAAAGACACAAAGGGGACTTAATTTGTGTGTGGTGTACTGCAGTGTTGAGAACAAATGAAATGGTTTGATTGGTTATTAGGCATATGATTTTGGAGAGGTGGGAAGGAATCACACTGTGGAGTCTCTTACATGGTCTGTTGAAATGTTTGGGCTCTGTTTTTCACAAGAGAAGCCATGAAAAAATCAGTGTCAGTAGGAAGATTGACCTGATGCTCCAGATGGGGTGAGCTGGAGCTGGGAGAGAATGGGAAACTCTGGGAAGACTGTGGGAGTGAGAAAGGCATGGAGGGCTGAGAGCATGATTTGGCATATTGGTGTTGGGAGTGAAAAGCAAAGTGCTGATTTGGGAAGTAGTGTTAAGGAAGAACTAATGAATTCAGAGGTCGAGAGGCTGTGGTTATCTTATTTCAGCTTGTTTCTAGGATCCCCCTGGGACCAGGCAGGTGAAGTAGGGAAGAGTAGCAGAAAGAGCCTCTTCTCTGTCCAAGGCTGGCATATCTAGGGGTGAGGTGTTGGGTCATCAATACTTCATGTTTTGTTGTTGGATTCTTTTTAACTCCCTATAGGTACTACTCTGCAAAGGTAGAGTAGCAGTCTGGTGTGGTGAACCTATGCATTCCCCACTACAATATATTTTCATAAAATAAATGACTTTTTTTACAGCAGTTTTAGGTTTAGAGAAAAATGGAGCAAAAGTACAGAGTTCCCATACAACCTTCACACACACACACACACACACACACACACACACACACACATACACACATGCCCACACACCATTTCCCCACACCAAGGCACAGTTCCTCCTACTATTCACATCTTGCACTAGTGTTAGAGTTGATGAGTCAATATTGATACATTAGTCTTAACTAATGTTCATGGTGTATGTAAGGGTTTATGCTTTGTTTTTTTTACATTTTATGGGTTTTGAAAAATGTACAGTGATATGTGTCTGCCAGTACTGTATCATACAGAATAGTTTGACTAACAAAATTTTGGGCTCTGCCTATTCCTTCCTCCATGAACCTCTGGCAGCCACTGATCTTATTACTATCTCCACAGTTTTGTCTTTTCCAGAATGTCCTATCATTTGAATCATACAGTATCTAACTTTTTCAGATTGGCTTTTTTACTTGGCAATATGAATTTAAGTCTCCTCTATATTAATTCCTTTTTATTACTGAATAAGATTTCATTGTATGGATGTAGCACAGTTTGTTTATCCATTCACCTATTGAAGGATATCATGGCTCCCTTCCAATTTAGGCAATTATGAATAAAGCTGCTATATACATTTATGGGCAGGTTTTTCTGTGGATGTGCATTTCAATTCATTTGGGTAAATACCAAGGAGTACAACTGTTGGATCATATAAGCCTACTTTGTAAGCTTTGTAAGAAACTGCCCAACTGTCTTCCAAAGTGGCTGTACCATTTTGCATTCCTAATAGCAGTGAATGAGAGTTTCAGTTACACCAAATCCTCAGTAGAATTTGTTGTTGTCAATGTCTGGGTTTTAGCCATTCTCATAGGTGTGTGTTGATATCTCATTGTTTTAACTTACAATTTCCTAATGACATATGATGTTGAGCATCTTTTCATATGCTTATTTTCCATCTATATATATTCTACAGTGAAGTGTCTCTTCAGATATTTTGCCTGTCTTTTAAAGTGAGCTATTTGTTTTCTTATTTTTGAGTTGAGTTCTTTATATATGTTGGATACAAGTCCATTATTGGATATTTTTATTGCAGTATCTTCTCCCAGTGTGTGGCCGGCCTTTTCATTTTCTTATCACTATCTTTTACAGAACAGAAGTTTTTAATTTAATTAAATCCAACTTACCAAATTTTTTTATTGGATTGTGCTTTTGGTGTTGTATCTAAAAATTCATCATCAAATCCAGGGTCACCTAAATTACCTCTGATGTTCTCTTCTGCAAATTTTATGGTTTTTATTTTAGTCAGTGATCCATTTGGAGTTCGTTTTGTGCAGAGTATAATGTGTCAGATTCATTATCTTTGCATACGGATGCCCAGTTGTTCCAACACCATTGTTGAAAGGACTTTCCTTTCTCCATTGATTTGCCTTTCTTCTTTTGACATACAATATGTTTTTAATATTGACTTTTACTGTCAGCAGAAAACTTGTCCATAGTAGCTTTCAGAATTAAGAACACTATATAATAATGATATCATAGGAAGACCATTGGATTTGGGATTTATAAAGGCAGAAAGGAGTTTGAATAGGACAATTTGTATGTCACTACTTGCATAACTTGGAGCAAGCTGAATAGCAGCTCTGAAGGTCAACCTCTTATCTCTAAAATAGAAAATCTCAAAAGACAATTAATATTACATAAATTTAGATAAAATACTAGAATAAAATTAGAAAAGGATAAAGTGGGGTGAGATAATTGGTAAAATATAAAATCCTGTACAAATATTACAAAATAAAAGTAATTTTTTTTACTATTCTGCTGTTTTTACTTCTGTCTTTGATATTTTGATGCTGTAGTATCATTCTGGTATTCTTTCCAAAAAGTGGTATTTCAGCTACAACATGGTTAATAGTCCATCCGTTAAGTGCCATATAAGCAACTACTTTTATATTATTTCTCTGGGAAGATGTGTCTTGAGTTCCAAACAATGGCCTTAACCAGGAGTTTGGAGAGATAACCCATTTGTATGTTGAGGGACAATGTAGGTATGTGTCTGTACATGTGCATGTGTCTTTGGATTTGTGTCCTTGTAAAAGCTGGGGTAGCAGATTAGTAATGAAGTCCTTTCCAAGACAACTGGAATGCCTTGTGAAAGTTCAAAGAACAATTTCAAGCCCATTCAAGCCAAGATAGTTTTTTTGTCAGCATCACTGAAAGCAGGAAAACAGCAATGTAAATGTCAAGATGCTTCTGTCTTGAGCCAAGAATAAACAAAGCAAGCAATCCATTAAAAGTACTTTTCAAACACATAAGCTCCTGAAACTCTGCTTTTGAAGAATGTTAGAACTAGTTTACACTTAGGCAAGCAATGCCATTAGACAGAACTATTAAAAAAACATTTTTCAGATACTCTATGATCAAGTTTCCAGCTACATATTCTGTAGGTACATTTGATTTTAAGAATTCAAAGAGATTGAAACCCACACCCTAAAAAACATTTCAGAATAACAGTGTCTCATTATACAGTTTTCATGGTGTTTTAATTAGAGTTAGCTATATAAGTACTAATAGAACCTCATGTTCAGTGTTTGATTGGGATAATAACTACTTTGTTCGGGTTGTGCTTTTTCTTTTAGCGAGGTGTGGGTGGTCTGAATGAAGCTAAAATCCCACCATTGTTTCTCTTGTCATTAATTCTATCAGCAATGCCTCTGATTTCTTTACACTATGAAAAAATAACTAGTGATTAAGAATTACCATAATACTTTAAAAATATTTTTAATAGTGGCCACTTGCACAAAAGAATCTATGAATACAGAGTTTTATAATCTACACAATGTAAAATTTCCAAAAGAGGGTTGAAGCCCTGACTCATGTACAAAATCTATACAATGCTGATCATTACATATATTCCCTATACTCTTTGATGAATAAACATATATATTAGCTTTATAATTATGTATCTCTTTCATATTTCTGAAGTTTCTACTTCTAGATGGAGCAAAAATAAGAGCTCCGAAATAAAAAAAAAACTGAAATTCAAGTTACTTTTTTTAAAAGCTCATTTTGTTATTATTAAAACAAAGAGCATATCCAATTTTGACAAGTAATGTTCACAACAATTTTATTAGACATTGAAACACTTGTTTAAAAAGCATCAACTGACAGTGACCATTTTTTCAGGCTGTTAAGTCTGATATCCAGTTTGCAAGTATCAAAATAGAAATCCATGTATGGACAACTGTTTGGATTTTATAAAAATATTTCTTCCAGGTTTGAGCTTTCTTTCCATCTAAAGTGAAAAAAAAATTACTGTTGTCATATTTGCAAGTCAAGACACATTACCAGTCTGAGGGTTAGCTGTTATTTTATGGTGTATTTAATAATGTTAAGATTAAGATTAATAAAAATATTTTCCACAGAGGAGGATTTACTTTGTGCTTGGCACTGTGTTATACGTTTTCATATATTATCTATAACCCTTCTAACAGTACTGCAAGATTGGCCTTATTATCCCCTGGACAGTGCTGCATACATTTGATGTAAATTATCCTAGTTTGCTCAGAAGTCACCAATGCATTTAGTTAGATTTTGCTAAAAATATAAACACATATTAAATAGATTCAGCTTTCATTAGGCTTGCTAATTTCATTTGAGGTTACATCTCCTAGCCCTGATATTTGCAAAAGTGCATCTGTGTGGCACAAAATCTGTCCCTATTTCTGGAAATAAAGACATACCTTAAGGTCCTGAATCAATAAAATTACTTTGTCCCAAAATATTTCTGGCCTTTTCTTGTTTCTGTAAGTCCTAGATACAGTTAAAAGGGGAGAGACATTTGTCTGCTCAGTTTCATCTATCAGAGTTAGAAATGTTTTTACATGAGTAATAGTGCAGTATAGAGATGGATTTACTAGACCTTGAATTTAGAGATGTGGGCTTAATACCTGAAAGGGCCACTGATCAAGCAATCCTACAAGACATTGAACTTCCATGATATTATTCTTTTAATCAATTAAGAAAAGATTAAGAGGCAGATATTTATGTTAATGGATATTAGTTGAGGAAGTGTTTATAACTAATATGAATTGACTTCTAATTTCCTTTAAAAATAATTATTGAAATTAATTAAATAAGTGTGTCAATGAAGGAAGAAAAATAACAAAATTTAGGTTCTCCATGAAACCATGCTAAACACTTTAGCACTTGTTTCTCTATACTTTCTTATCACCTACTATATCTATTAGTACTACATATTAGTGTTTCCATGTGTAAGTAATCTTGCGGATTTAATATGATTCTAATAGAATTAAGAGAAAAGATCATGCTGGATACTTTCTTTGTATCTACTGCAGCATCTAACATTTTATTTTGCTACATAATCAAACTACTTTATTGCTGTGTAGATCATTATGCTTCTTAGATCAAATGTTCAGAAATCACTTTGTATTTGCCAATATTTAAATGATAAATAACAGCATTTTCTTCTGGTAATAAAAAGTAGATCTGTATACCACACATACATACACAAATATGGAGCAGTTATAACATATCAGCTTGACACATACAGAAAGATCTGACAGCCAATAGATGTGATCCTATAAAGTACATATTAATTACTGTCCCCTATCCCCATGGAATTTTTTGTTTAAATGAATGCTTACATGAGTTACTCTACTGAGGGAAAAAGGGATGTACACACACACGCCCCTTCCGCATGGTCATCACAAGGGTCTTCATGGTTTGCCAACTAGTATTTGCTTATCCAGTATGCTTACTAAAGTCATAAGACTACATTTTTAATTGATGGAAAAACAGAAAGGGCTGTGAACTTATAACCATACTGAGATGATAACAGCTTGGAAACTTATAGGGACAATAAGATGAAATGGGAATAGAACCATAGGATGAGTACTCCATTGTCCAAGATCAGAATTTAATATATAATTTAATATATAATTGATGTAGTTTTAATAAAAAATACAAGAAGCCCACAGTTTATATATGGCAGGATTCTAGTATTTCCTTCCAGATCTATCTTTATCAAACAAGTTTTAATGAGAAAACTAGGAGTCAATCTAGTTATTCAAAGTAGGAATAGTTTTAGTAGAATTAATGTTTGTATGTTCATTGGAAGTACTGGAGATGTAAAGGTCAAGGAAGTTTCCACTAAGGTTCATGGAGTCTAGAACTACCAGAACTGAAAAAAAAAACCTTCAGTGACAGTCCCAGGTAGCTGCAGCTCTCCAAATGGCAATTTTCAGGAGCTCTCTGAGAAGCCCTGAATCTCATTTCTGCCATCTCCTGTTTTCCTGCAACCACTGCAAAAGAGTATAGTTTCACTTCTCTTTCTTCCTCCCAAATCCTGTGTGATGAATTGATCTAAGTTGGGGACTGTTCTTCTGTGCTTTGGTATCATTTTCTGACTACTTATTCAGAAAACCAATATGGCCTTTTTATGCTGTTCTCTCTGGATCTTAAAAGGAACTACGATCTGCCTTGTGCAGCAGTTGGTGGTGGAGATGGTGGTAGTGGTGAAGGTGGTGGAGGGGGTGGAGGTGGTGGTGGAGGTGAAGGTGGTGGAGATGGTGGTGGAATTGGTAGAGGTGATGGCAGAGGTGGTCGGGTGGTGATAGGGGTGGTGGTGAGGTGGAGGTATATCCCACACCAGATTTTATTGGGAGTGTTCTGTTTATAATACCTGCGCAGAGATTCAGGGACTCAAGGATATTGCCCATAGGAATTTTTAACAAATGAAGTACTAATGACGTGTCAGGCAGTTAATATATTTGGTGCTGACCTCTGATCATCACAACAGCATACATCTAATTGTTGGAGCTGCATAGTTTTACCCAGGGCTTTCTTGCTGCAAAGTGCTCTCTCTTTCATTCTACCATCCTTTCCAAGGGCATTTATGGACATTGTCAATTTTTTTTTCCTGGTGCTCTCTATATATTCTTCTTGATCTATCAATCACTCTTCCAAGCAGATATCTTCCCTATTTTGAACATAAGGACTCTGAAGTTTAAAAAAGAAAAAAATTCCTCACAGTTACCCAAGATGGTAAATGTCATAAATTAGAAAGCAATAAACCTGGTTGTGGACATCCTGAGTTTGATTTTTTTAACCAAATGCATGGCCACTTTTGTATTAGGAGTAGGATAAAAAGATGGTGATTAAAAAGAGAAAGTTGAGGTGAATAAAATCCTGTGGATATTTAATCCTTTGCTGCTACTCAGAAATAGGCTGTAGGACTAATGCCTATGAGTTGGGTGACATTTTGGTTCTATATTTCCTCTGATTCTTATGTTAATCTTATTTTTCTTATCTGTAAGTTAGAAGTTGTTGGCACCTCTTTAAAATACTTATCTAGGTTTACTACTGATTCCATTTATGAATTCAGCAAATATTTAGTGCCCAACAAATGCCAGAACTATGCCCGGCACTGAGAATATAATGCCTAAAAATATAAATATCAGTCCTACCCTGGTGGACTTCAGCTATTATGGTAATAAACAGAATAAGCGGACAGACAACCAAATAAATAATTACAAACCTTAAAAATGTCTAGCAGTAAAACAAATAGGATTCTTTTTTTCTTTATACATGTCCAAATTGATTGGGGAAGAGCAACTTGGTTGGGATTGGAGAATTTAAAGAGCCTAGAGGCCATAAAAAGGGGATTAGATGTTATTTTCAATGCATTTGAAATCTGATTTTAAGCAAAGGATAATATTAAGTCTATCATCCCTCTCTCTATCTATCCTTGTCTATGTGGAGATGGGATTAAGGAGGTAATGAAAGAAATGGAGAGTTAAAAATGACATGATATTTTAATAAGTTATGTGTGTCAGTCAGAGTTACGCAGAGGAACAGAACCAATAGGATGGATGGATGGGTGAGTGGATGGATGGGTGGGTGGATGGATGGATGGATGGATGGATGGATGGATGGATAGGTAGATTTTTTCTTAATTGGCTCAATTGTGGAGACTGGTAAGCAAATCTATTTGGCTAGCAAGCTGGAAACTCAAAGAAGAGTTGATATTGCCATCTTAAGTCTGAAATATGTACGGCACACTGGAAATTTGGAAGATTTGTATATCAGTCTTGAGGCAAAATTTCTTTTTCTCCAGGAAACCTTAGTTTTTGCTCTTAAGGACTTCAACTGATTGGATGAAGTCCCCTCACATTATCAAGGATAATATCCTTTACTTGGTGTCAACAGTTTTTAATCATTAATCACACCTACAGAGTACCTTCACAGCAACATATAGATCAGTGTTTGGCCAAACAAATGGGTGGTATAACGGCCATGTTGGCACATAAAATCAACCATCACCAAAGAGGGTGTTGATGGAAGTAGAAATGGAGAGAAAAATTTGTCACATTTTGGAGGTAGAATCTACAGAGCTTGGTCATGGATTAGATGTGAGGATAAAGAAGAGGAGAGATACAGAGAATTACAGATTTCTTTCATGAGCAATAGATTTTAATGACTATAATGAGGATAAAATGAGTTTGTTTTCTAATAGGGGTTCTGCTAATTTCAGCTTGAATAATGTAACTGACAAGGTAAGATTACTTTAGGGAAGCACTTTACACTTGGGAAGAAATTCTGTTTGTATCTGTCTGGTTATATTTGGCTAATCCTAATGTAGACTAAAAATTCACCTTGCCTCTCTTTCTCACTGAAAAATAATTTCATGCAAATAGTAATTGGCTCTTTATACAATAATATGAAATGAGAGGAAACATGGCCAAGTAGTTTTGGAAGGAACAGCCTTCAAATGTGCCAGTTAAAGTGTCTCCAGTTTTTTTATTGCTAATCATAGTAGGTCTTATTTTGTAATCAAAGCTTACATATGCTCCACCAGAGAGTTTGCAAGATATGCTAACTCAGCTTAATTTTACAGAATATCATTCAAAAGCCAATAAAATGTAGCCTTGACATACAAAAGTTGAGGAGGAAAAAATATATGCACCAAATATTGTGTTCTCTCTGCAAGCTGTTGTAAACTCCCCTTGTTCTCAATTCTGTACTTGTCCTATTAACTATGAAATTAAGTAGACAGTTTTGAAAAAATAAGGATTGGACAGTTTCTCCAAGCTGATTCATAGTGCCAGTTTTTCCTTTTTTATATAGTATCAAATGGATGAACAGAAAATCATTCTGGGCATTGAAAATTAAGAGTTAAAAATATAGTAAAATACTTTTCTAGATTAATCTCTGGAGTTTGAGGACTACCTTTGTTTCACTTTATTTCAGAAAATGTTTTATTTTCTATTGTATATATTTATTACTATGTCTCAAATGCAACATTGTAATCCATAAAGTCAGATTTCTTCACTTCTAAATAATTAATTTTGCATATAATTTAGATTAAGTTTAGTCAAATTCCACTGGTCTCACATCATTAGTGTTATTTTATATTTGTAATTTTCTAAATAAATGAAATTTCCTCTAAGTAAATAAAATTTTTATGATTACCATTTTATGTATTTATTTCATAAAATTGTAGGAAGTATCTCCTCTATATAAGGCATAAACTAAGTTTATTAGTTTGCTGTGGCTGTGTAATATATTACCACAAATTTGGTTTAAAGCAGTAGAAATTTATTCTCTCATAGGTCTGGAGACCAGAAGTCCAAAACCAAAGTGTCAGCAGACCCTCACTTTCTTCCGAGGCTCTAGGGGAAAATCCTTTCCTCGCCTCTTGCAGCTTCTGGTTGGCAGCCAGCATTCCCTTGCTTGTGGCTGTATCACTCAATCTTTACTCAGTTTCCACACTGCCTTCTTTCTTTCTTCGTGAATCCATGTAGTGTCCCTCTACCTCTCTTTTATAAGGACACTTGTAATTGGATTTAGGGCCCATCCAGATAAGACAGGATGATCTCCTTGAATGGAGATCCTTAACTTGATCACATCTGCAAGCACCCTTTTTCCAAATAAGGTAATGGTTACAGGTTCCTGGGATTAAGACGTGGACGTATGTTTGGGGCCACCATTCAGCCTACAACAGCAGATAATATAAAGGATATGAATTTGGATTAGATAATGCCTTTCTTTCCATACATGTGCCAGTTATAATGTTTTAGTCTTTTACCTCCCATCCCACCCTGTATGCCATGCTGGACCTGGGGCTGTAACTCTACAGACCACGGTTCTGCTTGGCCAGCTTACTGCTCATCAGACTGTCTCATAGGAGGCCCCAAAGGAAAATGGACGCTGGGGTAGGAAGAGATGCTTCTTCCTTTTTCCATTTTGTTCCTGATCTTGTTTCCTTTTTCTGTCATTGTGACTCTACCAAAGCTTCTTCACCCGGAGAGCAGCAGTTCACTTCAGTCACAGCAGTTAATTCTGATTTGCACTTTTTCCAATGTTAGCTAAACCACCCTCATGATACCATCAGTGACCAGCACTAGTTGATTAGAATCCCTTCCCCATAGGTCTGGGTCCTGGTTTCACAGGGCCCCATCTCTGAGCTCAGAGACCTTTATAATACCTGGGTAGTCACCCCTATTCAGAGGTCTGAGTTTCAGCTTTATGGGATACCCCCTTCAAGCTTCTATATTTTAATCATTCAGCCTTTCTGTTCCCAGCCCCTTCCTCCTGTCGTAGGACCATAGATAGCAGTTTAGTGTTTCCTCTGCCCATACCATCTAATGCAGATACAAAATATCTTTAAAAATAACTGTCTAATAAGGTTGAAAGCGATACATCCCAAAACACAAAAGGTTATTCAGAGGAGTGAGAGGTTTGGTTTTGTTTTCTTCAGCTGAGTAGTAACTAGACAGGCATCATGAGGGAGGTGGTATAAAGATCTTATAAATTAAACATTGGTCTGTATGAAATGAGAATGGAAAATGGAAGGGCATTTCTCAAGACAAACCTTGTAAAAGGTATCAGTTTCTATTTCTCAAAATCTACTTAATAACATGTAGCATTCTCTTGTTTATTGAAATTTATCAAAGCTATGAATTCTCTTTAATGTAACAAAGCCCTCCAACACATTTGAGTCATTCGCCCCAGGCCTGAACAGCTATAGATGATCTGCTGTTGGAAACTAGAAAAATGAGCAAGTAGTTCAGTGTTTTGTTGTTTCTCTTTTTTATTTCTATGGTTTATTTTTTTGGTTACTTATACTTTATATTAGTGCATTTAGGTGCTAGAATCTGCTGATGACCGCTTCAGCTATTCAGTATTCCTCCAACCCACTTCAGTCAGTCTGCTGGGCTCTGTGACCGTTATTTGTCTCTCCAGATGCTAATTTAGCTTATTTTAACTTGATTGCTGTGTTCTAGAAACATGACCTCAGAGTAAGTAGGAATATTACTATACATAAATAAACTGATCTCTATCTTAGCCTTCCTTTTCTGGTACAGGAGAGTATATTTTTTACTTTTCATGTAGTTTAGGGGCATTCATCTTATAGTGATAATCAGAAAAAAGGTTGCTGAGATACCTTTGAGACCTAAATATTGTGGACTTTCAAGGCCATTATCTAAGGTTCTCTAAAATGAACCTGCATTATAAGATCATAAATAAAAGAACTAAGGATAAACATCAGTTATTAAACCCTGACTGAAAAGTGATGTGTTAACATGGTGAATTTTGTCAGTAACGTTGACTGCATTTGAGGCTCTGAGACAAAGTATGTATCTCCCTTTCCCCATGTAACATATGTGGTTTATTGTGTCCACGTAGTCTCTTTTCAGAGGTTGTAAATTATATTATTTATGGACTCTTGATGATCAAAACACAGTTGGAGCTTGAAGGTCAAGGCAGAAAACAGTATCCTACATTCCTATTTATCAGTGGTGCAGGGGGCACTCAGACATGCCTTTGTATTGCTGCAATTAAAGATCGGTCAGCATTTCTAACCTGCACCATTATTTCAGGGTTTGATCATGTGGGTATTTATCCTTATTTTTTCTTGAATTAGGTGGTGCAAGCCTCAGCTGTGGTAGGACATCTTCAAATTCTTTTACCAAGATTATAAGATATTTATTTGTTGTTGGCTTTTTTTTTTGCTATTAAAATGCTAAACAATAAAAGTTTGGGTGAGCTAGCTTTCAGCCATTTTGTAACTCAAAAAAAAGCACCTATATATAGGCCACATGTTTTTTAGTCCAGGGGTCTTAGATGAATGTTAAGAAACAAAACTGTTATTTCATATTTCAGTGTATTACTTATATTCATTTTAAAAGAAACACTTAGGAATATTTTAAAATAATTCATTAAAACAGCTGGCTTCTTCCTACTGGGTCCTGGTTTCATAGGCTCCCATCTCTGAGCTCAGAGACCTTCATAATACCTGTGCAGTCAGCCCTGGGCAGGATAGAGAATTTTAATAGCTAAAAAAAAAAAGAAAAAAGAAAGAAAGAAAAAAAAAAGCAAATAAATATCTTACAATCTTGATAAAAGAATTTGAAGATGTCCTCCCACAGCTGAGGCTTGCACCAAATAATTCCTTAAAATGTCTGGCTTCTTCCTATTCTCTTACTAGATGTCTATATACAGCCTAACAATACAGTAAAGTAGAAATAAATTTGACTCATTGGTTTGTTCACAGGGAAACAAAAATGTTCTGATAAAATTTAAAAAAATAAAACTAGCTATTTAATTTAAAAATAATTTGTAATTATGTGCTCTGAACCTCTAGATCTGTGTGGCTCTCTATGGTAGCCACTAGCAACATGTGGCTTGTGAAACTTAAAATGTAGTTAGTCCAAACTGAGATAGTAAATGTATAAACGACACAATGGATTTTAAGACTGACTATAAAAAAAAGAATGAAGTGAAAATGTCACATTAAGAATTCTTGTATTGATTCATCTTGAAATAATATTAAGTAAATATCACAAAACCAATTCACCTGTTTTTCAGTTTAATTGAGCTAAATTAAAAATTGCATATGTGTCTCATATTACATTTCTCTTAAATGATGTTACTCTAGATGTTCTCAAGAATCCTATAGCCTTTCTTGGTAGGTGGACTACCCAACTGATTTGAATTGATTCATAGCAGGGCAGTCTTATAAAACTTCTAAGAGAATAATAAGACTCCCCTCTTTTTTTAAGGAAATTCTCCCTCCCCTACAACCATAATGGTGATACTATTGTTGGTATCTGTGATGGTGAATGACAAATACAGAACCGGAAAAATATGAAAAGTTAAATATTGGAGAACATAGGAGTAAATGAGCTTATTAAGCAAACGAAACTCAGAAAAATCTCAAAATATTTTAGTTGAATGTAAATTTACTCAATGATACTCAGAATGATAGAATGAAATAATATGTTGTTTAATCCTTGAATAATATAAATATATTATCAGGTAAAATACTTGTAGTAATATTAATATATAGGATATGACTTGAAATTCACCTTGTAGCTACTTATCTTCTGAAACTTCAATCTGTTCTTCTAGAGTCTCACTAAAACAAACTGGCTATTTGCTTCATTTATTAATTCAGCAAACACTTATAGACCTATTCTGTTTTGGACATTATGCTTGGAACTAGAAGATCCAAAGATAAACAACTTTCTCTTTCTACCCTCTTCGGAAGATTTTCTCACATTTCTTCTGCTAATTTGCAACATCTGTGAGCCTGAATTCATCCAAGTTTAAAATCATGGATGAAATTGCTTTGGACATCCCATCAGAAAGAATCACACACACCTAACCCCAATGTGTTAACATGCAAGGATATCACAACGATCAACTGAGAAATAACAATGTATCAGCATCATGGGAAGCCCTGTGGGCTAGAAGAGCTGTTCTAGGGGCTGGGCAGGACATCAGCACACCTGGAGGATCAGTGGACAACAGCAAGTTAGCTGCTTCCAATGTTTTTATTCATTCATCCGTTATCTCTTACTGTATGTATCTTTTTCTTCATCCCTTCTGTCTAAGATAAAAAGATGACCTTTCCAAACTTTACCAAAGCTAACCTGGTCACCTCTATTTTTGATCCCCTCCTCTCCTCTTTCCGGGCCCTGCTCCATCAGTTTTCATAAATGCACTCACCCTTATATTCTATCCATTGATAATTAGTCTTGGTTGCTGTAGTGCTTTTCACCTTCTGCTTTGAAAACATACTCCAAAAGTGTATCTTAAAACAAATATAAAATCCTCCTCTCAAATCTTCTGCACTTCCATGCCCTCCTCCATTTATTTATTATTTATTTATTTATTTATTTATTTTTGTAGATAAATATATTATTTTATTTCAGATCCTCCTCCGTTTATTGACAGACATTCCAGAAGGTCAGCTTGCTTATCTATGTTACCCATTGATTCCTTAATCATGTGTTGTGGGATTATCCCCTGGAAAAATTCTAATTTTATTACTTTTTCCATATCACTAATGACTTCCATATAAAAAGTCTTTTTCTTTTTTCCAGAAATCATTAGTTTGACCTCTCTGTTGGTCTCTTTTGGAAACTATTTTCATCCTTGGGAGTATGGACACATCTTTGGTTGTCTCAATTTTCCCCATTCTGTCTTCAAATGCTTACTAAGCAGATTTTTCCTTCTATTTACCTCAGTATCTACTTTAGATAAGCAGTTATCCCAAAGTCTACAGATAGCATTTATAACTCAATTTTACTTCATATAAATTCATTGAAATTTTTTATATTATAAAGTCTTTCAATGATAAAGTCTCAATTAATTGATTCCTTTTTTCTTCTATCAAAAGAGACAGCCATTTAACAGAGATACAAAGGTAAGAAGGGAATAGAGTCAGAGATTATGCAGCACATGCATGAAAGTCATATCTTTTCTTTTTTTTCTTGTTTGCTTTTAGAACAATGTCCCTATTACCCTCTAAAATTACTTTCTGGTACAACACTACATTTTTACAATAAAAGATACAGATTTTTAAGTATCCAGGGTGAGTGGAGAGGTGCTTAGTATCTGTGATCAACTCCCATTGTTAGAAAACATCCTCAGACAAGTATTTCTGCCCATCTAATCTTATTTTGAAAAAGAATCATTTCATGGAGTAGGAAGGAATATTTATTTGCTGTTTACTCTTGATGAATAATGTGAATTGTTGTAACTTCGGTATTTGCTTTATTCTGACAATTTGGAAAATGTCTATTTTGTTGTTTCTTTTGGAAGTTTTTCTATCTGTCAGCCATGAGTTTCAAGTTTAGTACTTGTTGGAGTATGGTGTTAGTATAAGTACCAAACAAAATCTGCTTTTATCAGTCTACCAGTGGACCAAAATATATTTCCACCAATAGTTTAAAATAAAGTTTAGCAAAACATTTTAACACACATCTGTTTGTCTGTGTGTGTATCACCCCTATCAGCCATCTGATTCTGACCTGCATACACCTTTCAAAATAGTATTTCCTCTTTAAAATATATATATATATACTGAAGAAAAAAGCCATGCTAGGGAAGTAGAATGGTTATAACAAAAGTGAATTGATGGCATTTTTTGAGTTAAAGGTAAGGTCAAATATAAAAGGGCAGGTGGTTTTACTGGGACAGACCCATGCAGGGGAGTTCTCTATCTTGGCAAACCCTTAGAAGTGGTCTTTCCCTTGTTCACTTAAAGTTACTTTTGGGTGAACTCCTTCCTAGGCAGGAGTAGTCATCTGCTCATCTCACAGCTCTGTAATACTAAGGACAAAGTCAGCTGAGAATTAAGGAGATGTGGGTCTGTGTCCAAGGGAGAAAAACCCAGAAATGTCAAATAATAATAGTAACTACCAATTATAAAGTATTTACTGTATATGCTAGGCCCTGGATAAGCACTTTATATGTTTTAGCTCATTTAATTATTATAACAACTCTAGACTGTTAAGTAATATTTCCTTTTTTACCATTGAGGAAGAAGAATTTCAGAAATATTGAACTGGCAATGTTGAGTCAAGAAGCTTAGTTTTGTGGGAAAGAACATGGATTTTGGATTCAGATGGATATGATCATTATGCTGACCATTTAATATTTCCTTCATGTCTTTCCATTTCTCTTTATTGTTTTTATTAGATTTTAGATGCAATTTATATTTTCTTTTCAAATACTCTCTTCTTCATGTTATCCTTTCTCCCTCAGTAGGGCAAAGATCACAGTGGGTCCTTTACAGCATTAAGCACAGACACTTAGATATCCAGGTAAACCTCACATTACCCAACCAAGTAGATGATCTGTGATATAATTAGAATTTCAATGAAGAAAGTTCTATTTTGATAAAGCAAGTATAATGAGAGTTAAAATATGTGCATTACTCTTAAAATGGAAAGAAGAATGTGGTGATTTGCAAATAGACACCAAGACAGGCTGCTATGGATATGTTCTGTAGTTTATAAGTAATACAAGTCTCTCTGTTTTCACGTAGTTACTTTGGTGCCCATGCAACCACATAATCAGCCCCTTATCACTTGGAACATCATGCATTTACTTAGTTTGTATTGTTTTTTATATTGTTGATTTGTATTACTAGTAAATGTAGTATTTTACAGTGTAGAAAGCAGTTCATTATTCAGGCATATGATTTAGGAGGAGGACATAAAATTTAGACTTCTTTCTTCATGGTTGAGTATGGGACAGATTGCATACCCTTCTCTCTATCTCTACTTCTATCTCAATATCTATGTGTATACATGTATATTTTATATTTATATATAAATACATTTATAAAAATATGCATGTATATTCATATATACATGTACATGCATAAATGTACATATATCTATTCATATATACACATACATACAAATACATGTATCTTAAAAATGTATAGACAAGGGATAAACATTACTAAGGAAATAATTTAAAAAAGAATGGTTCCAAAATACTGTCAGACATAAGGTTTTTTTCTGAGCTGATGCTTTATGTATTAGTAAAACCATAGGAAGACAAAGCTGGATGGTTTATCCTCAAAGTCTTCATTTATTAAAACCATTCAGCAGTAGCAGTAGCAATTGTTATCACTGTAACTCATCTCCTTTTTCAAATTCCACTGGAAAGGAAAAGCAAAGTTTACTTAGTTGAATGTATTTGGGAAGAGAGGTTCAATTGATTTTTTTTAATGTAACATCAAAATTTTACACAATTAATAAGACTTGACATTAAAAATGTTTTATGATATTTGATTTATTTTGAAGATTAAAATAAAATTATCTTTGCTCTTTCCTTGTCACATGTTGCTCTTGCCTTTGAATTCAACTGTTTAATAATTTTAATAGGTGATTAAAAATCACCTATTTAATCACCTATTTTTAGTAGGTTCATGAGAGATTAGTTTTGAAGCTAAATACTGACTATAAGCTCCCAGCAAGCTTTGGTCTGAGAAATAATTTTCTTTTTACTTTGAAATGAGCAATTTGAATTTTATAGTCAACACTGATTTTTAAAGGATGAAATTTCAGTTAAAAATGAAAACCAAAATAAAACTCAAAATGTACTTGTTTGAAGTTTATATCCTTCTACCTCCAGTTATTTCTCCAATTAGCAGAAATTTTACAAACAACTATTTTTCTATTTGGAATTGGATTTTTATGAGTGTTTCTAAAATAATGGCAAAAAAGTAAATCTTATTGTAGCTTAATTTTAAGTTAGTAGTTATTGCTAGTATTAGCAGTTACTGCTAGTTACTCATAAAGATATGTTTCTTGGAAAATATTGACATCTTACTCAAATAATTACATGAAGGTAGAGAGTTACCAAATGTAATTAATCATGGAAAATAAAACTATGAAATTATATCATAGGCTATGATGTCCATTCAAATCTTTAGCAGTCTGTCACTTTGCAGTATCTTTATATTTTAGACAGTGTCTCCAATATCTCTAAATTGTCTCTTTCTGAGAGAGGGAAGACAAACATAAAATTACTATAAATTAATTTTCCATTTTGATGGCTTTGTGAACAAGAAAAACTGGTAGAATTCTCAAACTTTGGGGTTTTGTTTTACTTTAAGTACACTAGCCACAAATGCAGAAGATAATAACTCTGAAACTATCCGCTCTTTCCCACTTAATTCAAAACTCAAAATTCCTTTTGGATCTGAGATCACTCTTCTAATTCTTTGGTATCCCACATAATACTCGGTGCTTCATAAATATTTCATGAGTGAGCGCCCAAGGTAATTACTTTTTCTTGATTTCTATCAACTTCTACTTTAAATTCTTCCTAGATTTTCTTAGATATGATGAGATTAGTATGGTTGTTACTACATTCTTTCTTCCATTTTTATCCAAATGTAGACTCTTTTGATTCTGTCTTAAGTGTTAAGAAAATCAAGATTCTATAACCTAACCATCATATATGATTTAATCATTTTAATGTACTTTATGAAATAGCAGTCATCTCACAGACTGTTCGACATTTACATAATTTAGACATATTCTACTGCTAAAGGTCTTGGCTTTTGTAGGAGTCAGAATTTTCTTAGTGATTTTGTTTTCAGAATATTGGATTAATGTACCTGCCAGAACATTCATTAAGTATAGAACAAAGTTTCAAGATGACTTGTACCCAGATGTCTGGTGCAAAGAGTCAATTACTTTTCTTCCTCTCTGTTTAGAGCTACAGTTCCAAAGCATTCAGTTAAAAATTGCATGTATTATTTCTTGCATAAATATTAGGCTTCAAGAAAGTAGATATAGATTAATGTAACTGAACTCACTTGAATAAAGTCAGTTACTTCAAAAATTAGTTGTATTTCAGATGGTGACACATATATTGCAAAGGAACTAATTAAATACCTGTAAAACGCAGAGATATAAAAATACACATAAATTGTAATTGTTTCCTTTAAATATAATTTAATTGGTTAAGAACAGATTGGGCCATTGCTTAAACAGAGATCATACAGTCTAGAGTACCTAGTGAAGTGGAAATTTAGCAAGTATTGAATTCAGATTCATGAACAGGAAAATTAGGGAATTTAGAATAAAAAATTTAGAAGGGATTACTGGGTTGACTCTACCTTAATTAGCAAAACCAAATAATTATGCCTTTCTTCCTTCATTTTGATAACTCAGTTTATATATCCATGGCTTATTCAAGAAACCTATGTTATTACCAAAAGAATGGACTAAATAATCTTAAGTGAGCCGGGGTCTACAAGTACGAGTCTAAATAATGACAGGTATCTTTTATTTGGGGCCCTAAAGTAGTCCCCTATCCTTTGTCAACCTAGAAAGCCACAATCACCAGTTCATGAGAGTTGGAATTCAAATTGTTACCTATTTGCCTTTCTAGTTTTTAGGAGTAAAGATTTGACTATATACCATATGAAGGTATAGGACCAAGGATTTTTCTTTGAGTACTGCTCTGGGAAGGAGAATTCTAGAGTTACCTTCCTGTTTAAGCCATACTAATGATGCAGCACCCATGTTTCCTCATTTTGGAGCAAGGACTAGGGACTTGCAGAACAATTTTGAGCTTTGATTTTCTTCTCCATTGTCACTATACTTCTCCCTTTCCCTTGTTAGTAATCTTTTCAGCGACACATTCATTTTATCAGTTAATACTTACGAGTCTTTCCAAAGCATACAGGTTAATTTTCACAGGAGTAACTTTCACATTTAATATGTCATTATTTACACAGTGTTAATTAAATCATATAATTTTGTGTATTATAACGCCGATCACTGCAAGAAACCCGTTTAGGAACAAAACAGTACTTCTTGGTAGATGTAAAACTCACTGGAGGAAATTATTAAGTGTATATGGGTGTCACCCAATATTAAGTAAGGAAGAAGGGAAACTGGAAACTCCTCTAGGGTATCTCAGACTCATTGAATCTGAATCTCTTAAGCAGTTTTCAAAGTATCTCAGGTTATTCTCATACATGTTCAAGTTGATAACCACTGCTGTAAAAGTATAGAGCTCTAGTTAGCATTTAACATTAAAGGAAAGAATGCCGTGTTGTAGAGCAGCATGGGTAATTCCAAGACAATTCCAGAATTCCAAGTGGAGCAGTAGAGGGTAATATCAAGAGAATCCAGCTGAAACACTTTCCTTTCCCATCACTAGGGTAAGCAGATCTTTGTTGGGCTGTTGTTTTATAATTCATTTATTACCGCCTGATATCAGAACTTCTTTCCAATATGTGGGGAGCTCCTGGTGAGCTTGTAGAAAGCAAGATTTATATGTCCCCAGAGGGTGATAGGTCCATTTATTGTGTTCCTGAGCTAAGATACAGTCAGGTGACTTACGCTCAGCCAACAGATGGGCCTCTCCCAGGTCTTTAGATCTGAAGAAGTGAGGGAAAAATGTAGGGGCAGTTCAAGATTATTCATGCTTGTGGATCAAGACCGCACAGCAGATGGTAAGAGACCCAGAGATGCCGTGGTAGACAAGCGTCAATGCAGTGGTGGCAGTGTCTCAACTGTCGGCGTCCTCTACTTGTTTTCCTCTAGTGGGATCTTGGCAGAACTGTGATATGCAGCTTCTCTTGGTCACTGCCTGGTTCTCAATGTTTTCCATCACTTAGTTAACATCCATCATCTTACACTGTCACTTTTTTTGTGAACTTTTAAGATCTACTCTCTTGCAACTTTCAAATATATAATACCAGAATTATTAACTATTGTCACAATGCTGTGCACTCCAACCTGGTACTTATTTATCATATAACCAGAAATTTATGGACTTGTGCCCTTTGACCACCTTCACCCATTCCACCACCACCCTGCCCCATCTCAGGCAACCACTTGTTTCCTGTTTCTATTCATTCTTTTAAAGATTCCATATATAAATGAGATCATACAGTATACACACTTTCAATAAATATGTTTTTCTTAAGTGTGATATCATTAGTTTTGTCTGGTATGACCAAAAGTGGGCCTATTTTGTGTTGGGTACCTACGGACCCTCTTCAACCTTCTGACACCCAGGGCTAATGATGCAAATGCATGGATCTCCTTCCAGGGGCCCAAAGAGAAAGGACTGACATTTCTACTATCTACTCTAGAGGTTTTCTTTTCTTTTCCTTTTCTTTCTTTTACCATCAACTTCAACATAATCAGTAGAAATTTGCCTATCCCATAGTTGTATTTTGAACAAAAAAAATAGGACCTCAGAATCAGCAGATTTTAGTTTTTTTTTTTAATTTGCATAGTGAATTATATATGGATCCATTTTTACAGGTATAAACCACAGCATTTTATTTCCTTTCATGCTAGCAAAAATAGATAGTAATGCTTCAAAAAATTTGAGCAAATTTACTCAGCTAAGGAACAGTGCCAGAGAGTTTATTTTAAACATTTTTTGCCACCTTTTCAAAGTGAATGTTAATAACTTAACAGGTGTCACAGTTCTGTAAAATGTGAAATGCACTCTTTCTAGTTTTTGAGAGTAATTTTACATTAAAACATTCCTTCACTAAATACCTTCAACCTTTGTGATTAACATTCATAGCTATTTTCAATAGTTCAATCACTCTACTTTGCATTTATTTTTCCTTCTAACTAAATTAAACAAACATTACATGTTGATTTGGAAGTTTCAAGTCATCTTGAATATTGTACTTGCTATTCAAGAGAACCCATGCATTTTTGACCATAAGGTAGTCATTTTCATATGTCAACTAAACAATCTAAATTCTTCAAGTCATAAAAATCTATAGTTATTAAAGAAAATATGTATGCATTTTAATTACTATATCCTAATAAGCATTATTTATCTGGATACATTTTATTGAAATAGCATAAAACCCTACTCAAATAGGCTTAAAAAGTAAAGTAGTTAGACTCACGTATTTGAAAGTCAAGAGGAAGAACCAGTTTTAGGTTGATTTGGTTCAGAATTTCTATCATGTGTCCAAAGAATAAGTTTTTTTCTGTCTCTCAGCTCTTCCTTCCATGAGATCATATCAAGGCTGATTTCCACCTGTTGGAAAGAAAAGATATACCATTTACAGATTTCATATTCATAACCCATACTATCCAAAAGGAGAAAAAGGATTAGCTATTTTGGTGGTTCTCTTAAGAAGCAAGAAACCACTTCTTTTAGAATCCTGCAGAAAAATCTACCTTCAAATTTCACTGCCAAGACTTGGTCCATGCCCATTATTCAAATAATCCATTTGGCTAAAGAAATACCTTATGCTGACTTAATTAGGACTGTGTTACCTGGATCAGTATTATGGCAATTGGAATCAAATGAGCCAAGTTAAATTGCTACCATTAGGATCTACTCCTGGAGCTTCTTCCACAAACATTATGGCATATTGTGAACACTGCATAGTATATTTATAAAGTTTGTAGTATATGCCCATAAAAATGTGTAAGATAATATGGTAGAGAGACAAGATACACAAAGACAGATATAACAAATCAATATTTTTTGTAATATATACATAGAATAAAGTGGAAAGTTTTGTAAAATATAAAATTAAAGAATTTCATACCATGTAATATTCTAAATACATTATAATGACAATACATTAAATAATATTTTAATTTATTCATTATATGCTTGGCTTTCAACATAGACTGTAAACTTCTCTTTTCTATCCCTGAGCATCTAACATAGTGACTTATTCATCATATTAAATGTGTAACAAGGGCTGCTGAGTGGGTCAAGCAAAAAGATCACTGACTCACTTTGTTTAAATAGATGCAGCCTAATTATAAAGTGTGCCTTTACAGTGAACTTCCAAAACAAATAGTTCACATCCTTTTCATTAGTGAATTTGGAAAATAAATGAGAAAAAAAAAGCTGAATTAACTTTTTTTGTTTAGTTTTGTGGCCTCAGCATTTCTGTTTACTAAAGGTAATAAAGGTTAAGGGACAAACAATAGAGAAA
The DNA here is from genome assembly GCA_032199065.1 of Smutsia gigantea. Lineage (NCBI taxonomy): Eukaryota > Metazoa > Chordata > Mammalia > Pholidota > Manidae > Smutsia > Smutsia gigantea. Next base: position 237,045 of record JAVSCE010010115.1, read on the forward strand.
GGGAAAGTGCAAATATTTGAGATGTAGGTTAAAGCAAATACATCCTTTTTTTTTTTTAAAGATGGAAAGTTTTATATTTTACCACAATAAGCAAAACAAAAACAAGCACAGAACCCCAGGACTCTAAGGTCTTCCTGATTGCCGAAGCTGGAGACCTGGGATGCAGAGCGTCACACAGCCGAAAGTCAGGGCAGGGTGCAGTCCAGAGGCAGGGAACAGAAGAGAAGCCGGAGAACTGGGAGATGGAGGCACTGATGCAACCCCATAGCAGAGAAGTGGGCCAGGAGGGCGAGGAGGAGAGGCTCCTAGAGCTGGGCCCTTAACAATGGAAGGTGAGACAAGGGTCCCAGCCTTGTGGGCAAAAACTCAGAGCAAGCTTGCTCCAAAGTCTGGGCTCCTGCGGTCAAGTGCCTATTGATATACAAATGAAGTTGTCCTTAGAGAGTGATAGAGTCTACCTGCTAATGAGTAGAAGCTGTAATGTTAAGAGAAAATGAGTTCCAAATAAGAAAGAAAAATTATCTAAATATAGAGGTTTAGGTCATACATATAGTTAGAGATAACATGGAAAGAAAATGGCAGTAATGAAATTGAAATAAAAACAAGAAAACAATCCCATCAGTGTGGGAAAAAATAAATGGTATTACTATCTTCTTCAAATTCTGGAAGGTGCTAAAGATTGTGTTAATCTGTGTCTAATTTCTGTGCTCGTTCTGACTTAATGGAAAGTTTTTGAGTGTGGAAATATGCTTTTTCTTCATTAATAAGCTATCAAGCACTGTACTGTGCAAGGGGAGTC